>OX328124.1:57870458-58175458 GCA_946811695.1 Gonocerus acuteangulatus
GTTATCAGTTACTTATCTTGTTATACTAGAATATTCGTTTTACAGTTTGTTTTTTTTTTTGTGGTTTTTTTTTTTCGTGCATCGGCTGCTCAGGCTATTAGCAGTTTACTGGTAAATGCAAAACAAAAAAACAATTAAAAAGTGAGGTAAATAGAGAAAACAAAAATCACAAGGCGTCTTCGAATCTCTCTCTTGGAAAGCTATATTTATAACACTACCTTTTTTTTCTTATTTTACTTATGCTGTTTTATTGACAAATACATTCCCCTACAAGAAGCAATAAAAAAATAACAAGAAATAAAAACAGATAAAATGAAACGTTCAAATAAACGAAATTTTTATGCACTTATTTCTCCGATTGACATAGCTTGATCAAAACTTTCTTCAGAACTTTTTTCGTAGAGCATTTAGTAAGCTTTCGAATGGTAACCTTCCGCTTACCAAGATTCTCAACCGTTTTCGAGATATTAATGAAAGTGGTGCTAATGACGTTAGTAGTAGATGCACCTAAACAAAACAAAACAAAAAAAAATAATGAAAGTATACGAAACTCAGAAATCTTTTCATGTCTGTTAATAAAATATTTTATTCTTACCCTTCATTATCTCCAAACGTAACCAAAATTTCAACATATTAGTTTTGATGAAATTCAAACATACAGAAAATGTTTCGACTGAATCCCATGGTTTTAAGTACACAAACCAAAAACGTTATTCAACAACTATTTTTCCAATTTTCTTGACAACGGTTAATGCTATCGCCTTAAAAATGGTTTCTTTCGTTTTCGTAGGCCATAAAACGAGTACTTGCAAGCATATGAAGTAAGTGGAACGATTTTTTTCGCGCGACATCCGCTCCAAAAACCATGTTCCGTTGGGCGGATTCTGCTGGTTAACGAACTTGACCTTACAAATTAGACGAAAGATTTTTGTAACAAATTTCATCAAAATCAGACCATTATTCAAGGTACTAGACCGCGAACAGACAAATATATACAAATATATATATATATATATATATATATATATATATATATATATATATATATATTAGCGCGGTTAGCAATCCGGAAGTGCCGACTAGAAACTTTCACGTTTCAGACCCTATAGATCACGAAAATATAGGTGGCCCAAATTTGTATATATATACAAACCATTTTTGAGCTTGCTAGAGCGCGAACAGACAAGCATATATATATATATATATATATATATATATATATATATATATATATATACAGGGTGTCCCGTAAATGTCTAGTCATATTGTGAGGGGTGTTAAAGGACCCTTAGGGGAACAAAAAATGTTCTATGACGATTTCCCGAATTCTAGCCCATAAGGGAGAAAACGTCGTTTTATTGTTTTTTCGAGACAAACGTACTTTTTAGAAGAATAATCGTTGTAGCTCCGTCCCAGGTGGTACTACTAGAAAGGAAGTGAAACCAATCGAAAGCTGAGTAAATTTACTATAAGACTAGTTGAGAGTAAACGTAAAAATTAATGAATGTAAGTATGTATATCTTACCAAAAGAAGGCAATTCTAAATTTCCTGACATTTTATTGATATTTCTTTCCAGCGTTACTCCTCAATAAGCAGGATCTGAGATTTCCGGATTTCAGAAAAACTTTCCCATTTAACCAGCTTTCCATTCATGTATCACAACCCTGTGTTATTGAAGTATTTGAACGATTTAAGAACAAAAGTTTTTAAAAAAAACATGGATCTGTGAAAAGAAAATTATATTTGTTTCTTCAATTTATTCAAAAAGCTGAAGGGAAATATTTTTTTTATAAATGTTTACATAAACATTAAGTAAATATTTACTTAAAAGAATAACAAAAATTACTTCCACGGATATAAAAAAAAATCTTAAAACAGTAAATAAATAAAATACACATTTATTTTGAATTTATTAATTCCGGTAAGTAATACTGGGTCCAGGAGGCGGCCATTAAGGAACCCCAACCATACATTAACCTCAAAAATTACTATTTTTACCTAAATCACGCATTTGAACACATTTTTACAGGACTATGTACATATTATTTATGAGGGATAGAATTTTTAATTACCACAACAAAAACGCATGGGCTCAGAATCCCAGTGAGTTTCACAAGCGTAGCCATCAGTATTAATTTAAGGTAAAGCATTTGTTTTCTAAATATAAGTACCTGTAAAAATGTGTTCAAATGCGTGATCTAGGTAAAAATAATAATTTTTGAGGTTAATGTATGGTTGGGGTTCCTTAATGGCCGCCTCCTGGACCCAGTATTAGTTACCTGAATTAACAAATTCAAAATAAATGTGTATTTTATTTATTTACTGTTTTAGGAATTTTTTTAATATTCGTGGAAGTAATTTTTTTTTATTCTTTAAGTAAATATTTACTTAATATTTATGTAAACATTTATAAAAAAAATATTTCCCTTCAGCTTTTTGAATAAACTGAAGAAAAAAATATAATTTTCTTTTCACAGATCCATGTTTTTTTTTAAACATTTGTACTTAAACCGTTCAAATACTTCAATAACACAGGGTTGTGATACATGAATGGAAAGCTGGTTAAATGAAGAAGTTTTTCTGAAACCCGGAAATCTCAGATCCTGCCCATTGAGGAGTAATGCTGGAAAGAAATATCAATAAAATGTCAGGAAATTTAGAATTGCCTTCTTCTTGTAAGATATACATACTTACATTCATTCATTTTTACGTTTACTCCCAACTAGTCTTATAGTAAATTTACTCAGCTTTCGATTGGTTTCACTCCCTTTCTAGTTGTACCACCTGGGACGGAGCTACAACGATTATGTTTCTAAAAACCATGTTTGTCTCGATAAAACAATAAAACGACGTTTTCTCCCTTATGGGCGGGAATTCGGGAAATCGTCATAGAAAATTTTTTGTTACCCTAAGGGTCCTCTATCGCCCCTCTCAATATGACTAGACATTTACGGGACACCCTGTATATATATATATATATATATATATATATATATATATATATATATATATGCTTGTCTGTTCGCGCTCTAGCAAGCTCAAAAATGGTCCGATTTCAACGAAATTTGGTACAAAAATTTGTCATCTAATTTGAAAGGTCAAGTTCGTTAACCAGCAGAATCCGCCCACTAGAAGATAGTGTTTGGGGTGAAATTCGCGCAAACAAAATCGTAACGCTTACGTTTTTAGCGCGGTTACTCCCTATCTTCATAGGGAGAACCCGCTTATGAGGTTGACCTCATGACGCAATCCGGAAGTGCCGACTAGAAACTTTCACGTTTCAGACCCTATAGATCAGGAAAATATAGGTGGCCCAAATTTGTATATATATATATATATATATATATATATATATATTTATATATATGCTTGTCAGTTCGCGCTCTCGCAAGCTCAAAAATGGTCTGATTTTAACGAAATTTGGTACAAAAATCTGTCGTCTAATTTGAAAGGTCAAGTTCGTTAACCAGCAGAATCCGTCTACTAGAAGATAGTGTTTGGGGCGAAATTCGCGAGAAAAAAATCGTAACGATGTTTAAATTTTAAATTAAATTTTGGTTATATTTGGAGTTAAGGAAGTATGCGAAAAAAAATATTTTATTAATAGACATGAAAAGTTTTCGGATCTTCATACATTTTTCGTAAATATCTCGATAACGGTTGGGAAATCGTGCTAAGTGGAAGGTGACCATTTGAATGCTTACTAAATTCTCTACAAAAAAGGTTCTGAAGCAATATTCGATGGGGCAACGTCAATCAGAGATATAAGCGCTTAAAAATTAAAAAATGTTTGTTTTGTTGTTTAAAAAGGGGGTTTCTCTTTGTTTATCTCACTTTTTAATTGTTTTAAATTGCATTTATCAGTAAAATTAGTATAGTAGTAAAATAAGCTGAAAAACGGTGAAAGGTATTGGTAATAATAAGTTTGGAGTGGCTGTGGTAATCAAGATGGGTGTGGCTAATCATGATGACGTAGTTTGTTTTGAATCCTACTGTCTTTATAACCTTCCTCATAGCCTCCAACTGAAGTTATCGTTATTTCTTATTTTATAGAAAGATTTAACCCACGACAGAATGCAATTTTATTCGCCATGAAGCACACATTTACAGTTGATTATAACAGTAAGACGAATTTGCTAGTAAAACAAGATACTTACGAATTTTTGGTTGTTGAGAATAGAGCCTTCTCAGCATTAGTCAAAGAGTAAGTACGTTTTCAGTACATAATTGTATTGACTTATACAGATAAAGAATTATCCGCTTCTGTGTAAGTTGGCTACTGTCAGTTTCCTGTGATTTGTGATGCTAATCTATTCCATTTCTTCGAGATGTAACCGCGCTAAGATGACGCAGTTCCTGCGAGTCTGACTTTATATATATATATATATATATATATATATATATATATGTGTGTGTGTGTGTGTGTGTGTGTGTTTGATGTTATTTTTCGTCGCTGGGATAGTATTTTTGGATGGAACTGCTTTTCTCTCCAGCAGTGGTACTCCTCCTCACTTCTTCCTGGAATATTTCGATGGGTTCATCTCCATCTTCTTCAGCCAGGTGTTTGTTGTTTCTTCCTCGGTGGAAGCCAAGGGAATGATGGCAAGGGAAATGCATTCTCTTGACTACCACCGAGGAAGAAACAACAAACACCTGGCTGAAGAAGATGGAGATGAACCCATCGAAATATTCCAGAAAGAAGTGAGAAGGAGTACCACCGTTATTTTCGTTCTCTAGGGGTTCTGAATCGGAATATTTTCTGGTCGGATTGCGTCATGAGATCAACCTTATAAGCGGGGTTCCTCCCTATGGAGGGAAGGAGGAACCGCGCTAAAATCAGTTTTAAGATAAAATCTTTGTTGTACAAGTTGGTTTGTCATCGTTTATTCGAGGATTAAACGAGAATGGGCGATTCTCAGCCTCGCAAGGACTATTTCTTCTCGTTGAGTGTTTCTGTATGATTCATAGGCGGCAATAACGGTTTTATACATCTTAATTTATTTTCTGTTATATGTGTTGAGTCATGACCGCCGTTTTTCAAATACTGTTTGTCTATAGATCAATGAATTAGATGCCTCAATCGCTTACTACATAGTCAATTTCTTTGCTGCAAAGCAAATATTATGGCAATTCTGAATGAAGGCAGCGCATATCCGGTTTTGAGAAATATTCTGAGAAACTGGAGAGTGGTTAGCTTATCGGAGGGTCATCTTTGAGAATTTTGAGTTCCCTGAAATAGTTATCAATTTCACCATGGTTCTTCAGATAAGATCAATCTACAGTGGTTCAGTACTAATGGTGCATTAGGTCTTGCGACTTTCCAGTAGAAACAGCCTACCGGAAAGTCGCAAGAAAAAAATCGTAACGCTTACGTTTTCGAGTTCATATGCTTGCAGGTACAGAAATGGAATTATTCAAACTTAAGTTTAAATTTTCTTGTCCTTTAATTTATTTCAGTGATAATTTCTACTTTTATGGCAACGCAGGTTTTTGTAAGAGGTTTCTACAGACTGCCATCCTTTTCTAGCCAGGATAGGGCTAACAACTATCCGTTTTTCTAAAGCCATTATCGATAGTGGGAATAGGTATTAGATTTATCCTAGCTAGAAAAAGGTGGCAGCCTGTAGAAAACTCCTCTAAAAACCTATAACCTAGAGATAACCTATCTCGAAAAATATGAGTTATAAAAAAAGAAATCAAAAGTTATACAGGGTGTTCAAAACTCGATTGACACCCCCCCTTTTTTCCCACAATGTTTGAAATTTTAAAACGAAACTTGGTGGGTCTTAACGTGGTCGAATGAACTTTCATTGGGCCTAATGCACGACCCCTCAACTTTCTCCAGTTCTTCTCCTGTAAAATTCCTGCCGCCGCACAGTGGGGCCAAACAACTTTTCGTGTTTCAAAAAAGGACTACAGCCTCCAAATCTTCCGATTTCAATGATTTTTTTTAAATCAAAGCTAGTTTTTTGTTTCTCCTGTTTATTAAATTACGTATAATAATTCACAAACTTTTACAATCAAACATAAAATAATATTTTATTTTTCATATAACTTAATATCAGCACTGATATCGTTGAAATTGAACATTCAAACCCTGATTAGACTTGGAAAAAATATAAATTTATTATCAACTCATTCAAAAATCGCATGATTTCAATAATTCTTTTTGTTGAATTATTAAAAATTTACGTTTTAAAGACGCCAGTCTGATCTTTTCCAAATCTAATCAGAGTTTGAATGTTTAATTTCATTGATATCAGTGCTGCTATTAAGTTAGATGAAAAATAAAATATTATTTTATGTTTGATAAGGCTGTTCTAAATTACATTAGTTTTCATTTAAAAAAAAAAAAAAAAATACATTCAAATCGATTAAGATTTGGAGGCTGTAGCCTTTTTGAAACACGAAAAGTAGTTTGGCCCCACTGTGCGGCGACAGGAATTTTCTCATCCCATGGCTCGGTGGGAAAATTCCTCGCTGCACCCTGGATGTCGGCACTAATGGCCTAGATGTCAAAGCGCCGTAAAAAAAAAAAAAAAAAAAAAAAAAAAAAAAAAAAAATTCGTCCAACACAAAAATAATTACTACGAAATTCGAATCATTAGGTGAGTTCTATTGCTTTAAATTTATTATTTTAATGCCATTATGAAGTAATTGAATTTGATTTTTAGGTGGAGCAAAAAGTTTAGAAAACGTTTATTAAGTTTTACGGAAGCGTAGACCACGTTGATCATAAACTTTTCTGAAAACTTCAAAAACAAAAGTGTTTTTTGCTCCATTCCTATTAACATTTTAGACATTTAAAGGTACTTTTTGGAAAGAAAATTTAATCCTCTACAACATTTATATCATCTACTTTTTTCATTACGGGCATACTTTCTACGTTATTGGCAGAAAAGTGAGGAAAAACAAGGGTTTTATCGGTTTTTTGCTACTTGTTACTCATTGGTGCGCTTTAGCGAAAAAATTACCGATATAAAATCGACCTAAAATTCAATTCTCTACAATAATCCGTCATAGAAATAACCCCTTTCCATTGGAGATTCCAGAGTTAGGGTCTCTGGAGAAGAACTGGAGAAAGTTGAGGGGTCGTGCTTTAGGTCCAATGAAAGTTCATTCGACCAAGTTAAGACACACCAAGTTTCGTTTTAAAATTTCAAAAATTGTGGGAAAAAATGGTGTTGTCAATCGAGTTTTGAACACCCTGTATAAATGAACGATGTTGACAAATGTTCTTGCGAGGGACTTGTTCTGGTAAGGAATTAATTCAAAAATCAACTTTAGAAACAGTGAATCTTAAGAATTTTCTTTCTTGTAAGCTATATAACTGTTTAATGACACTTGTGCTCACATTGTTGATTAATATATTTATGTTTCATTTTAATGAGAGATTTTTTGTAGGCCCAGTAAGGAAAGGTCTTAAAAGGCCGTTTTCAGGGGGGAGAATGTAGATTTTTTTTTTCAACGGTTCGTTATGTTTTTTAGGGCGCAGAATCCGAATTTAAAGTTTGCTCCCTGTTCCGAGTTTGGCTTATGTGCGAAAATCGAAAAAGAAAAAAAAATCGAAAAATTCGGACTTTCTTTCAGTTTTTGCTTATATCTCGGAATCTAGCGTTGTTTTTTTTTTTTTTTTTTTTTGTTTTTTTCTTTTTTTTTTTTTACAAACATTCTTAACCAAACTAAAGAAGACAAACAGTTCTACAAAATGCACTATTCAACTTTGATGTTTTGACCATTAGAATGGGCGACCACATAACAACGTTTTGAGTTTAAAACTCCCAATTCATCTAATGTCTACCGCACCAAGGTCACTTGTAATGAGTTACCAATGATCAGTGAGAGACTACTCTTAGCCTCTGTACTATCCACTTTAGTCTTGGCAGCGCTATAGGGGAAGTAAGGCTGAAGATGTAAACTGAGATTTGAACAAACATGTATTTACATTGTTTCTTGCAACTATGCTGTAAATACTAAACATTTAACTAGACTATAACTACTAATTCAACTAAAATTTAACTACTAATGAGTGCTATAGCATGATCAAAAAACGTAATTTTTTCGCTCTCCGAAGAAAAAGTTAAAAATCGCGTTTATAAATTTGGGGGTCCCCACATAACAATTTTTGAGCTTAACACTCGTTATTTGTCTGATGTCTACTAAACGTAGGTAACTTGTAATGAATTACCAAAAATCATTGAAGTACCTGTTCGACAGATTACTTTGCATGGACAACTAGTTTTACATATGACTTCTTAAATTTATTATGAGTATTTTGATAGCTATTCCGAATCTCAGCAAGCTACGAAACACATAGAGTTCTTGGGGAAATCCAAGATACATTCTGTTGAGATAGGATTCACTGAGACAATGGTGCCTTCAGTTAGCCTGGAGAAATTTCTGTCTAGCCCAGAAAACAAGTTCAGGTTCATTGCAATGTTGATCCAACTGTTCAACGCAACGAAAATTGAAACCAGCCAAGCAGAAGAATATACGAATACCTTCATAGTTCAAACATCTGATAAAAACGATATTGGGGTTTTAATCGGTGTCAGAATGTTTGGGACCCTAACACCAACACCAACAAATGATTTTTCCTTAGACCAGTCACCCCAACCCTCTACCGCCCTCCAACTACCATTGAGAAGAGGCTTACCGAGAACATCCGTTCTCTACATGCGTTCAGCGGGTGTAATCCAACGTCAGCCATTTTTCAACAAGGAAAGTTGATGTTCCTGAATACACTCGAGAAAAAAAGTCCGAAATGTTCCAGGTGTTTCGCGATAACAAAAAAACGCCTGCATTTTGTTCTCTGGAAACACCTTTCCTTACTGGACTACTAGTAGAAACACGAACCTTAAGCCGCACGTGTTCCTGCCTTTTCACTCGAGGCTTATAACTCTAAAGTTTATTATTGACATAACAGAATATTGACATGATTAGATTTAAGATCCTCTTTCCAAGACTTTATTTTATTTCATTGCCACTTCTGACGTTTAAACTTGTACAGATTAAATACATAATGTTGTTTGTTGCAGGAGTTCGAGCGAGACACGGAACTGTCAAGCTCTGGGAGAGTTGGAGGTAACGGCTGGCAGAAGCTTGACCTGACACAGACTGTATCGGATTGGTACAGACGAGGGGGAGAGAGACTCCGACTGCTGATAGACTGCAGCGGCTGCGGAAGACAAGTAGCTCCTGCCCTGTTCGCCTCAGGAGCAGGTCATAGGCCGTTCCTTGCTGTGCGTGCTGAACCAGCCCTCGCCAGGAGGGTGAGAAGAAGGGCCTTGGACTGCACGGGCGCACCTAACGGCCAGTGCTGCAAGCAGCGGTTCTACGTTAGCTTCAAGACACTGGGCTGGGACGACTGGGTCATAGCTCCGGGTGGCTACTACGCCAACTACTGCAGGGGTGACTGCACGGGCCGGAGGACCCCCGACATCCTTAACCACTACTCCCATGTGATCGAGGAGTACAGGAAAACGGACAGGCTAGATGGCCTCCAGCCCTGTTGTGCACCTATCAAATTCTCCTCCACCTCACTCATCTACTACGGTCCCGATATGAACATTATTAAAAGGGATTTGCCGAAAATGGTAGTGGAAGAGTGCGGTTGTCCTTAAACTCGATAAGCACCATTCGAATTTCAGGTGTTTATTCCAGTTTCCCTTTATTCCTCGTTTTGTAAATATCATCGATTTTAGTATGGACAACTTGAAACCATTGAACGTTGAACGATGAATGCGAGCGAATGAAAGAGTTTCGATGTGTGCTGTAGATATTGGGATTACCGTGACTTTTCTTGTCTAGTAATCACGGACTCTTCCCATCTCCCTTCCCTTCAATACACAAAACTCCCATTCAACTAGCCGTACATCAATAATCTAGTATAGCTGTAAAAAGTAGTAGTATTTTTTTTTTATTGTTATTATTTTATTTCGTTTTGTTTTTTTTGTAAATTTCTCAAGTTGATGAAACATTGTTGTAACGGTGGACATGGTGTGTTCGACTGTTACAACGGACATCAATTATATACATATTATAAATATTTATAAAATGTGTAAATATTAGAAGATCGTTACAGCTGTAGTTATATTCTTAAAATGTTTGCCAAAAACCAATGTTGATTTTAATTTTTTAGTCCTAATTGTTAATACCTAATGATATTTATTATAATCAGGGTTCTATAAAAACATTCCATTATATATTAATAAAAATAATATATTGAAAGGACTGAGTGGTTTTGACTGGACTAGCTCGGGAGGCTATACATGTCTTACCACTTTACTTTTACTATCAAATAAGGTAAATTATTTATATTTGAAAAGACGATATTATTTAATAATAAATATTATGTTAATTAGATTTCAGCGCTAGTGTTGAATTGTATATATTTAAGATGAAACGAATGATAATTTTTAGCTTAATATATTATATATTTATACGTTTCTCCTTGGAAAATTGCTTTAATTCCGAAATAATTAATTGTAAGATGTATATCTGTATAAGTCTGTGTTCTCCTTATGGATCCCACGATGTTTTCCAGCCATACTGAACACAGTGTCATCTCATGGCAGGAACAGGTGGTCGTTTGTTAAATTCTATGAAATGTATTGTTAACTATTAAATGTTTTAGTATTCTTAAATGGTGGCTATACTGGACGAAGATAGCTGCTGTTCCAGGAAGTGTGAATCCGAGGTTTGATAACAGAATATAGGATGATAGCAGGTTTACCTGCATTGTTGGGGGGCTAAATACGTTACCATTCCAGCTCCAGATGTGAGGAGGAGGGCATCCCAACGTTACGTTGTGATACATTTAGGCACTTTTTAAATATTAGCTTTACAGTTAATTTCTATATAATTATTTAAATAAACTGTGATCGTTTCTTGTGAGATGGAGCGATATTAGGAGATGTACTTGTTATCAAATCAAAGAAAAAATATATAAAACTAAAAAAAAAAGTTATAAATAAAATGTGATGAAAGTATTGTAACACTGCCTCCTTCGACAGATAATATATATTTGGAGCGCTGTAAATATTTATCTGAGGTCCAAGTAGTCGAAGGCTTAAAGCACACAATTCATTGTAAACTTTATTTAAAAATTAATAAGGAGTTGTAATTAAATGGACAGTCTCGAAACATGTTATAGTGGAAAATCAAGTAAAGACTGAATTGTTTGAGTGTTAAAGAGTTTCCAGGCGTATCTTGTAAATTTTAACTACCTTATGTTTAAGAAATTCAAATTACGTAATTAGGTATCAAAAATTTAGCACTTTGGAATATTTGTAAAAAGGAATATAATTGTTTATAGATATCTAAAATGAATGGCATAATCTTATATTATATTACCATTCGAAAATATTTTTAAACAACTAAATTAACAATAAACTCTGTTATGAAGTATTCGCGCTACTGGAGCAATAATGAACTACCATGAGTAAAGGGGATGTTTTTGAAATAAGCATGGAATATAACGCACGAAATGCTATGCTTTTTATGCCCTGTTATGATTTTAGACTAGTTTATTTGCCCAGTTGTCTGTAAAGCAAGAATAAAATTTGTAACAGTCATAAGTTGGAATAAAGTCATTATTCATTATGTTGTTTCCTTACAAAACCCTTCAAGCGAGGGCTCTATACAGCTCTGGCATCAATTTATATTTAAAAAGAAGAGTGACCTAAGTGTAGTAAAGTAAAATGTATTTTCTTAAGCTAAAAGAAATTTTTAGCTGGAGGAGAAAAACAAATGAAAGAAATAGAATAAAGATTGCTCTAAAAAGCCATGAGAAAAATAGAATCACTCCACTATAGGCCAAGATAAATATTTTTAATTAATCCGACAAAAACTACTAAACGCTTCCTAAATGTTTTTTTTTTAATATATATATTTTATGATTTGAGGGTTTAAGAATAGAAGCGTCCTGAGTTTGTTGATTTTTAGTTAGACATAAACTAGTATTATAACTGAAACTGTTGTACCTACACAAAAATGGAGTTTTGCATATAAAAATAGCTAACAATAATGAAGTCAGACTTTTTATTCAGAGTATAATTGTTACATTATTTGGAAATAGGTTGCTTCTTTTGCTATTCTCCTAGCTAGCCGGTCTTCAAAATTTTAAGTAAAATAAACGTTTAAAACTTAGATTTTAATACACTCTCTTGGCCTGAAATGGAGTAACAAAGTGATTCACACCACTTGCAATCTCAAACCACATTCAAAAAAAAAATTACAATACGAACACTCGATGAGCAGGAAAAGAAAACGTCAGTTAAAAGTTGTTATCTTTCATTTTCATAATGATCTTAAGGCAGTAAAAATAATAACGCATGACCGCAACGATTAGTCTAAAAATATCTCTGGAATTAATGGAAATATTTGAAAGAAAATTAACGTCAACGATACGTATAAAAATATATTCGCTAATCAAATGATTACTCATCAACCTTAAGGTAAGTTATATTATATATTTTTTTTTTTTTCAGTTTTTCATGTATTATCAACAAGTGCAAGTTGCTGATAAGGAGAGGTTTCCTTTAATATGCGGAAGTTTCAGGACAGCAAAATGAATATGTTTTTTAAAGAAGAAGTAGCATTTGGAAGCCGTGCATACATGTTAAACCATTGAGAAAGGGGTTACAATTAAGTTATCACACGAGTGATTGCGATAGGTTAACTACTTAGAGGTAATGAGATGGCGATCAAGTCTATAAAAAGGATGGCATGACCCAATGTGAAAAAATAAGATTGTTCGTTTAAAATTTCAATATATGTAGTAGATACACTCGGTAGGTCAATACAGTCTTGGCACGCTTAACTTTTATTTAGTTTCATTTTGAGAAAAATCAAAGACTTCTTCATAAAAAACTTTACTTACATAAAATATAAAAAAGGGAGGAACCGCGCTAAAACACAAACCTAATTGAAAAAGAAATATTAAACATTAATTTAACGCAATAATTTATTTTTGAGAATTCCCAGCACAACAAATCCAGTATCAGAGACCATTATAGCCATTTTTTTTGCCAGAATATTCCGAACCACACCATCAGATTCTTTTTTCGGGAGCTCTCAATGTATTTTATTAACGTTGGCTAACATCCAGGTTGTAGTTCGAATTCCAAACTTAGACTTAGACCATCCGTTCGAAGAACCCGACTACTGTCGAAGTTGATCACATCAATCAACCAAATATATTTCAAGGTGGAAATGTGGTTTTAGCCTCAATGGTTAAACACAGCTGAGAATAAGATTTGAGTAGGTATTTTCGAGGCTCAATACATATGTCTCCGGAGATGTATGTTTTAAAAAGTTCTGACATCACAATAAAATCCATTCAGCTCTATGGAATGCTCCTAAATTTATCATTTTTTCAGAATGATTTGTAGAGAAATTGGTAAAGTTTTCACCTAAGCAAGGGGCGAATCTAATGTCTCAGAAAAAAGAGAAGACATGTGCAAAAACTTATTTTATTTTTAAACAATTATCTACAAATAACAAAGAATTTAGGTAAAATTAAGTTCACATTAATATTAACGTTTCTGGCCAAACAATAATACAAATAAATGTCTTAAAAATTTGAAGTGCATAGAAAAGCATAGCGTAAAATATTAATTACAAATCAGTTTGAAGTTACAAAAATTTTGAATATTTTTTTTTTTTTTTCAAAATTGAATATTTCGGCTTAATATTTGTGAGAACACGTGTCTTTTGATACATGTCTCCAGGGAGATGTGCCGTTAACTTGAATTGACCAGAGTGCAGTACATGTCCCAGGAGACAAATATAACAAAAAGTTCGACTCGCAGGAACTGCGTCATCTTAGCGCGGTTCCGCTCATAAGCCTAGAGTTTTTAGTAAAGGAATAGAAGAAGTTATATGTAGGGGTAGCTTTCGTTAAAAATGTAAAATTAAATCTCAAATAGAAGGAAGTTTAAGGAAACTTACAGTATCCTTAGCGGAAATGATTCTCCCACCTTCTGTACGTTACTGATTTTACTGATAATCGGAATTTAAAACAAAAACAACCAATTAAAAAGTGAGTTTAACTAAGGCAAAAACCCGTTCGAAAAAACAAAACACTTACGAAGATTTAAGTACTTATTTCTCCGATTGCACCGCCCCATTGAACCCAAACTTTGCTCCAGAAACGTTTTAGTAGGGAATGTAGTAAGCTTTCGAATGGTTACCTCCTACTTACCACAATTTCCCAACCGTTTTCGAGTTATTTACGAAAATATAGGATAAGCCCCAAACTTTTCATGTCTATTGTGACATTTTTTTCGAATACTTCCTGAACTCCAAATGTAACCAAAATTTTAATATCTTGGTTAGTTGAATTTCAAACATGTAGAAAATATTTAAATTGATTCCCACGGTTCTAAGAGCCCAAACCGAAGACGAGTAACAAAAATATTTATTTCCTTTTTCTCAAAAACGGTTACAGATATCGCCTTAAAATGGTTTTAATCGTTTTCCTATGACAAGGAAACTATAAAACGAGTACCTGCAAGCATATACACTCGAAAAAGTAAGCGTTAAGATTTTTCCACCCGAATTTCGCTCCATGAATCATGTTCCTATGGACGGAATCTGTTGGTTAACGATCTTGACCTTTGAAATTACACTTTCGCATAAGTAGAAACATCATACATGTCCCGAAGGACCTGTATCGCAGTTGTCCTTGCAGTCATAAAGTAGCTTCTATAACAATCAGTTCCCACTCACATCGAAGTTGACCTCCTCTTGACACATTTAACTATTTATTTAAAATAATACTCTCAGTACCCCTGGCAATGTTCCTCCACGCATAAGCATTAATACTCAAGAAGACAGAAACAACACACCTTAAGAACACGCCAAAACAACAAATACGTTTTCCCAAATCCAGTTCCCTCTTAGTCAAAACCTAACGACACTCCAGTCTTCGTTACGACATGACTATTTGATTATGATTTATCTTGGAAGTGTTAAGCTACTTGCTGTGAGTATGTACGAGAGAATGCAATGCCATATGTAATTGGTCCGGGCAAGAGATGGAGAGGTCCTTGTAGATAAGTCCACAAAACTTAGCCCATATTTCTCCCTGTTTCTACACTGTTAGCACTCCCTACACTCTCCCTTCCACCAGTTCCTTAGTTAGTACTTTTATACTGTTTTTAAGAGAATTAGTCTGGGCTTCATCCATTCTTTAAACTAAAGGCCTGGGGGGAAGCACAACATAAACGAACAAAAGAAGAAACATATGTATTTCCAGAAGAAAGAACAAATATTAAAATTATTTTCTTTATTGGAACTCTAAAGAATTTTTAATTGGAACAAGTTAAAAGCCTCGATTGCATGTTTTAGATGACTTGCAAAAGAGATTGTGGTCTCTTTTCTGACAAACTCCTAAAGAATTATGATGGGAAATTGATACAAGTTAAAATCTATGTATGTATCTCACTCTTTCTCTCTCTCTCTCTCTCTCTCTCTCTCTCTCTCTCTCTCTATATATATATATATATATATATATATATATATATATATATATATATACGGGTCATTCCATGTCAAATCAACACAAAAAACAAACATTTTCTACCTCACTATCTCAGAAATTTGGTGAGGAGGTAGCCTTTGTATAGACTAAGAAAAATACCAAATATTATTGAAAAATATTAACTGATTTGCAATACAACTTCAAATCTTTTTATACTGTTTACACATAATGTTTTTTTATTAAATAAAATTGGTTGATTAATTAGAAATAATAATTATAATAGTGAACGCATTTTTATTAAAAAATAAAATAAATCAGTACTAAATTAAACTTATAATATCATTAAATTTTCTAAAAACAAACCTTAAACAAAATTGTACTTGCCTTCATTCACAAAACTACTTTAAGAATATGACAAGTAAAATTTAATTACCTATGTCACCTAAGAAGAGTATGTAGAAACTGGAAATTTCTAAGTGATAGTTTTGAAAAGGTATTAACAATGTCATGATTTTTTACCAGATGAAACCGTTTAAAAATCAAAGTAATGTATTTTTCTTTTGATCATAGCTCTGAAACTGTGTCTACTTTAAGATAACACTGTTCTGCACGAAAATCCTCCTTCAAACCAAATCATGCTTTCTTACTGTTTTCAAATGTGCTGAACACGAATTTGAAGCCAGATTCTGTCTATCACGCACAGTTTCTTGAGATATCCAAAAATGTGAGTTTTTTTGTAAATTTTACGAATTTTTTTTGGCATCAAAACGTAGTGAAAAAAATTCAAAAGCCCTATGATTTTGAGCGCAATGAAGTATATTTGAACGGAAAAAATTTTGATGGGAATATTAGAAGTGGTTGAAGAAATATGGCTAAAAGTGTTTTTTCAGTTTTTGATCTTGAGGCAGGGATTTGGTCACTACCTGGATCTTTAGGGGAATGACCTTCCTTTCTCTTTTATGGTGGTATCCTTTTCATTCAAATCCTTACCTGCCCCCCTTTCACTCTCAATACCCCAACACCCCCCCCCTCCCACTCAGCCCCTCTCTTGTCACTATTTTCTTCTAGGATTTGATCAGTACTCTCGAGGCTTTCGCTGAACGCACTTATTTGGATATTCAGTTGTGCTATCATTGTTCTGGGAACAGTTCACTTTTTCTCTGTAATGTCACGACAGTGTATAAATAAGCCTGATTCCTTTTGCTATGTTTGTGGTGAAGTCACATTCAAGTCCACTCAGAAACCTCTGACTCCGCTGGTGAAGAAGGCATACGAGTTATACTTTGGATGTAAAGTAAGTGATCAGGACAAATCCTGGGCTCCTAAAATATGCTGTAGTTAATGCTCACGTTCTCTGACTGGTTGGCTAAATGGGACAGATAAGTCAATGCCATTTGCAGTTCCCATGATATGGCGAGAACCTACAAATCACGTGACCGATTGCTATTTTTGCATGACCACAATCAAAGGTTTCCCGTTCAAGAGCAAAAAGAAAATTGTTTATCCCAACATCCCCTCTGCCATGAGACCAGCTCCACATGATGCCTCCATGCCCATCCCACCAAATCCGAGTAAGTTCCGTCTTAGTTCTGAGGAGTGCAGCGATTCTGAAGGCGTTTCACCTCAACCTGGAACCAGTCAACAAGAAGAAATTTCAAGTTCGTCCAGCCCCTCTGAAACTCAGCCACAGCTCATAAATCAGAGGCGATTGAATTATCTTGTTCGTGATTTAGATCTCCCAAAATCAAAAGCTCAGCTGCTTGGGTCAAGGTTGCAACAATGGAATCTCTTGGAAGGAGGCGTGAATATATCTTTCTTCAGAAAACGGGAATCAGGAGTTCTATGCTTTTTCTCGATGGAAGAAAATCTTGTATTTTGCAATGATGTATTTCATTTGCTCCAGGAACTTGATCTGCCAACCAATCCAGAGGAATGGAGACTATTCATTGACAGCTCCAAGTTTAGTTTAAAAGGAGTACTCCTTCATAATGGAAACAAACATCCATCTATCCCAGTAGCTCATTCGGTCCACATGAAAGAAACCTATGACAACATGAAGATACTTCTACAAAAAATCAAGTACCATGAGTACAAATGGCGCATTTGTGCAGATCTTAAAGTGGTAGCCATGCTTACAGGACTCCAAGGAGGTTACACTAAATTATGTTGTTTTTTGTGCGAGTGGGACAGCAGAAAAAGAGGAGACCATTATGTCGTAAAAAAATGGCCAGAGCGTAAGGAAAAAGTAGGTGAAAAAAACATTACCAATCCTCCATTAGTGGACAAAACGAAATAATTTTACCTCCACTCCATATAAAATTGGGGCTAATGAAAAACTTCGTAAAAGCGATGGACAAGGAAGGAGAAGGTTTCATGTACTTAAAACAAAATTTTCCGCATCTCAGCGATGCTAAGATAAAGGAGGGAATTTTCGTAGGACCCCAAATTCGACATCTACTCAAGGACCTCACTTTTGAAGCAAAGTTAAATACTACTGAGAAAAAGGCTTGGATTGCTTTTCGAGAGGTATGTGCTAAGTTTTTGGGAAACGAAAAATCTAGAGACTACCGAAAAATAGTCCAAGAACTGCTTACTTCATATAAAACATTGGGATGCAATATGTCCTTAAAAATACATTTCCTGCATAGTCACCTAGACTTTTTCGCCCCAAATTTGGGTGGTTTCAGACGAACGTGGAGAAAGATTCCACCAAGACATATCCAGAATGGAAAAAAGATATACTGGCAAATGGAATGAGAAGGAGCTGGCGGATTACTGCTGGACACTGCAGCGGTAGACAGAGGAGGAAGAGTACAAAAGAAAAAAAAATACTCATTGACGATGTGTGTATATTTTTTGAGTTGTGTCATATCTAGTATTATACCTGATAGCATGCAGGATTCAATTAATTATATTTTACCGTTGAAAAAGAAAAAAAAATCTGTTATAATAAAGACAATAATTTTAAATACAATTTTTCATTTTTTCCAAGTTTCTCCTCTTTTCTCTCAAAATCAGAGGGTGATAGAATTTTTCTGAGTTCAGATTCGGACTCAGCACACCTGAAAATTAAATACTACTGTGACAGGCAAAATTGTTCAAGGGAGGGGAGAAAAGTTTTTTTTTTGCAGAACAGTGTAATTAGAAAAACTAGTAATAAAGGATGTAAGAGGTTACGTAAGTGCTACATATGACACTAAATGGTGGTTGGCATATGTTTTGTATAAAAATGAAGCTTGAGTTAAGGTCACCTTCTTGCACCCTGCTGGACCTCCTCCATATTTTTCATTTCCACGAAAACCTGATGTTTTTGGGATGCCAGTTAATTATAATGGACGCTCAAAAATTAAATAAATAATGATATATTGTATAAATTTAATCCCGTTATACCAACTGGAAGAGTTTACACACAGAAAATGATACTCAAACATCAAATGAAGCTTTAAGGATAAGACATAAGCTACTCAGCATTACTTTTCATCTCCTTAAATTAGTTTTGTTTATGAAGGCAAGTAAAATTTTGTTTAAGGTTTGTTATTAGACAATGTTTATTTATTTACATTTTAACGTCAATTATTATTAACTGGGAATTTTCAGATAGGTTACCACCCTTTTCTAGTCAGAATAGGGCTGATGCGTTTTCTTTGTTCCAAAGAAAAGCCACCACCCCAGTGGGTATCGAACCCAGGACCCTTGGCACGCAGTGTTAAGTGCTCACACCTTGACACTCATCGCCACCGGGCCTTCCATTAAATCATTAGAAAATGTAATGATAATATAAGTTTAATTTAGTACTGATTTATTCTATTTTTAAATAAAAGTGCTTTTACTAATATAATTCTGATTCTGATTTATCAATAAATTTTATTTAATAAAAAAAGATCATGTGTAAACATTTTAAAGAGATTTGAAGTTGTATTGCAATATGACATGTATGATTTTGTTTTGTATATCGTCCAAAATATTAACGTCTTAAAAAAACAAAAAAATTAATAAATGGTGATCCCATTGGAATCATCATAAAACTATAGGAACAAGTTCTCAAATGCACTTAGAAAAACATATAAAATTTTGAAAATTTTTAAAAATACGCATTTTGAGATATAGACAAATAAAATTTTGTTTTTGAATTTGAGAAATTGTTTTCCCTCGTAACCTATATGGTGTTGCATGTCATAAGAAAGTTCGTACCCAGAGCTTTAAAATAACACCATTCCCAGCTCTCTAGCTTAAATATAAGAGCCACAATAGCAATTCAAACATTTCAGATAACCGCATTTTTTGACAATTTTTGAAATTTTACATAGCTGTAATTTCCAAATCAGTTAATATTTTTCAATAATATTTGGTATTTTACTTAGTCTATACAAAGGCTACCTCGTCATTAAATTTCATTTAAATCTGAGATGGTGAAAAAAATCACTGTGTTGATATGACACGGAATGACCCATACGTGTGTATGGGTATATATGACGGCCCTTGAAGAGTAGGGGTACACTCAAGACTCAAATTATTAATTTTCCCATTACGGTGGTAATTTTTTATTTTCTGCTCCTAATCCATTAGCGCTATCTACAGGATACCACACTATAATCACCACCCTCGTGGTTCCATTTGATTCTAAGCTCGAATTCGCAATTAAACACCCGGCACTAATGGTAGAAGTCTATAATGAAAACAATCGTAATTGTTGGATTAGGAGTCAGGCAGGATATACACCTGGCCGAAATCATTTATGTGTGTGTCCGCGCGCGATTTCGGCTTACTCATCTTCGTCTAAAATCATCATTCACCTTAAATTCAAAATATCATGTTTAAAATATATTTCTATAGAACCGTTTTTGTGAAAACGTGAAAAGAATGGAACCTTAGTTTTGAATGCTCAGAATAGACTGAGAAGCTTTAAAAATATGGCCCGCATTTATGGAAACTAAGATATACAAATATTGATTGCGTCTGGAAAAGTGGAAGTATTATAATCAAATTATTATATTAACTGAGGGAAACAATTTGGAATTTACGTTTTCGAGTTTTTATATAACTCGAAAACTGCTGTCACGTTAATTATGAAATTTTTGATCGGACGATTTCAGATGGAGAAATGGTTTCTAAAGAATCAAATTGGTTGCTCCCGTTCCTTATAAGAAGTTAATCACTTATAGCTTGTTTCCTCCCTCCCACAATAGGGAGGAAGCTTTTTTATTACGTAATCCGGAGGTGCTGATGAGAAAAGACCCTAAATGTTACGAAAATACTGTTGGGTCACTTTTCATAGTCCTGAGCCTGGCCTTTTTAAGGCTCTGAGCCATATGAAAAAAGTCCGGCACGCAGGAGCTGCATAACTAAGCACTTTCCTCAGAATTTAGGTTGTGTAGACTGGTTTCCAGAACAATTTGCTTAAAATATCCTACATAAATAAAATAAAAACATGAATAGTTCTCTTTTAATTTTGTAATAAGTAACTGTTCAATTATTAACTTGCTTCCAGAGTTATGTTTACACATGGTACCTACTACAGTACTTAATAAATACAAAAAACTTCATATTTTCTACTTTTGATCTGACGCAGGAACAGGATACAGTCCCTCTAGTGGGAGATAGCGCTCCCTGCGGAGGCCTTGCGAACCTACGTCTTGCGGGCTATTCTATTAAAATATATTACTACAAAGTAAACCCCTCTTTCCGATTGACCGATTTAGCTCATTTTTACAACACTTCTTTCCCATGAGTTACCCACGACGTAAACCGCGTTTCGTTACAATACAGCCGAAATTACGACCGGTATGAGTATGTTAGTAATTTGGGTCCGGAGTAAACCCACCCTCTTAATGAATCGATTTAGTTTATTTTTACAACACATTTGTACCTGTGGATTACCACTACAAATACCGAGTTTTGTCCAAATATAACAAAAATCACGGCTGGTAGTGGCGAATTGGTATTGTGGGTCCGAAGTAACCCCCCCCCCCCCCTTCTAATGAACCGATTTAGTTTATTTTTACATCTCACTTTTCTCTATAGATTACCACTACGAATACCAAGTTTCGTTGAAATATAACAAATATTACGGCTGGCATGGTCAAATTAGTGTTTTGGGTTCGGGGTAAACCCCCCCTTCCGGTGGACCGATTTTGGTAGTTAACGAACTCGTTTAATCGTTTGCTAATTGAATGCTTTATACCAAGTTTCGTGACGAAAAAAACAAAAACTCTGGCCGCTGTCATGTTAACAGACATATATATATATATATATATATATATATATATATATATGCATATATGCATATATATATTTATAGATATATATATAAATTTTAACGTGGGTCATTTTCGGGTGTCTAGGACCGATAATGACCCAATCGATAGGATCGATAAAGATTTGAAGAAATTTTTCAAAAATTCCGTCATGAGTGCAACCTCAATAGCTACTTTCCTTCGGAGGAAAGTGCTAAAACTGGCTGTACGAAGTCTTGCATATATTTAGATTGATCCTCTTTGAGAAGAATCTACTTCCGTGTCGGCACAGTCCATAAACACATCTATTATCAGTAGTGATTTTTCTTTGTACCTATCTCTTGAGTCATGCCAATCATACTATTCACTTCAGATCCAAAGCATCCTACTTAGAATTAACTGTAGAGATCCACATCACCGCAAACTCTTGAGTATTTGATTTTTCTGTCATAGGTTATTCACCTTGAAACTGCTTTAAAGGTTGTAAATGCTTCACTGAGAGCCTGTTCAGACAGCCCAATAATATCAATATCCTCTGCATACCTGAGAAGCTGGGTCAAGCGATTGCAGATCGTTTCACTTGTCCGAATACCGGCCACACTTACAAGGGGAGTATACAGTGATGGGGTCACCGATTTGGACCATTTTTTTTTTTGGTGATTCTAAATCGAAAAATAGTCGACTCGTATCCGAGCGTTCCGTCCAATGCGCCTTAGAAGCCGAGAAATAAAATAAAATAGGTTGAAAGTGCTTTATTTTTTATATGGAGTTTAGAAAAGGTTATCGACATGATTCTTTCACCAATTCATTCGTTTTACTGAGTAGATTAAAGGAAAAATATAATTAATAAACAATAATTTATATATCGTCAAATAAATCCAAAAATATGCTTACGTTTTCAAGTAAACTAGTATTATACATTTTTTTACACCAAAAATAATAGCAGATTTAAACTCAGCACCCCAAGAAACCCTAATGTGGTGAACATCATTGAAAACAAAAAATAATGATTTTTCCCAGTCTAGAAGAGACTAAAAATTTGTAAGCGAAAAAGTAACCAGACGTTTTGAAATTCAATATCTCCCCTTGAGATTATCCGATTTTTACGTCATTGAAATGTTTCAAAAGAAGAAAGACTCCTTTTTCTAACCATGTATATGACTGTTGTATTATCTCTAAAAGTACTTGCAAAAAATGGTTCTCAATCCCTATACAATTATCACACTCAGTATGATCACCTTTTTTGTGCATTGGGTAGATATGTAGATGGGTGCTTTTCATGGGCTTAAATTCTCTTTTCCAGATTGACAGAATCAAATCATGAAGAGCTTTCTTGATTTCTTCTGCCCCATACTTCAACAACTCCGAGTGGATTCCGCCCAGTCCTGGCGCCTTCCCAATTTTCGCTTTTCTCAGGGCGCTTTCAATTTCATCCTCAGTGGGGGTTCCATAGAGTTCAATAGAGCATCATCGATTACCTCTAGTTCTTTGGCTATTATTCCTCTGTTTAATGCGTTTTTGAAGTATAGGGATTGACATCCATCCCTTCAGGATATCACCTTTGTGGCTTAATAAAGTTCCATCCGCGCCTTTGTAGTCTGTCAGTCTACACTTGAACACTGCCCATCCCTTATTTTTTCTTTAAAAGAACAGCAGACTTTCAAATAGGGTACGGAGTTCCTCCAAATCCTTCGTGTTCCTATTTACAAAACTCTACTCTTTCTCCGGAGAAGTCTATTCTCCTCACATCTTTTACTCCGATATGCTTCTTGGGAATGCCTGGTAACACCCTGCATCATCTATCTGTAGTCTAACATAGAATGTTGGCAGTCCGTGCTCTTAAGTTTGGCCGTCGTGTTTTGCTAGTGAAATGGAAGACCACACCTCGGCAATCCTCAGATAATGATCTGTATGTTCTGCACCTCTTTATGATACTATGATACTACATTCATCAAGTTCGATTTGTGGCGGACGCTGATGACTACAAGGTCAATCCGATATGCTGTTATCCTGCACTGGGAAGTTTAAGATGCATTCTGGATATGCTTTCGTGGAAAAAGATTACTTCCAACGACCAGACAAAGTGGCAAATTTACCATCAAGAATCCAATATCATTAGTGTTTTCATGGTAGATTTGGGTTCCTAAGGTTGGCCCGGGTGCCCTCTCTTTACCGACTTAAGCATTAAAGTCTCCAAGTATGATTTTAACATCACTTTTGGGACAGTTTTATTTTCACGCGTCCGAGTTCTGCAAAGGCGCATCGTCATCCTTCTCAGCTGTAATTTCTGTCAAGGCATTGCAGTTATTAGACAGAACTTAATCATTTTTCCTGTTAAACGAATGTAGCAAACACTCTGAGTAATACCCGTAGTCTCTCACAACAAATCCGAACAAACCGAACATGTGATGGTATTCATGAGAGCTATGCAAGGTAATTCTTCTCCATAGTACCTTGTCCTGTCCATCGAGCTTCCTCGATTGCACCTATCTCAGTTCGATATGAGGCCAATTAGGCGAGGAGAGTAAGAAGAGCTCCCAGTCTATATCGTGAAATGTTATGAAAACCAGAAAATGTTTTGGGCTCCTAGAGATCAAGTACATATATAACAAGTGAATATATATATATATATATATATATATATATATATATATATATATATATTTGCCTGTTCGCTCTCTAACATCTCCAAAAACATTCCGATTTTGATAAAATTCGTTACAAACTTCGTCAAGTTCGTTCATCAGCACAATGCGCCTACCGGAACATTGTTTTTTAGTCAAAATCGTAGCCTCGGAGTAAGTAGGCTTACAGGTACTTTTGATAGTTTTCTTCTTTTTTTTCTCGACGAGAGAAATTGAATGATATTTCTTCAAGGCGATAACTGTAATCTAAAAAACAAATAAGCTCACGATTTGCATCACGTCATAATTTTTGCGACAAATATAATATTATTGTTTTTTTTGTAATTAAATTTTCTTGGAACCTTCAGCGAGGAACTTGCTGAAAAACACTTTATGACATTGAGTACCTGTTCCATTATTTAGGTGACATGCAATAGAAATTGTTGACCTTTTTTCTATACGTTTGGACATTATATTGGTTACGTTTGTGGTGATTTATTTAATTTATTATGAGTCCCGCGACTGTAGCGATTAAATCATCAGGACAACAGAATCAACGTCCGTTAAAGTAGCTGTCGAGTTGTAATAATGTAAAATATAAAATAACGCACAAGAAGAAAATTAGACGAAAACAAGTTATAATACAACAATGACAAAGTTTAAAACAAAAAGATGTTAAGGAAATATTAAAAAATATATATTCCTCAACCTAAACTAATAAACAATCCCAAATACTGAGTGGACATGGAGAGAAAAAGTTCGTAACGTAAGAGCAGCATTCCTACATAATGTGCTTAAAATAACAAAATAATTAAATAAAGAAAATATATAGATTTATTTATCCCATTTAGGCCTTAACGCTTGTCATCGGCTAAACCCAATTCTTTTTTTTTTTTCTTTCTGGAATAAACCTCAACTTTGAATAGATGTTTCCCGACTAGTGTGCTGAAGGACCTGGCTTCAAATTCCGAGCGTACTTGAGATTTTTGTCTTCTACTGCCTTCGTTCGTGGGTTGCATTCGGCCTCCCTGAACGTCTCTAAGCCAACCCAGCCTTTAATTAAGTTATGATGACGGTGCGCCTGCAAAAAAGAAAAAAATAATGGGAACCTGCAAAGGGGGAAATCAGACGGCCGGAGCATATTATTGTCCACACTATCTTCCTAGTGTGCCGCTCGGTCAATAATCAGATACGTGACATTATCTGTCCCTCTGGGTCCTTGTGACCTGTTACGGGACTGATTTTTTCGTCTATTTTGTTCCTGGATAATTAAGCATTGGTTGCAAGGAATTAAAAATAACAGATCGTATGAGCAAATTAATAATTTCGTTCTGGACCGATTTAGATTACAATTACATCACAGATCGATCAACCATAACGATCGATCTTTGATATGGATCGATTTCACGATGTATTAAAATTACCTAAGAAATGCGTATTTTATTTCGATTCGTATCAATTCACATTCGAAAATCGCCCATCACTACTACGAATCTATCTAAATAAGTTGATTTGAATACTTCATAATATGAAAAATATATCTGTAGGTAACCTAAAAGTAGAAACAATTCAAGAATATTTTTCATCAGCAGAAACACACCGCTGCTATCATAAATAGCTACTTCCAGAATATAGGAATTAATGTTTTGACCCTTCTTGCAAGAAGTCCTGACGTCAATCCGATAGAGCACTTTTGGAATCGGCTGAAGACGCGTATCAGAGCTCGCCCCGTTGACCCTCCCTGAGCTTACAAACTACTGGAAGAATGGGAGAACCTTCCTCAGGAGGACAATGCCTACCCCATCCAGTAAATGACCAGTCGTCTGGAGGCTGTTAGACCAGCAAGAGGTGTTACGAGATATTCACACGGAAAAAGTCATAAATAAAAATAAGCTAAAGTAAATTAAAAATTTCACTTACTCATTATGAAATGTTTGCGATTTTCTTTGTTTTTTCTTCTTATTTAACATTCTAATGTTCGTCATCCTGCAAAAAAAATTGTTTTTATTCTAGATAACTAAATACAAATATGAGTGACAGTTGTTTTTCTGTTGCAAACTATAATAAATAAAGTTATAAAATAAGTGATGCGCTAATTTTGTCCAGTAGCTTATATATATATATATATATATATATATATATATATATATATATATATATATATGTATATATATATATATATATATATATATATATATATATATATATAAGCTACTGGACAAAATTAGCGCATCACGTGGGTCTCCCGTGGTATCGTGGCTAGAGCCTTAGATTCATAAGCGGGAGATCGTTCCCCACCGGCGCACAGTGTAACGTCCAATATTTAATTTTTAATCCTCTAGCTAAGTTTAGAAACTATTCAAAAATTTAAAATCGTATAAAACTAATAAATATTAGTTTTATTTTGATCAACAAACAGTGTTAAAAACTAGGCAAAGTCTTTAAAACCTGCTTTATACCAACAATCAGTTTGAACCTCTCTCGTTGAAGATAGGACAGTGTTTTTATTAAGTCATCCGAAGGAAATGACGTCAACGCTATTCCTTTTTCATCTGATATAATTGATTTTGGGTAATTACTACCTTATTATTTATCCTGAATTATTCTTCATTGGTCTTTGAAATTTCTTTTTAAGTACAAAACTTTGATAGACCATAGCAAAAAAACTTCATCTGAACACATCTCAAGTTTTTTAGAGGTTAAAGTTTACCTCAAGTATAATGTACTCAGGGCAATTTAGTTTGCCGAAATTTGCCGATTCCAAAGATTTTTATTTTTTAATCCATCATCATTTTTTCTTCCTAATTTGAAAAAAAAAAAATGTGGATAAATCCAAGAAGACGGTATTAATCCTTGGGCAAATGATTCAATTTGATCTGCAGGATGATCCTAAAGAAATATTAAGCAATACTAAAAAAACTGCCAGTTTATTCCTATATTATATGTAAAAAATGTGGGTACGTGTTCACCACAGAGAAAAAAAAACTCTTATATAAATACTGGTTGAAACAATATATCAACTTAGAAGAACTTTTTATTAATTTTTATCATAGAAAATGGTAAAATATTATTCTTCTATGGCAATATTACTATAAGTATAATTTACTACTATACTATTACTACATACAGTTATAATATATTTTATAATATTGTTATTAATAATATTATTTCTATTAATATTACAATTGATATTATTATAGCCGTATAGTACGCTATACTACTGTTACATTGTTTTGAGTTGATTTCAGTTAATAAAAATGCTTATTTTAAAATAACTAGTGGTTAATGATTTTTGTCCATAATCTCCACTACTTCGTTACACTGTGCGGCGGCAGGAATTTTCTCATCCCACGGCTCGTTGAGAAAATTCCTCGCTGCACCCTGGATGTCGGCGCTAATGGCCTAAATTTGTAAATGTAAATTTTTAATTAATGTATATTATTAAACATTAATTAATGTATATTATTAAACAACCCACAATATTTCGTAAACTTGTTGGTTTTTTTTGTATATATATACTTATTGCTACTTGTAAAACCGCAAATCAGTTTTTACGTTCCTAAAAATATCAGACTTTGGCAATTTCATTATAAATCTGTTGACACCTTGAGGGGTTCCCTACCATGTATTATTTTCGAGCCATGGGCGAAAGAAATACAAAAATCGTCATTTCGATGTTTTTATTATATTTAAAATTTTTAAAATTTATGCATACCTCAATTATTGTTACTTGGGTTAGTCTGAAGATATTCCCGCAGTGTGCCCCATCCAAATATAGTTACGTTTTTAAAGATACGCCCTGTGATATTATTATTCTTAGACTTATTGGCAGAATAAAAGTTATTAGAGAGTTCAATAATAAAAGTTCCCCCAATGACACTTCTGCCTAGGAATTAAGAATTTAGAATTTAGAAGTTGTTCTAATCCCATCAGGAATAAGTACATTATGCAAACGTTCTATGATGACGCAGGTCCGGCGAGTAGGACTTTATATGGTAGAGGTTTTATTAAATTATAAATATCCAGAAAAATAAATTATGCAATTGCATAAAATTTTGAAGTAAACACATTAAAATGTAGCTCTGGTGAAGACGGATACCATTACTAGGTTTATGGCCTATCCTAGTTCAGCAGCCGGCTAAGGGGCGCCCTTCTTATCATCACCGTCAAATCTCATTCCTTAAAAATTCTTTTATTTTCTCTTTTTCATTATTATTCATTTATTTTATTATCATTAACTCCTTTATTAAAGTAAGTGTTTCTGAAGTTGATTTCATCATTAACTAAATATCAGGATTATAAGTTTACCACATCACTTTTTTTTTTTTTTTTATTTATGTACACAAAAAAAAAAACCTTGCTCCGCTCACAGCACTACAAGGTATAAATAATTATTCGTAATAATAATTTAACATTCATATTATATATATATATAATATATGTATATAAAATTTTCGTGTCACAGTGTTTGTGGCCGATCTTCTCCGAAATGGTTTGGCCGATTTTTATGACATTTTGCGTGTATACTAGGGTGGGCTGAAAAAACTCATTTTTTTATTTCGAAGTTGTAATAGTCCGGGAAAGTTGCGAATTATATAGAGAAATAAAAGGAGACAAAAATGATCAAAATTAGTTGACATCTTCCGTTCACGCATTGGCTTTGAAATTTTACAAAATATGAAATATCTTACAAGGTAGGGATTGTCGGGGTTCGGTCACTGCTATTTAATAAAACTACATTTTATCATAAAAATGGTTTTATTGTGCCGACGTTTCGGTTTGAACTTCAAGCCTTCATCAGGACTGTAAAAAACAAGTAGGACGGATGTAATACTGAAATATACATATATATATATGCCTACATACACATACACATACATATATACATACATATATATATGGAAAAAGACAAAACATAAAATACTAGAACATAATATATAGAAGAACAATGTGCTCTAGAAGTGTTTGGATTATTAGGAAAACAGATATAAGAATAACAGATTACATATTAGATTACATATTAGATAAATATTTAAAATGCAGAATAGTTTTTAACAATAAAGTTACGCTTATAAAATAGAAAAAAACATAGTTCTGTATAAATTACTGTTGTGTTAATTGGACCCGTCCATTATTACTGTTCTCAGTTATTTGCCCTACCTTCAGGATTTTTCAAAGGCCAGGGTCTCTTATATGTTTCTTGTAATCTGGAATCACTGCTAACAGTAAGTATCCAGGATGGGCGATAAAACCATTCTGATCAATTACATGATCCACAACATGAAGTAATAGTTTTGGCAACTACCTCATAGATTGTTTTGCTTGGTAAACAAGTTTTGGACCGTCTGTAAAGTGTGTACTGGTTTTGATAGTAAACCACATTGGTATGTATGATTTCAATATAAACAAAATTAGTTCTTGAAGTTCAGGTCAGGGCATTTCTTCACGTACGTACAATCTGAGAGTTCTAGTTGCATTTGTCAACCACCTCCATACGATAAACGCCCATTTTTCGACGTCTTTATTAGTTCATATGAAAAAAATCTACGCCTATTAGATTTAAATACTAATTATTTATGATAAACCAAAAACCCATTCAAAGTACCATTGGCTTCAAAATTGAGAACAGTTTCAGAATCCTGAAGGATGAGCAGATAACTGAGAACAGTTTTAATGGACTGGTTCAACTAACACAACAGTAATTTATACAGAACTGTGTTTTTTCTATTTTATAAGCGTAACTTTATTGTTAAAAACTATTCTGTGTCTTAAATACTTAAGCTTTTTAAATATACAGCAATTGGAAGTGTACCATGGCCGTTATAACTGTTATTGCCCATCATGTCATAGGCCTAACTATCTTTTTTCAGGTCCAGTTTTTCTGTAGCATAGGCGTCATTTTGCGGCCGAAATTTGTTAATTTATTTACACCATAATAAAACACAATGTTTTTATGTTAAAAAATAGAAACACTGTAACTATTACGTTTAAAAAAAAGTATATTAAAGATACAAAAAATAACTCTTTAAAATGCGAAAATTTCTGGGCAAATTTTGAGCCCTTTGCACGCCTGAAAGATATTAACTGATCTAAACCAAATTAATACACAATGTTTTTAGGCTCTATTCTAAGACGTTAAAAACTATTATATCAAGAAATCATCAAATTCAAAAAATTTAAAAATAGTCGCAAAAAGTAAGATATTTCATATTTTGTAAAATTTCAAAGCCAATGCCCGAATGGAAGATGTCAACCGATTTTGGTCATTTTTGTTTCCTTTTATTTCTCTATATAATTCGCAACTTTCCCGGACTATTACAACTTCGAAATAAAAAAATGAGTTTTTTCGGCCCACCCTAGTGTATACTCTGTAGGTCTGAGAATAGGTCGTAAACTATTTTTTATTCCCCTAAGTGATAAAGGTGGTTCACCCAAAATTTTTTTTGTATACATTTTTTTTGACAAAAGTTGTTTTCTTTTAGCGTTTTTATGATTTGGCATTAAAAAATACATATGACCCTAAATTTTCACTATTCTATCACCAATCCCCATTTTTTAATAGATATTAGTACTTTAATAATTTTCAACCCTTCAAGGTCTATAACTGATCAATTATCAGTCGATCATTTATTCCCGCCAGGCGTCTACCGGTGTCACTTCTCACCCAGTTAACAAACATTCCCTAGAGGCGTTGAACAGGACATTGAAGGACATAAAAAACAAGGACAAACTATATGGCTGAACTCTGTTACTCCTTTCAGGTGGTTTCAGACAAACACTTCCCGTCATTCCACGGTCAACGTACGTTGATGACATCAAAGCTCGCCACTGTGGCTTAATGTTGAAAAAGTACAACTAAAAGTAAATATGCGCGTTCAAATGCTTCAAGATCGATCCGCTGAAATATTCTCAAAACAGCTGTTAGATATCGGCGATGGAAAATTTGGTGTACACGAAAATACTGGACGCATAGAATTACCAGCTGATTTATGCACAATTATTAATTCGCAAAATAATCTCATTGACCAGATATTTCCCGAAGTACACATACAATACATGAATCATGAGTGGCTGGCAGAAAAAGCAATTTCGGCAGCAAAAAATTTGGACGTGAACGATTTGAATATCAAGATACAAGAGTTCTTGCTAGGGGACTTGATGTCATACGAATCTATCGACACAGTTTACGATGCCAACGAAGCTGTAAATTATCCAACAGAGTTTTTGAACTCATTGGGTATGCCCCAATCAAATACTTAACATTTATTTTATCAATTTCATTTATTTGTTTATCTTATTTTCTTAAATGTTTCTCTACTTATTTATTTACATTGATATTAAAAATAGCTCAGTATTCGTTATTTGTTTATATAAATATATATATATATATATATATATATATATATATACATGATTGGCTCCTTCAATCAATATTGGCACTTCCTAGTTTGAAATATATTTTTTTTCTCCACTAGTCAGTTAGCTGGTCACGAGGCCAATGTCTCTTGAGCCTTCTAGGCGGGTTTTGTGGGTGGGATTGGGAGGAAAGTGTTTGTGCTCTGGGATTGGGATGGAAGGACAATTTGGAATGAAAGGTTAGGAAGCGGGATTTTGCCAGTTCTTGAACGAAAGGGATGTTTAGGTCATTATGAAGAGTTTTATTGGAAACGTAAAAAGGAGCATTGACTATTTTGCGAAGGACTTTGGATTGAAATGCCTGTATTCTCTGTATGTTAGAAGTTTTAGTTGTACCCCAGAGTTCAAGTCCGTAAGTCCAAATAGGTCGGATTATGGTTTTGCATACAATGAGTTTGTTGTGTATTGTCAGTTTTGATGAAGGTCCCAGTTGTCGTCGTAAGAGTCCGTATCTCCTGTTCAGTTCCTGTATTTTCAGTCGGGTGTGATGGTTCCAAGTGAGTCTACTGTCCAGTAATAATCCCAGGTAGCGCACCTCGTTGGATATGGGGAGTTCGTGGCTAAATAAGACGACTGGTGGGCAGCCTCTCTTCTTGAGGGTGAATGTAATGTGGCAGCATTTTTGAGGATTCACCTTAATTTTCCACTTGTTGCACCAGTGCTCGATAGACTCCAGATGTTCTTGTAGATGACAGGAAGCAGTTACGGGATCAGGAGAAGAAGAAAAAATGGCCGTATAATCAGCATATGTGGTTAAGTGGGTGCTGGGATGGGTGGGGATGTCTGCGGTGTACAAAAGGTAAAGGAGGGGACCAAGAATACTTCCCTGTGGTACTCAGAGGAAATGGGATGGGAACTAGACAGTGCGGAACCAGATCTTACTTGGAAGGAACGGTTAGATAGATAGGATTGCAGGATTAGGAAATATGTGTGAGGAAGTATGCGCTTTACTTTGTATAACAACCCCGGGTGCCAAACACGATCGAACGCTTGGGCGACGTCGAGAAAGGCACTCGTGCAGTAGTTTCTACTTTCAAGCGCATGGGATATGGTGTCAACAACGCTGAAGCATTGTTGGATGGTTGAATGCTGAGGACGAAAACCAAATTGGTGATCAGGTAAGGAATTGGGAGGGATTGTGGACAGAATTCTTTTTAGGAGAAGTTTTTCAAATATTTTGGACATGATTGGGAGCAAACTGATAGGATGATACGATGATGGAATCTTGGGAGATTTCTGGGGTTTCGGTAAAAGGATTATTATTGAGTGCTTCCATGAATTTGGGAAGTGGGTGGTTCTTAGGATTGAATTGAATATGTAAGTGAGGAAAATAATTGCTTTGTGAGGTAGATTTTTTAGGATTAGGGCTGTTATAAGGTCGTAACCGGGAGATTTTCTTGGAAGGTTTCTGATAATGTATTTAACTTCTGCAGGATGGAATGCTTTAGGAGGAAGGGAGAGTGGAAGAGGGCTATTCAGGTAATCGTGTATTTCTAGGTCTTGGGAGGAGCTGGTTACTGGATGAGGGGAAAAGTGGATTCCAGATGGGAAGCGAATAATTCGGCTTTGTCTTCATCACTTCTAGCCCAAGTTCCGTCACTGCGTTGAAGAGGTTGAGGAACAGAATGAAATTTGAGGATTTTACGGGTGGCTTGCCAGAGAGAGTTGTCTTCGGTGGTGAGTGATTGAAGGTAATCATCGAAGGATTCAGATCGGAATTGGGATAAGGCTTTTTTTAGGAGGCGAGTAAGTCGGTTGAATTTAAATGAGTAAACATATTAAATAAATTCAGTAGAAATTCGATTTTTTTTTTAAATTGAATCAGTAATGTGAGAAAAAGAGTTATAATTTTCTTTTAAAACTAGTCCGTGTAATGCTGTGACCGTGCGTTTTATGCATCATTTCCTCAGTTCATCATATTGCCGGCAATCTATTAGGACATGTTTCGACGTCTCAATCTGACCACAGCCGCAGTCTGGAAGATCTCGTATGCCGAACGCATGTAGGTAGCTAGCAAAATACTTCATGGCTAGTTAAATACTTGCTCAGCATCGGAATCAGTTCAAGCCATCTGCAATTTTGCCTTTCCCTGACTGTTCGGAAGTACTTCCTTGTTACTGCCCCTTTTTACAATTGCTGCCACATTTTTTCCCAATTCCAATTTCGTTTAACAATTTTCTTTGCTAATGAGAAAAGATACTTTTTGTGAGCATCATCTTTGACTGGTAACAGACTTGCAGCCTTTGCCTTTGTCAGCTTCTTCATTTCCACCAATGCCTCTATGTCCTGGTATCCATTCCATGGATAGATCTAGATTCCTTCAGCTCTTTCACCAAATTTCTAATCTCATAAATAAGATTACTACGTTTTCTACGTCCATAGGAATTTCTGTAATAGCAAATATTAATCCTTGGTCAAAATTGTGCGTTAGCTGCGCTAATCGAGATAATGATTACCGAGTATAATAGTTTTTGGAGATATTTGTTTCCGTCTGAATACTTCTGCTTTTTATCCCCAACCGGAGCAAGAGAATTGAAGACAAGGAAGAAGACTGTGTTCTTCTTAAAACCGGAAATAAAAAAATTGGATACTCTCCATAACATTTCCCTCTACATACATACACATTTTTGCATAGGAATTGTTTTGTTGGAAATTAAATAACCTTTCTAAAAGATAAATTACATTTACAACGCTTTTCTAACAAATTGCGAGATATATGAGAATATATCCGAAACTCCCAAAAAGAAAGTCTATTTTTCTTTTACACACTTTGAAACTGTTTCGGACGCCGGATGGCATATCTTTCAAAAACCAGCCCCAACAATCTTTGTCATGTATAAGTGGGCATTAAAAATTAAATAAATATAAAATGTTTAATGGGAAGCCAAGTAACGCAATAACGTTACTTACAACATGAAGATTAGATAGTTAGCCGTCGAGGTGATGTGCAATCAGGGAATAGTTGAGATTCGGCTAAAGAAACCTCAATACGATTTTTGTAAAAAAAAATCTATATTTAGGACTAGACAAACAGGGCATTTCTCCTATTTACGCTAATATTTTTCAAAAACTCTCCCGACCTCCCACCTAGTATTTTCCCATGCCCCTTGTGTACCCTTCCATTAACACCTTTTTCTCCTTCCTGTCATAAAATGTCATAAACAGGCCTTTGATCCCTACCGACCTCCTTCCACCACCTGGTTTGTTTTCAGTTGCATATACGCTAGTAGATCCCAGTTTTTTTAGACACTTCCACAATGGTTACTTAAGTGTTAACTTTCGTCTTCCTCTGCCTCCCGGCATTTTCATTGGTATGTAGTATCTTATTTCTTTGTTAAAATTAATTAATATTATTATTAGCACCTATATACTTATATACACTTCAATAAAATAGTCCTTCTTTTTCTTCTTTTTTCTATTGATTTTCTAGAACTAATTTCTAGATATACACTAATGATCACTTTACCCGTTTATTAATACCTTAGTTGTTCTAATAATTTAACACCAAACTGTTCTTTTATAATAAGTTGAATTGTATTTATAGATCTGTTACTTATCTTAATTATAAACTTTTTTTGTGTATTAATTTCTGTTTTTTTCTTGTCATTTTAGCTAACGAAGGCTACCAAAGAGTAGCCGAAACGTCCTGAATATAGATTTTATTACAAAAATCGTATTGAGGTTTTTTTAGCCGAATCCCAACTATTCCATATTTGCTTGTTACTTACAACGTAAATCGCTACGAATTTTTTTCGGCCGAATTTCGGTAGACCGATTCTGCTGGCTAACGAACTTGACCTTCCAGCAGTTATGTTCCACTTACAACGATTTCCCAACAGTAGTCGAGATATTTAAAAAAATATATTGTAATATTATGATTATAATGTTTTCAGTAATTTCTCAACACCAAAACTAACCAAAATGTGTATGTATTAGATTGGATGAATGTCAAATCTAGAAACGTTTTTACATTAATCGCCATATCAAAGTTTCCAGAGCGAAAATTCTACAAAAATTCTTCTCTTCTTAAAACGGTTAGACATATGGATTGGTTTTATTCGATATTAAAAAAAATTGACTTGAAAGCCTATAAACTGAAAGGTGTAATCGCTACGATTTTCTTCGTGCGAGTTCCGGTATGCGGATTCTGCTGATTAAGGAACTTTAAATTGAACATCTTTGAATAAATCTGGGGCATTAAGTTAAATGAGATCTTCAACATTTTATCTACATTTTCTTTTTATATAGTGCGCATAAAGCTCTAAGAAACAAAAAATATAACTTAATATGCAGTTGTCGGAAAAGCCCCACCAGTTCATAGCTCATTAGCAAAGAGAATTATGCTAGGCTTAGGGAGTTATGTACTATTAACTCACTAAGCCCCGCAATAAAACTGGTTCAAGCTTTTCTTCTTCAAATGTCTTGTTAAATTCTTTCGTTTATTTCAAAGCATTAGTGACCAATTAACATTGGTGAAATAGAGGTATAAATGAAAAGTAGTTAAAGAGAAGATCTTTTAAAAATACTGAGTGGGTTTAAGTTAAAGAGAGCCGACCATTGTCTTGGTCTGCAGGGAAGACGGAACAGCTGAATAGCATCACCTCGCCCTTTGTTGGAAGGGTAAAGTGTTTTGACAAGTGTCGCCGTCTTCTGGATATTCCCTCGCCCTTTCTGCAAACCTACACAGATCAATTTATTACACTCTCACACAATTTCTATTATGATTTGTAAGGAAAATGGTTATGGTTCAGGCCTAAGAATCCTATTGAGAGTAATGATCAACGTGGGTGCGGAGACGAATTTATTAATGGACAAGTATTCCATTGAAATTACAGAGGTTTGTTCAAAATATATTGAATTTAATTGTCGAATGCGTATGATAAATAATTTTTAAATTAAAATGAGCGAATGGTAATTTTCGCGTATCTGGACGCGACAACGTTCTTGAAATTTAAGTGTATGTCAAATGGTACGAACTGTCATAATTCAAAAGAATAATTAATGCGAGATCCAATTATACTCGAGAAATTCAAAGCAAAATTTATTCAAATAGCAACCAAAAATACTAAAAATATATTAAATTCTCGACATCGATTATCAGCTAACTATTATCAACCATATTGAATGGTTTCCCTCCCCAAGTTGAGGGTGTAAGTTTTAGCGTGGTTCTCCTCCCTCCATAGGGAGGAAACCCGCTATAAGGTCATCCTCATGACGCGATGTGGAAGTTTCTTCTAGAAACGTTCACGTTTGAGATCCCATAGATCACGAACATAACGATGGTTCAACCAGCAGAATCCGTCTAGGGGAACCTGGTTTTGGGAGTGAAATTCATGCGAAAAAAATCGTAACGCTTACATTTTTGAGTTCAGATGCTTGCAAGTACTGGTTTTATCCTTAACGAATGATACCATTTTTAATCGATATCTTTAACCTTTTTCGAGTGAAAAAAAGGTTACTAAATTCTCTACAAAAAATGTTCTTATGTAATTTTCGATGGGGCGATGACAATGGAAGAAATAAGTGCTTAAAACTACGAAATTGCTAGTTTTGCTCTTTTGAACGAGATGTTATCTCTCTTTTAACTTTTTAATTGGTTGTTGCATTCAACAGTAAAATGAGTATTTTAGTAAAACAAGGGCAGAAAATGATAAACATTGTTATAGTGTTTCCAAGAGCGAACGTTAGAGTAGAGCGAAGAGGATGGAGTAATCACCGCTTAGGGATGTAGTGAGTTTCCTTTTTTGTCGCTTAAAATCTTATTTTACTTCTCTTTGAGATTTCATTGTATATATTTTTTACGAAATGTACAACAAAAAATTTAACAGTAAATGCTTATGTTCATTTACAAATGGCACTACAGATATGAAAGGAAACGCGCTAAGATGCCGCAGTTCCTGTGAGTCGGACTTTCTTTAAATTTATGACTTGTTCGCCTGAAGAGGCTCCAAAAGGGTGTGAAACATGTAAGTAGGAAATAAAGTTATTGAAATTATTTAGCAAGGTTTTTGACCGCTATAACGTTAATTCGAAAGCCAGTGATGTTGCAATATTCACTAATTTTAGAGGCATTGCAGACTGAGAGTAAGTTATCTTCAATTGCATTACAAGACAATGTTTGACTTTTTTTTAAAGATCTTCGAATGAAAATCCTCCAAGTCAATGACAAGCTAAACTATTAAAATCTTCGCCTTGTTTTTCATGAGACATCAAGCTGTATTTCTAAATATTTTAAAGAGTCGGAAGTAAAAAGAGTTACTTTAAAGGGTCTCCCCGTGGACCAGTGGCTAATGCCTTGGATTCTCGTGCGGGAGATGGGAGTTCGAGTCCCGCCTGCAGCAGGGATTTTTACCATTTCAGTGCCCGACTAGAAAATGTCCTGCTGCTCTATGAATGTCTAGAAGGGGTGGTAACTTGTAGATAGCCCGACGTTAATAACAGCTAGAAGTTGGTGCGCCGTAAAAAGAATAAATCTTACATAACAGAGGAATATTTATGTAAATATAATTTATTTGAGAAGACTGGGTTTGCGTAATACTCATGATGGTAACTTATCATGCGGTCAGAAACAGATCTTATTATTTTATTTAGTTAACGAAAAACTCATTCAAGTCAAGAACATCAGTGAACTGTCTCTGAGTCAACAGTACTAATAATAAAAGGAGAGGGGGGTTATGCAATGTGATTTCAACAAAATATTAAAAATATAAGCACTAAATACTGGAGCAATTTTCATTATAACATCACTGTTAAAATGTTACAACTAAACCGTTACTTATCAATTTTGCGCTGAAATTCAGTAGAAAGCAGTCATGAATTTATGACACATGTTCCTCATTATTAGGGCACTATGTTTACAGAGTTGCGTTGCAAGGATGTAAAATTAACAGTCGGTACGAGTATATTAATAGTTTCATTCCGGATTCTTAAAGGGCCAATTTTGTTTATTTTTACATCTTTCCCTATAGTTGACCACTCACTACGTATACTCATTTTGTTTATTTTTACATCTTTCCCTATAGTTGACCACTCACTACGTATACTCATTTTGTTTATTTTTACATCTTTCCCTATAGTTGACCACTCACTACGTATACTCATTTTGTTTATTTTTACATCTTTCCCTATAGTTGACCACTCACTACGTATACTCATTTTGTTTATTTTTACATCTTTCCCTATAGTTGACCACTCACTACGTATACTCATTTTGTTTATTTTTACATCTTTCCCTATAGTTGACCACTCACTACGTATACTCATTTTGTTTATTTTTACATCTTTCCCTATAGTTGACCACTCACTACGTATACTCATTTTGTTTATTTTTACATCTTTCCCTATAGTTGACCACTCACTACGTATACTCATTTTGTTTATTTTTACATCTTTCCCTATAGTTGACCACTCACTACGTATACTCATTTTCACAGCAATATGACAAAAATTTCGACCGTTAGAAGGTTAGCGTCCGGACTAAACCACTTCTCCCGATGGTACGATTTTGTAATTAACGAACTCGTTCCAGTATTTTTAAATGGGAAAGCTCTTTTCTAGGATCCGTGGGGAAAAGCAATAAACTTTCGCCGCTATCTTGTTAACAGTTTACAGACCGTACCCAGTTCCAGTTGAATTTTTTTTTCTTATTATTATTACAGCTTTCTTATTTTTATATTAAAATGTGCTAATGGCCCCAGTAGCAGATGCACTTCAAAAAAAAAAAAAAAAAAAAAAAATTTATATTAAAATATTTGAATGACCTTTTTTAAAAAAATACTTAATTGTATGATTTATATCATGTTCCCTATTGGGAACAATGGCAATGATAAGGGGCAGAGATGGGCATAATTTTATTTATAAATAAAAATACGAATTTATTCGTACTTCATATATTTGTGAATACGAATATAAATAAATTCGTATTCATAAGTGTGAATACGACTTTATTTTTATTCACATATATTAAATATAAAAATACAAATAAAATTTTATTCGCAAATTTTCCTGCGAATACAAATAAATTCACAGAAAAAATTGTAAATAATCACAAAAAATGTGAATATTTACAAAAAATCAAGTGTTTACAAAAAAAAAATCACATTAAAATATACGAATACAAATTTATTCACATTATAATTTGTGAATAAAAATTTATTCACAATAAAATTCGCAAATAAATTATGAATTTATTCGTATTAAGATGATATTACGAAAGTTATTGAAGGTAATTTATTTTATTTTATTTTATTTTTAATGCGTTTAACGTCTAGGTTATTAGCGCCTAGATTTTTTATTTTACCCCGAGTCCGCCATGGAACCACCAGCCATACTGCAGGGACATAGTTTGTTATCTGTGCCTCCATAAAGAAAAAGAAAAAAAAAAAATTCATAATTTATTTGCGAATTTTATTGTGAATAAATATTTATTCACAAATTATAATGTGAATAAATTTGTATTCGTATATTTTAATGTGATTTTTTTTTTGTAAACACTTGATTTGTTGTAAATATTCACATTTTTTGTGATTATTTACAATTTTTTCTGTGAATTTATTTGTATTCGCAGGAAAATTTGCCAATAAAATTTTATTTTTATTTTTAAATTTAATATATGTGAATAAAAATAAATTCGTATTCACACTTATGAATACGAATTTATTTATATTTGTATTCACAAATATATGAAGTACGAATTTATTCATATTCGTATTCACAAATATATGAAGTACGAATAAATTCGTCTTTTTATTTATAAATAAAATTATGCCCATCTCTGATGAGGGGTCAGAACAACGATTTTTTATATACCATGTTTTCCATTTATTTAAATTCCAAAGCCCACTTTTACATAACACAGAGTTATAAGAAGCGTTAACTGCAGGTTACCACAGTATTTTGGCCAGAATAGGCCCTTATTTTTTCGAAAGAGAAGCACTACCCCTAGTGGGAATCGAAACCTCGACCTTAGGCACGGAGTTTTTAGTTTGAACTTTTATCTTTACACTATCGACGGCTCAAGAGAAATATTGGGATCTTCTGCAGATGACCAATAAAACATTTTTTACAGCTTGGGAGTGATAATCAATAAGTATCAAATGTCCGAAGAATATCTTCTGCACAATTTCTTCCTGGCTGACTTCGAGGTTTTCTTCGTGTTGCCTCATGTCAGCCAAATGTTGTATTCATTCTTTAGATGATTATTCAAAAAAAAGGTCTTTTTACTGGGAATTAGATAGATAGGAATCAATTTTATTTATATTTGCAAAAGGCTCTTTTGGAAATGACATTATATCACTGTAAACGCACTTACAAATGTAATTATTTTAACGTTTTTAGTTTGGGTAGACATTCCCCAGAGGAGGCTGAGCGATCAGACATTTCCTATGAGTTATTAAAACACAAAACTTCTGTTCCTGTGTAATTTTAATTATTCCAAATTAGACACACCTCAGTCCTATTTCTTGTCACTTCACCCCTGGTTACCCCTATTTTGGTCTGGAAGTAACAGGCGTATGTCCATTTCTTCAAAGGAACTGTTAGTTAATTTATTCATTTCGTCTAAATACTCTAATAATTTAGAATACGTCTGCTTCTTCTACAGTTAGGAAAACTGTATCCATTTTAAAAAATTATTTTACGATTTTATGAAAGAACATTTGTTAACAAAAAGAAAAAAAAATCCCAAATGGGACTATCTCTGTTTCAAGGCACATACCAAAATAAATACATTGAAAAATATAAATATCAAAAGAAAGGAAGCCATATATTATCTGATAACAATATTACTACTGACAACAATTTCGAAATCTTATATTAAATAAATATAATTGAGCAGGCGTTGACTTTATGAGAATTATAAATGTATGAATATCGATTCCATGAATATTATTGAAAAAGTGGGCCAAGAGAATGGGCCATCTACGAATATCATGCATTGCACTGAGCCTTTACACATTTAATAATGTGACAGATCGATATGAAGGCTTTATCGATTGTTGGATGTGCGGCCGATGCAGGTAAGCCAACCACTACCTCATCCTCGAGTGCCGGAAATGAGAGGAAATTTCCCTAGATAGTTTTGTGAGAAATAATAACTAAATAATGGATAAATTATAATAATCATAAACATAATTTTGAAAAAAGTAAAAATATGAAATAAATTTAAGAAAAAGTAAATAAATAAAACCAAATAATAATTTAAAAAACAATACAAGAATATTTTAGTTAAATTTGATGATATGTACCTGTATTATATAAGTGTTTAAGTACCATCCATAACTGTTGGCTACTATCGGTCAGAAGTACTGCTAGGATGCACCTACATTGGACCCGTATTTCTCCCGATCGGATCCGATATAGTCACAGCTTCTCAATCATATTAGTCGCAGCCCTACAGTCCCTTGCTGTTTTCCAAAGCCAGTCTAGGAGCAAGGCTCGGCTGAATAAGAGCCAATGCATGGTGGGTACTTAGCTTTCTCTCTGGTGTTTTCATATCTTTTCATATCATTGAATCGTTTTTTAGACTTATTTATTCCTGCATGTGTGTGTTTATGTGATAGAATGAAAGTATTTTTTATTTATTGTTTGACTGTGTTTTTAACTTTTTATTGACATGACTTTTAAATAAATGGACAAAATGATGTTTTATATTATATTAAAATGTAGTCTCGGGTTTTACGATTTTTATTATCTTTGTTATAATTGCATTGTTATTTTAATCTGTTTTATATTGAACTTGTTTTAATTATTGTATTTTGTCACAGGGCATTGAAAATGGGGCTCAGTCCCTGAAAACGTTTTGCCATTAAAACACCTGTGGGAATTTTCGATCATTATTTCATCCTTGGAACATCAATTTTCCAACATCCAGCAATCTCCAACAATAGTTCAAAATTATTTATAAGAAAGGTAGATAGAAGGTTATAAGCTTTGGAAGCTTATAAACATTGAAAGGTTATAAGCTCTAGCTCGTATCAACATCTTTCTTCGTAATTTAATAAACAAGAGAAACAAATAACACAAATGTGACTAGACAATGTTGTTCTACATTTTATTAGCTTTCATTTAAAAAAAATGCATGGAAATCGGTTAAGATATAGAGGCTGTAGAATTTTTTGAAACACAATATGTACTTTAGCACCATTTTGTGTCGGTCATCCGATATCGGTCAAGAAACAAATAAGTTTGGACGGGCGAGAATCGGTGATCATTGGGTCGGATAGGATCGGGTCGGGACCAATGTAGGCACTTCCATTGAGATGCTGTGTTTTTCTTCCGACAGTCGGTGGCCATCGGGTCGGATCGGGACCAATGTAGGTGCACCCTAAGGTTTTTTTTAAAAAAAAAAAAACTAAAAAGACCTATTATGCCTGTTGCGAAAACCTTATTGGATGCTTATTTTAACCTAAAACTCCGGTCCCTAGACATTAGGTATCCCGGGGTTGGGTAAGTGGAGAATGGCCAATATGGAGTATGGTTGAAACTATCTCTTCTCGTCGGTTGCCTCTTTCGCTGGATCACCATTCCATTACTGTCTGTTTAATTTGTCTTACTTTATTTTCGTTAAAGTTGTTCTATTCTGTATTTTACATAATTCGTATTAATTTCATGCAATGTGTCGTTAAATCATCTGTTCGAACATCTAACGGCACATTGCAAGAAACGTATACAAATTCAGTGGCACACAGAATGGAACAACATTGATTATGAAAATGCTTTAGCCGCTCATTTTTAGCTCCTCCCATTAGGCCAGATACCTCCCATCAGCAGAAACACCTCCCTACAACTGAAAAATCGCCTAACAGCTGAAATACCTCCAATTAGCTGCAACAACTCCCTACAACTGAAAAATCGCCTAATAGCTGAAATACCTCCCATCAGCAGAAACACCTCCCTACAACTGAAAAATCGCCTAACAGCTGAAATACCTCCGATTAGCTGCAACAACTCCCTACAACTGAAAAATCGCCTAATAGCTGAAATACCTCCGATTAACTGCAACAACTCCCTACAAATGAAAAATCTTCCAACAGCTGAAATATCTCCGATTAGCTGAAACAACTCCCATCCGCTGAAGCACATTCCATACTCTGAAATACCTTCTACGTTAAACTAAACAAGCATCAATTAAATTTCATTTAGTTTCACACGTAACGTTTCGTTTAGTTCATACGTAAATTGTATAAGTTATAACTATAAATATGAATTATAACACTGTAAAGCTATATCAGATTTAAAGCTCTCTCACTATGTATAAAAAATTAAATCCGTCTGTCTATATAAAACCATGTAAAATGATTATCTATCAATGTTCATCCATTATTATCTATCAACTTTTACCGGATGTAAAGGTCTTATTCCCAAAGCTGCGAAGAATCTCAGTAAATAAATGAATAAAAATAAAAAGATCAAGACTAAAACCCACGTCGAACGTCCGGAATTACGCAGATTTATTTAATATAAGATAAATTTAAGAAACACTAACAACGTCAAACCTATTAAGTAGGCCTTGCAGGATCATTGAAGAATGAGACAGAAAATAATCAACGAAATATGAAAAAATTGTGACCTATCCGAAAACATACTACAAATACATGACAAACCCATATATTTCAGCAGTTTTATCCACAAAACAATTAAACTAAAATTTCCCCTAAAGTCTGCGAAGAATTTAATCATAGGCGTCTAAAATTCAGCGAAAATTGATATAGAATAGATTAAGGAGAAATATTAAATTTTATTGTAAAATAAAACAGGAGAACATAAAGATTTGGATGTTCCATGAATAACAACCAAACTATCGTGCAAGTAGGAGAGAAGCTGTTTATGCTCGTTAAAAGCGCCGCCATAAAAGGCGGTTCTTAAAGCAGAAGGATATTCCCGATTTAACAGATCGATATTTATACCCCTCCAAGAGATTAGCTCAAGTATCCACAGCTTAGTTTAAGTAAGGATTGTTAAAACATTATAATTTTTCTAATTTAAAATATTATAAAGTGTCAATTAAAAAGGGAGAGCTGTCCCTCCTGGAAGAATAAGCAGGGAAATAAATAATTCATTTCTACAAAAATGAACCTGAGACAAAACTCATTCAAGCAAAAAAACAAAACAAGATTAGCAAATTTAAGAAAGTCCGATTCGTAGCAACATATACATTTTGGTTTTGTTTTAAAAATAAGAAATTTATTTTGATAAATATCTCGAAAATATTGAGTAATTATGGAATGGGGCATATAACCGATCAAAAGCTTAATAAAACGTAAACCAAAAAAAAATATATAAAAAATAAATAAATAAAAAAAAAATAAATAAAAAAAAAAAAATAAAATAAAAAAAAAAAAAAAAAAAAAAAAAAAAAAAAAAAGATTCAGGCATGCACTTTGTTAGAACCCCTGCACAAGGTTCCCAAGCTTAAATGTCTATAAAAATATACATGCACGACTAGAAACCAAATCTAGACTTTTTCCCCGTCAAACGGGATACCGATCAGCGAATTCTGCCTTATCTTTTGTTAAAGACGGAATATATTCGACAAAATATGACCATATCTGGAAACTAAAGTGCAACCATTTTTTTGAGGCCTATGGGGATATGAAACGTCGACATTTCTCTTCGGTTCTTCGGGGTTGCATCATCGGGTCGCCTTTACATACGGGGTATCCTCCGTAAACCACAAGAACCATCTTCTCTTCCTACCTCATCAACTACTTCTTCGCAACCCCCAACCCTGCCCTTCCCTACTTCATGAGGGTTATTTTGGTGCCCGGTTTGTTAAGATACAGGAGTCCTTTAAGAGGATGGAGGCGGAGTACTTTAAGGTTAGTCGGATGGCGCAGCGGGTCTACCAGGTGGAGAAGAGGCTAAAGTCGCTGATGGACGTAGAGTGGGGTAAGGAGATGGTAGAGGCGGTGGCTAGGGAGGCCCGTGAGGCTGGAGAGAGGGCGATTGAGAGGGTACAGAAGGAGTGCGCTGAGGCGCTTGAAAAAGTGAAAACGGAGGTGTCGGGGGCTTTCGATACACTGTCGGCTTATGAAACAGAGAGAAACCAGGAGTTAAAAGGAATTAGTAAGGTTGTGAAGGAGAGTGGGAGTAAGCTGGCTGCGGATATGCAGACTGTGAAAGGAGACATAGGAGTGGCCAGGAGTTTTATAGATGAGGTGAAAGAGAACATGGACAGGGTCTATGTAAGAGTTGCTGAGGTCCATAAGACGGTGCTGCCGTTGGAGGAAAATGTCTTAAGGGGTGTAGTGGATCGTGTGAGTGAGGTTGAAGTGAATGAGCGTGTGGCTGAAGTGGTTGATAAGGCGGTGAGAGAGAGTGTGGTTACGAGAGCGAGAGACGAAGCGAACGTGACTTTTATGGATGTTGATGAACGATTGAGGGAATCGTGGTCCACAGTGGTGAGAAAGGGTAAGGGTGTGAGAGGACCGAGAGTGATTCTGGAGGTACCGAAGGATGAAAGGGGTGTGACGAGGAAGGATGTGGTTGAGTGTTTGGGAGTGAAAGAGGGTGATGTGAGGGTGCGTGGTCTGCTGAGGCGTGTTAGGAACTATGTGGTGGAAGTTCATGATGCGACGGACGTGGAGAGATTGAAGACGAATGCTAAGTTGAGAGAGAGAGGGTTGATTGTGGATGGGCAGGATGGATGGAGGATGCCGCGGGTGAAAGTGTTGGGAGTTGATGATAGTATTAAGAAGAGTGAATTGTTAGGATGTGTGAAGATGAGGAATGAGGGTGTGTTTGTTGGTATGACTGAGGAGGAGTGCAAGAGAGAGTGGGTGCCGGAGTTTGTTATGAGGAGGAGAGAAACTGGTGAGAGAAAGAGTGAGAGCGTGGACTGGGTCGTGCGAGTGAGTCCCAGAGTGTTTCAGAGGATGACTGTGGTAGGGAGATTGTATATAGGTGTGAGAGCGTGTAGGGTGTTTGAATATTTGGATGTGCGTAAATGTGGCAAGTGTCATAGGTTTGGGCATGCAGGGAGTATGTGTGATGCGAGTGTGACGTGTGGATGGTGTGGGTGCGATGGCCATCACGAGGTAGCATGTGGTAAGAAGGTGAAGAGAGAGGGGCTGGACTGTGCCAATTGTAGGAGGTATAACTTTAAGGAGTCCAAGCACTCAGTCAACTGGAAGGGCTGTCCAGTCTACCAGATGGAGAAGAAGACGCTAGAGCGCAATACTCAGTATGAGTAAGCTGAAGATAGTCCAGCTAAACTTGGACCGAGCGACGGCGGCTACGGCTGAGTTGAGGGATAAGTGTGTGTTGGAGGGTGTGAGTGTGGTTGCGTTGCAGGAGCCTTGGGTGAAAGCGGACGGAAAGGTGGCGGGTTTTGGTATGGGTGCTAGAGTGATTGTTGGGAGTGGTGCGAATGAGAGATCCTGGGCGGCTGTTGTGGTGCTGGATCCCAGTGTGGGAGTTCTGAAGGTTGGCTCATTGTGTACCGAGCACTGTGTGGTTGTACAGTTGGTGTCAAGAGCTGCAGTGGTCTACCTGGCGAGCATGTACTTCCAGCCGTCGGAGGAGATCGATGGGTACTTGGAGAGGTTGAGGATGATTGGGAGAGTGTTGAGAGGAAAGGATGTAATTGTGTGTGCGGATGTGAATGCGAGGAATCCCAGGTGGGGTGGTGAGGTGTTGAACGAGAGAGGTGTGGCGGTGCAAGACTGTGTGGATGAACTTGGATGGAGGTTGTTGAATGATGGACTGGTACCGACGTTTAGTAGTTCTCGAGGGTCCAGCTTCATTGACGTGAGTGTGGTATCGCCGAGTATGTATGGAAGAGTGAATGGGTGGAGGGTGTACGATAGCTGGACTTCCAGTGCGCACAGAGTGATTGGGTTTGAAGTGGTGAGTGAAAGGCGAGGGAGAATGGAATGGTTGAGTGTTGAGAGAGCGAGGTTCCGATTGCGGAAGGCTGATTGGGGGAAGTTCAGGGAGTGCTTGGGTGAGAGAGTGGATGAGGTTGCGAGTTTCAGAGTTTCGAGTAGATATGATGTTGTGAGAATGGCTGGGAGAGTGGAGGAGTGGGTGTTGAGTTGTGCAAAGAGGGCGATACCGAGGGGTGTGAGTAGGATGAAAGGTGTGTGCTGGTGGTCGGAGGAGTTGAATGCATATAGGTTGAATGTGGCGAGATTGAGAAGGGAATGGCAGAGAGAGAGTGATTGTGAGGTGCAGCTGGCTAAGAGACAGGAGTTCGTCAGAGAGCGGACGAGGTATAAGAAGAGCATAAAGAGGGCGAAGAGAGAGAGCTGGGAGGATTTTGTGAAGCAGCAGGTGGAGGCGGGCCCATGGAACCTGTTGTATAAGATGGGAGTCGGTAAGGCTGCACCGGAGCGAGTGATGGGTATGATTGGTGAGAATGAGGGAGTGATTGACTGGGAGGAGAGTGCATGGAGATTGTTGAATGGGCTGGTGTTGGACGATTGGAGAGAATGAGATGGTGCATGGTCGTGTGAGGAGGGAGAATGAGAGGTTCCGTCCGGTGTATGGTGAGAGGTGGATGGTGAGTGAAAGGGATGTGTGGGAGGGGAAGAATGGAAAGGCTCCTGGTATGGATGGTGTGTGTGTGTGGAGATGTTAAAGGAAGGCTGGGAGGTGCTGAGACGAGTTCTGCCAAGGCTGTATGGACTTTGTGTAAAGTTCAGAGTCTTCCCCAACCGCTGGAAGAGGGGAGTGGTGAGGGCCTTGTTGAAGGCGGAAGACAAAGACCCGGCGAATGTGAAGTCGTACAGACCGATTTGCCTGTTACCCGTGATGGGCAAAGTGTTGGAGCGATTGATGGTGAGAAAGCTTGAGTGGCTGTTTTACGAGAGTGTGCATGAGAGGCAGTATGGGTTCATGAGAGGTGTTAGTACGGAAGATGCAATGAATGAGGTGAGAAGAGTGATTGAGATGAGTGATTGCAAGTATGTTATGGGTGTGTTCCTTGATGTGAGTGGTGCCTTTGATAGAGTATGGTGGCCCAGTGTGTTGAGGTGTTTGCGTGAAAGGAATGTGTGCAAGGAAGGATACGAGCTGTTGAAGGATTATTTATCAGGAAGAATGGTTGAGATGAATGTGGGTGTGGGTGTCGTGAGAAAGGGTGTGAATATGGGTTGTCCGCAAGGGTCGGTCTTGGGACCGCAAGTATGGAAGGTTGTGTTTGATGGATGTGTGAGAAGAGTAAATGATAGCGGCATCGACATGATTGCGTTTGCGGATGATGGTGTTGTGCTTGTGAAGGGTGAGTCGAGGAGTGAGTTAGAGAGAAAGGCAAGTGTGGCTGTGAGTACGATTGTGGAATGGATGGATGAGTACAAGATGGTATTGTCGGCGGAGAAGACGGTGTGCATGATGTTGAAAGGGAGTTTTAAGAGGGATGCGAGAGTGCGTGTGCGTGAGAGTGTGTTGAGATGTGTGAAGAGTGTGAGGTACCTCGGAGTGCTGTGGGAAGAACAAATGAGAATCGGGCGACACGTGAGTGTTGTGTGTGATAGGGCTGTGGACATGTTTGGGAGAGTGCTTGGGATGTATGCGAGTGTGAAAGGTGTGAGGATGGGATGGATGAATGTGTTGTATAATGGGTTGGTGTTGGCAATAATATGTTATGGAGCTGGAGCATGGGGGGACAAATTGACTGTGTTTACACGAAGGAAATTAAGAATGAGACAAAGAAGAATACTACTTAGGATGACCAAGGCGTACAGAACAGTGTCCACGGACGCCTTGGAGGTGCTCGCCGGAAAGTGGCCCGTGGACTTGGAGGTCGAGAGGAGGTGGGCGGCCTACAAGTTGAGGAGCACCGGTAGAGTGGAGTGGAGAGGAAGGGAGATTGTGGGTGTGAGAAGGAGGAGTGTGTTGAGGGATGTATGTCTGTGTGAATGGCAGAGGAGGTGGGATGAATCTGTGAACGGAAGATGGACGTACGAATGCGTTGCGAGTGTGGAAGAGAGAATGAGGATGGGATGGATGAGAGTCGACCAGCGTGTGTGTCAGGTGCTTAGTGGACATGGCTGCTTTAGAGCGAAACTGTTTGGCTTCGGCCTGAGTGAAAGTGCTTGGTGTGATTGTGGGATGGATGAGGAGGAGAGTGCAAGGCATGTTGTGTTCGAGTGTGAGTTGTATGAAAGAGAGAGGAGTGTGTTGTATGAAAGGCTGGGGGGAGTGGGGGTTGAATGTGGTATGAGTGGGTGTCTGAGTGAATCGGGGTATGAGTACTTCTGTGAGTTTGTGAATGGTGTGATTGGAAGAATGGAAGAGGCTGAGAGGCGAAGGGCGGGTGTGGTTCGAATGGGAGAGTAAGTGGAGAGTGATAGGTGTGTGAGTGTTGAGGGTGGTTGGGAATGAATGAGTCCTGCGGAGCTAGAGGAGGGTACGGATCCCTCCCTCTCTATGGGGAGCCAGGGTTAGTCCCCCCCTGGTTCCCTATGGATAGGGGAACCGTAGGAGAGAACGTTCTCCGGGTCTGTGACCATTCAAGACCAGATGGACTAAGTCCTAAAATGGTACTACGGGTTGGGTTGGTGGCCGGGGGCCCTTCAGGCTTCGCCGGTTACAGACGTAGTGGCGTGTGTTAGATACACTGGGCCAGTCTGCCCAGGTTTCTGGTGACTGACTGTCTCGGAGTTGAAGTTAGAGAAGTAGGTACTCCTTTCCCGGGGATGTGTCCGCAAGCTTGCGACATACGAGAGGAGGCGTATGTGCGGGGGCTTGCGGGGACATCCGCACCTTTGTGTCGGCGGGAGGGTGGATAGGTGAGAGATTGTTGGAGGCCCTAAAGGCTGGGTACGTCTCTCATCGTTTCCTACCTCCTTCGACGTACACAATGCCCTTCCCTACTACTCCAGCCCCACCTAAGCAAATCCCTCAGGACCAGGCTCAAGATCCAATGATCCTTTTCTCCTCTTTTCTAAACAAACCCGAAACCCTTCTCACTCCACTTATAAACCTGATGACCACCCTTCCTAAATCCCAAAATGCAACCCTTCCATAATCCCCATCTCTCCATCCTTTTGTGGAAAGCCAACGGACTTACTACAAGCAGACATGAACTCACACTTTTACTAACTGATAAAAACATCGACATTGCTCTAATAACTGAAACACACTTAAAGAAATCCATGTCATTCAGTGTCAAGGGGTACTCCTTTTATCGAACCGACCATCCATCTCTGGCGCAGCACGGGACTCTAATTCTAATCAAGAGCAATATGAATCATCACCATGAGTCCAGCATCGCATCAGCAAGCCTGCAGGTAACTTCCATATCCCTTTCCCTTTCTCCCTTCGATATCATACTGTCCGCAGTGTACTGTTCTCCCAACCACACCATTTACCATCCTGAATTCCTGTCAATATTCCAATCCTTTGGTCCCCGCTTCCTCACCGGGGGTGATTTCAACGCGAAACACCACATGCGGGGAAGCCGTTCAGCTAACTCCCGTGGCAGAATCCTTTAAGATATCCTTAACTCCCAGAATTATCGTCCAATATCTCCCAACACTCCAACATACTGGCCAACCGACCCATCCCGCAGTCCTGACCTAGTCGATTTCTTCATCTCGTCTGGCTTGGGAGGTGTAGCGACTTCTATTGAATCGCTCCTCGACCTATCCTCGGACCATTCTGCGGTTCTCCTAACCACGTTCTCCTCCCCTGTACCCCGTTCTTTACAACCAACCCTTACACCCGGTCCTATCAACTGGCAAACATTTCAGCTTAACTTAGAACGTTCCATAGACCTGACTGTTTCCTTAAAAACCCCTACAGACCTAGACAAACCCACTGAAAAAATTTACTAGAGCTATTCAGGACTGTGTCCGCAATTCATGCCGACCAAGGACAAATTTTCCTCCTCCACCCAAACTGCAACTCCCAGCCCACATCCAAGAACTTCTTGCAGCCAAGCGTCGGGCCCGAGCTCTATGGCAAAGATCGCTTTATCCCTCCGACAGAAACGCATACAACAGACTAACACGACAGCTGAAATCTTCCCTATCCCAATTCCGCTCAGAATCCTTCAACGAGTACCTTTCATCCCCCTCCACGCAAAACTGTTCTCTGTGGACAGTCACTCGTAGAATCCTAGATTGTCCATTTTCCTATCGACCTATCAGCCTTCTCCCATTAATGTCTAAAATATTCGAAAAACTCCTTTATAAAAGAATCCTCCCTATCATAGAATCCTCGAAGAAAATTCCCAACCATCAGTTCGGTTTCCGCTCCCATCATTCCACTATACAACAGTGCTTACGAGTTGTAGACGCTATTTCCTCCTCGCTTGAACGTAAGAGTTTTTCCACGAGTGCCTTTCTCGACATTGCTCAAGCATTCGATCGGGTTTGGCACCCGGGGTTACTTTACAAAGTAAAGCAAATACTTCCACTCACCTACTTCCTTATCCTCAAATCCTACCTGTCAAACAGATCCTTCCAAGTCAAGCAAGGCAAAAACTCTTTCCCCGACCTGCCCCATAAATGCCTGAGTCCCTCAAGGAAGTATTATTGGTCCTCTCCTTTTCATTCGTTACACTGTGGATATTCCCTCACACCCCCAAACCCTTCTAACAACCTACGCAGATGATGCTGCCATCCTATCAACTTCCCCCGATCCCTCAGTAGCATCCCAACACCTGCAGGAACATCTTGCCGCTATTCAACATTGGAGTGAAATGTGGAGAGTAATAATCAACCCGGATAAATGTAAGCAGGTCACATTCACTCTCAACCGGAGATCATGCCCTTCTGTACATCTCAAAAACACTCCACTACCAGTATTTAACGAGGTTCGATACCTAGGATTATACCTTGACAGCCGACTGACATGGAACCCTCACACGAGACTGAAAAGACAAGATCTGAACAAAAGATACGGACTACTTAGAGGGCTACTTGGATCATAATCTAAATTATCAATGCAGAACAAACTAACGATATACAAAACAATCATTCGACCAATATGGACATACGGACTTGAACTCTGGGGATCTGCAAAACCATCCAACATCAACAGAATACAGGCATACCAGTCAAAAGTACTCCGTAAAATTGTAAATGCCCCTTTCTACGTCTCAAACAAAACCCTTCACAATGACCTTAACATTCCATTTGTCCTTGACCTTGCTAAAACCCGTTTCCAAATGTTCCACTCCAAATTGTCCTATCATCCTAATCCTGAAGGTCTATCCTTATCGTCCCAATCCCACCCAGACAATCCTCCCAGGCGGCTCAAGAGACAGTGGCCACGAGACAATTTACTCACGTAACCATCATGATCATTGAAATAGTTATTCAGACAGCCGCGGAAGTGCCAACATTGGTTGGCTCCTTCCAAATTTGTATGGTTTTTATTTTATTTTACTTTTACCGTTTTGTTCAATTTATTACATTATATATCTGTATCAACAAACTTGATAATTGTACATATAATAATTTGTACAGATTTCAAATAAATAAGCTAATAAATTTTGATAGGGAGAAAACATGCTAATCAATAAAACAGAGTAAAACAAAGGAATTACTTCCTATAATGAAAGATTGAACGGAACGTATAAGTTGACTTTTAATTTATGCAAGTGTAATTGAAACCATAGAAAGACCAAAATAATAGTTTATGATAATAATAATAATTATTCTTTCGCCAGCAATTTTTAAAACTACAAAATCAGAAAACACATTTGTCACAGAATACAATTTAAATAAAGATTATATAAAGGGTATCTACATCCGTTGTACTGAGGAAAGAAATACATTTTATATTAAAAAAAAAGTTACTTGATGCATAAGTACTTAAAATATTTTTCATATTTCTTGGAGTTGACCTACTTATAATTCTTTCGCTAAACCTGACATTTTGCCAAGTCGAATTCAAGTGCATTACAAACTCCTTTTATAAGAAATAGTGTATCGAGGTTGGCCCGATTGAGAAGATGTGACTTAATTTCTTGAAATAACCGCTGATTCCATATTCTCATATTACCAGTTCTTAATTAGATGTGGTATTAGCAGATACCTCAATGCATTCATTGGAAATTCCCAGCTGTTTCATTTAGTTAATATACCGAAATCTTATTTATTTTATACTACAACAATTCTAAATTTACAGTACCTATTTCAGTAGATAATATAAAATAAATGAATGTATTTACATGTAAATAAATTTTAAAAAAGTGACACTAGGTAGATAGTGCGGTCAGTACTATGGTGCGGCCACCTGATTTTCCCCTCGGCAGGACCCAATTAAAAGCTGAGTGAGCTTAGGGACGGTCTAGGCACCGATCCTAGGATGACGATACTATAAAATAAAATATTTATTATTAGAGCTCGACTTTCGAACTCGGCTCCTCCAGAACATAAGTCAAGCGCTCTCCAACTGAGCCATACTCACTCCTTTATGACCATTTGTGAGCGTCGCTTCCATCGCTTGGATACTTTTAAGACACTTTTAGCACTTTCCTCCGAAGGAAAGTAGCTATTGAGGTTGGACTCATGACGGAATTTTTGAAAAATTTCTTCAAATCTTTATCGATCCTACCTAGTAGACACCGAAAATGACCCCCGTTAAAATTTATATATATATCTAAAATTTATATATGTCTGTTAACACGATAGCGGCCAGAGTTTTTGTTTGTCCCTCACGAAACTTGGTATATAGCATTCAATTAGCAAACGATTGAACGAGTTCGTTAACCACCAAAGTGGGTCCACCGGAAGGGGGGGTTTACCCCGAACCCAAAACACTAATTTGACCATGTCAGCCGTAATATTTGTTATATTTCAACAAAACTTGGTATTCGTAGTGGTAATATAGAGAGAAAAGTGAGATATAAAAATGAACTAAATCGGTTCATTACGAGGGGGGGTTTACTCCGGACCCACAATACCAATTCGCCACTACCAGCCGTGATTTTTGGTATATTTCGACGAAACTCGGTATTCATAGTGGTAATCCACAGGCAAATATGTGTTGTAAAAATAAACAAAATCGGTTCATTAGGAGGGGGGGGGTTTACTCCGGACCCACAATACCAATTCGCCACTACCAGCCGTGATTTTTGGTATATTTCGACGAAACTCGGTATTCGTAGTGGTAATCCACAGGTAAATATATGTTGTAAAAATAAACTAAATCGGTTCATTAGGAGGGGGGGTTTACTCCAGACCCACAATACCAATTCGCCACTACCAGCCGTGACTTTTGGTATATTTCGACAAAACTCGGTATTCGTAGTGGTAATCTACAGGTAAATATGTGTTGTAAAAATAAACTAAATCGGTTCATTAGAAAAGGGGGTTTACTCCGGACCCAAATTCCTAATATACTCATACCGGTCGTAATATCTGCTGTGTTGAAACGAAACGCGGTATACGTCGTGGGTAACTCATGAGAAAGAAGTGTTGTAAAAATGAGCTGAATATGTCAATCGGAAACCGGGGGTTTACTTTGTAATATATTTCAATAGAAAAGCCCGCCAGAAGTAGGTTCACAAAGCCGCCGCAAGGAGCGCTTTGTATCTAGAGGGACTGTATCCTGTTCCTGCGTTAGATCAAAATACGATAATATGAGGTTTTTTGTATTTATTACGTAGTGTAGTAGGTACCATGTGTAAACATAACTCTGGAAGAAAATTAATAATTGATCAGTTACTCATTACAAATTTAAAAGAGAACTATTCATGTTTTTATTTTATTTATGTAGGATATTTTAAGCAAATTGTTCTGGAAAGCAGTCTACACTACCCAAATTCTGAGGAAAGTGCTTAGTTATGCAGCTCCTGCGTGACGGACTTTTTTTGATCCGTTTTGTGGCACTTTATATTAAATATGTCCCTACATATGTCGGGGTATCCGTGCCAGCACTTCAGGGGCCGTTATAACCTAGGATGTTTACGCGCTCGCCCTCCATATTTAGACTTCTATGGAGGATTGTAGTGGCTCCTGAAGAAAAGGCTACGAAACATGTAAGAGGATATATAAAGTAGTACAAAAAAGTGTACGAATTGATACTTTTAGCGGGGTTCCTCCCTCCCTTCATAGGGAGGAACCCCGCTTATAAGGGTGATCTCATGAAACAATCCGGATGTGCCGACTAGAAAATTTTGCGTTTCAGAACCCCTAGAGACCAAAATGACGGTGGCTGAAATGTGTATGTTTATATTTATATTATTATATATATATATATATATATATATATATATATATATATATATATATAAAGACAAGGTATAGTTGGGATTCGGCTAGGATTCATATAGTGAGAAAAAACAATCTATTCTATAAGTGAATACAAGTCTGACGTTTTTCTCCTAGCCGAATCCCAACTATACCTTGTCTTCGTATCTCTGCAACGGCTAACTATCTCCATCTTCACTATATATATATATATATATATATATATATATATATATATATATATATATATATACATATATATATATATATATATACATATATATATATATATATATATATATATATATATATATATATATACATATATATATATATATATATATATTTGTCTGTTCGCTCATTTCTGGCTTCCCTAATGGTTTGATTTTGATGAAATTTGGTACAAAAATCCGTCGTCCAATTTGAAAGGTCAAGTTCGTTAACCAGCAAAATCCGCCCACTGGAAGATGGCGTTTGGGGCGAAATTCCCGCAAAAAAAGTCGTAACGCTTAAGTTTTTGAGTTCATATGCTTGTAAGTACTCGTTTTATAGGCTTCTTGGCAAAGCAAAACGAATGAAACCATTTTCAAGGCGATAGCTTTAACCGTTTTCGAGAAAACTGAAAAAATAATTTTTGAATGCTGGAAATATAGTTGTTAAATGAATGGAAAAATAGTTTTTGAATACCGTTTTTGGTTTGGGTACTTAGAATCATGGGATTCAGTTGAAACATTTTCTGCATGTTCTACTTTCATTAAAACTAATATGTTGAAATTTTGGTTACGTTTGGAGTTAAGGAAGGGTTAGAATAAAATATTTTATTAACATACATAAGACGTTTTGGTAACTTTGTATACTTTCCTTAATATCTCGAAAAAGATTGAGAATCTTGGTAAACTGAAGAATACCATTAAAAAGCTTACTAAATGCTCTACAAAAAAGGTTCTGATGAAAGTTTTGATTAGGCGATGTCAATCGGATAAATAAGTGCTTAAAACTTTAAAGTAATTGATTTCGCTTATTCGAACTGTTCTTTTTGTCTGTTTTTATTCATTGTTATTTTTTAATTGCTTATAGTTGGATAATGTATTTGATAATAAATCAGGTTAAGAAAAATAAGAAAAACAATTTAATGTTAGAGAGATTGTAAATAGCTACTTTAAGAGTAAATGTAACTAGTTTTAAAAGTTCAAGACAATAGGTTTTGGCCAATGGGCCTTTTTCCCTACCGGTCTTTCAAGACATGTAATCAAGAACAAAATAATTATAAAAAATACTGCATGTATTGTGTAATTTTCGAATAAAGATATATATATATATATATATATATATATATATATATATATATATATATATATATATATATAAATGTTAGAGATATGGATTTCCAAGATATAGCTTTTCAACTGCCTAGCGGGGACCTTCCTAGGGAGGGTTGGCCGACCCATCTAGGTAAGATCGTAAATCAAGACCTTTCTAGAAATGTGGACCCAAAATAACAGCTTCAATTTTAATCATTCTAAATGAGTCTAGGGATAAGAACGGAACCTCGCTAAGATGCTGCAGTTCCTGCGAGTCGGACTTTTAATAGCCTGAGCACATGAACCAAAAAAAGTGGAAAGCCTTGATTAAACAGAAATACTGCAGAAAAGAACTTAAACATCCATTATTTTTTCTTGGATCATAAACTACCTTTGATCAATTTGGGAGGTACTTCGCCTGAATCAAAATTAAGAAAAAAATGTGTTCCATCTAATGTTCGGCTGGGTTTAAAAATAATAATAATAGTAATAATCAAAAAAAAAATCTCTTCGACAACCGCGTACTTATTCTTCAAGACTGGCTACCAAAAGTGATTTGGTTAGTAGTTCTGTTTACTATTTTAGCGCGGTTCCTTCCTCCCTTCATAGGGAGAAACCCCGCTTATAAGGTTGATCTCATGAAACAATCCGGAAGTGCCGACTAGAAAATTTTGCGTTTCAGAACCCCTAGAGACCGAAAATGACGGTGGCTCAAATTTGTGTGTGTGTATATATATATATATATATATATATATATATATATATATATATATACATATATATATAGATTTATATATATATATATATATATATATAGATTTATATATATATATATATATATATATATGTGTATATATATATTTTTGTCTGTTCGCTCATTTATGGCTTCCCTAATGGTCCGATTCTGATGAAATTTGGTACAAAAATCTTTCATCTAATTTGAAAGGTCAAGTTCGTTAACCAGCAAAATCCGGCCACTTGAAGATGGCGTCTGGGGAGAAATTCGCGCAAAAAAAATCGTAACGCTTACGTTTTTGAGTTCATATGCATGTAAGTAATCGTTTTATAGGCTTCTTGGGCTAGTAAAACGAATGAAACCATTATTAAGGCGATAGCTTTAACCGTTTCCGAGAAAATCGGAAAAATAGTTGTTAAATGAAGTTTTTGGTTTGGTTGCTTAGAATCATGGGATTCTGTTAAAATATTTTCTGCATGTTTAAAATTTATACATACAAAGATGTGTAAATTTTGGTTACGTTTGGAGTTAAGGAAGGATTAAAATAAAATATTTTATTAACAGACATGAAAAGGTTTGGGAACTTCGTATACTTTCCCTAATATCTCGAAAACGGTTTGAAATATTGGTAAACGGAGGTTACAATGCGAAAGCTTACTACATGTTCTACAAAAAAGATTCTAAAACAATTTTTGATTAGGCGATGTCAATCGGAGATATACGTGCTTAAACTTTGAAGTAATTGATTTCGTTTATTTGAACGGTTCTTTTTGTTTGTTTTTATTCCTTGTTATTTTTTCATTGCTTATAGTTGGATAATGTATTTGACAATAAAAAAGATTAAGTAAAATAAGAAGATCAATTTATTGTTAGAAATGTAATGTTCAAATACAGAGATCCGAAGGCTTTCCAAATGCCTCTGAGCGGAGGCCTTTCTGGCCGACTTATGGGTTGGCCGACCCATACAGGTAAGACCATAAATCAAGACCTTTCAAGACTGGTGGAACCAAAATAATAACTGATTCTATTTTAATCTTTCCAAATTAGACTAGGGATAAGAAGAGATGATGCAGTTCCTGCGAGTGTGACTTTTTTTATTTAGTAGATGTATATTCCATTTCAAATTTTATTGGAGTAACAATTGTATGACATAACCTTCAGATATATTGAACGGAAAGAGAACGGATATTTACTTTTTGCATACAACTCTTCATTAAACCTATAAACTGGAACAGGAAGCAATCTCAAAATTAAAAATGTCGGCTAATAACTGGGATTTCATTTTCGGCAAATTCATGTCGTAGTTCTTAAACAAACGTTTTAAGCAGCCACTGTTTGATCGCCCTGGCCCAGAATCATAATGGAATTCTAAGCAGAAATGGGGGAGAAATCAAACAATTTATTAGACTGAAATTGAGGAGGACTGACTGCCCTGTTTCGAGGAAGAGAGACTACTCCTGGATCTATATGTTATGAGGGAGTTTGGCTAATATTGCTTTGTGTACACGCCACGAGTTGTTCCAGCTGCTCGTCTCTTATAGCCAATTATATCAGTCCCTCATTAATAAGGTCTTCCTTGAGAAATTGCAAATAGTCCAACTGGGTCAGGACCTTCTTATTTGATCAAGGCCTGTCTCGGTTATTTCACTTTAAACTAGCAAACCCTCGATTAAATACCGCCTCGTGCCACGGTTAGCTGACCTTTTATTTCCTATTTGGTTTCATACGAAAATATTGTTATGTTTTAACGCAATTCTACTTCTGGGTGATTTGGAATGTAAAATTCGTAAACCTTGAGAATCCGTCCATCGGAATATGCTTTTTTGAGCGACATTCGAGCGAAAAAATCTTAACGCGTAAGTTTTTGTGTTACTAGGCTTGGAAGAATACGTTTTATAAGTAGTGGAACGTGGGGGATCAAATGAAACATTTTTTTAGACGAAACTTGTAACCGATGTCGAGGAAAAGGGAAGAATACTAGATTATTCTTGAAATTTTCGGATATACTCTTATATGTCCCGGAACATAATGCAACCTGTAAATGTGAAAATGCTAGAAAACTTTCTACAAATACGGTTCTTGTGCGATTTTTATTAGAGCGATCTCATTCGGAGAAAGTTGAGCTTAAACGCAGCGATTTCCACCTAGGATACTGTCAGTTTCCTGTTGTGGCGCCTAAGATATTGTTTAACTTTGTCAATTTATAAATATATATTCGAATCTTTTTGTATATTTATTAATTAGTATTAACTCTGTCCTACTTGTTTTACAGCCCTGACGAAGGCTTGAATTTCAATCCGAAACGCCGGCAAACAATAAAACCATTGTCACATGTAAAATGTAGTTTTATTAAGAAACAACGACCGAACCCTGACAATTTCTACCTCCTTATATTTTATATTATTTTGTGGCAACAGGTTTTTAACCTGTCTATATTTTATTGTAACTCCGGAAGTATGTTTGGCACGTAGCCCATGTTCGAGGTGTCATGGATAATATAATATGCTGTTTATAAAATGGATTGTATCACTCGGTGGTTAATGCAACCAATCCACTATGGCCAGAAGAGATATAGCTGTAATAATCATAATGTAAAATTGCTTATGTGACAATACCATTGAATAACACAATACAAAAGGATGTAATGTTATATTTCTCCCAATAAATTAAAAAAATATATATATATAGCCAAAATTAAGATAGATGTATTTAGCCGTTTTCGAGAGATATGAAAGAAGCTAGAATTTGGTTTCACATACATTCAACCTAATAATTTCACATATCGATTATTTAGTTTGGAGAAACGGAAGAATAAAGACATTTCTAATAATTTCAATTTAAGTGGTCTCACGCGTTGGATTCTTATTCGGGGCTTGGAGGTTCGAGTCCCGCACGCAGCTGGGATTATTATCATTTCATAGACCGTTAAGATAATTCCCAGTGACGCAGTTCCTGCAAGTCCAACGTTTTTGTTATTTCGCTTTACAAAAATAGGTACACATCAGACTGCAAATTAATTGAAGGGCTCAGTGACAAAGGCTACTAACCAGCAATTAGAACAAACTAAGAGAATTGGAATTAAAGTTAAGAAGAATTTGAAAAAAAATTAGTATTAGTGACAGAAATTATTTCAAGTGGTCCAAATAAAATCATTTCTGTCACCAAAACTAATTTGTTTCAGATTTTCCTTAACTTTTAACTCCAATTTTCTCAGATTGTTCTAATTGTGGGTTAGTCACCTTTGGTACTGAGCCCATCAATTGACGTTTATTCTTAGATTTTATAACAACCAGGAAAAATATTTTATTTTCATTCGCTTAACGATATAGACTTAAGAATACTTTTCCCTAGTGGATACGTCACTTACGACACATCTTAGGAAACAAACGTTGCTAATCTGCATAATGTCTCAATTATTCAAAATATTTGCTCCATAATCTCTCTCCAGTTGATCCTCTCTCTTGAACAGGTATTATCTCTAATGATCTCTTATTCCTCTAGGTAAGAATAACATATATTATATAATAGCATTGTTTATATATAAGTTTTTAGTAAAGAATTATCCTTCTCAGTACTTTACTTCAACTTTTCCTCCCCGGAGACAAAAATCTCGCTAATGACGTCATCGTCCACTATCTTTACAAAAATAGTCCGATTTTAATGAGTTTGACCCAAACATGTTTTGTAAAAAAGAATTTCGTGGTTATTGAATAGTAGAATGCGCCTTCTGTAACACTATTCTGAAGAGACTCCAAGAATTGGCGAGATTCAGCATCTTTCTCCAGGGGATCACGGCAAAAATTTCAAAATCAAAACCAAGGAACGAGCTGACAAAGTATTATATCAAATAAGAAGACTAACAAACGAGGTTAAGTCATGCAAGCTTAAGGGTTTAGAATATAAGTCATTCTTTATTAAATTGTGATCAATCAAATTGATAACCTCAAACACTATCGGGTGTTAAAGAAGGTTTCAAATACAAACGCAAACATTCACAACACAACTTCAATCCAAAACAATGTGAATAGAGGCCTGGAATTTTCAAAATGAACAGTTAATTTTGAGCTTCAATGGTGCATATTGGTCGAAGGTTTAATACAACTATTGTGATAGACCAGACGAATTTTCTATCTAGCATTAAAGTTTTGCGTTATCAGACATTTAATAACTAAATTTTGGAATATAAAAGCAAATTAAAGAAACAACATTTAGAAACACATATAAAAGACCGAGCTGCCAATGACCCACTGGGGTAGAAGCAGGATAATTAAAATAAAATAAAAATAAACTAACGAAAGTTGATTGCGATTACACTGGACAACAAAAAAATATTTTTGGAATGTTTCCTTCACTTCATGAGTCAAATCTTAATAATTTTAGGATGAAAAAAACGAAAATGACAAAGAAAAAAATTTATTACCTCTAGTTTCCCATAGTTGTGATACACCATGGGCCAAAATATGTAACGTTAACAAATTGAGGCAAATCTGTAAATTTTAAACCATAAGTTTATCAATATTATAAATTAATTTGGATTTATTAAATAGTAGTTAATTTTTTTTTAGAGTTGAAAATTAATGGGAGAATACTTGGGAGGTTGGATATTATTACCATCATGTGGAATTCATGTCTGTCTCTTGTAGGTGAGTTCTGGAGCATCCCTACACACGCACCAACAGTAATCTCCAAGCATTCATTCATTCCAACAGCCTTGATATCTTTGTTCCATTATAGAAATATCCTGATGGAATCTCTCACCGTGTTCATCACTCACCGCACCACAACTAGGAGGGAAAAAGTCTAGATGAGAGTGGAGAAAATGAATTTTGAGAGACATGTTGCATCCAAGTTCATGATATTTTTGTAGAAGTATCCTCACCAACTGAACAAAGTTATCTCCTCATTTGTTCCCCAAAAAACTTTTAATAACTCCCTTGAACGCATTCCAAGCTTCCTTTTCTTTGCCCTCCAAGACTCTGTTAAACGCAGGATCCTTCACATGCTCCCGAATTTTTGGCCCAACAAAAACGCCTTCCTTAACTTTTGCATCACTTAAGAAAGCAAATTTTTCTCTCAAATATCTAAAGGCCTCTCCTTCTTTGTTAATGCCTTTGACAAAGTCTTTCATCAAACCCAGTTTTATTTGTAGTGGTGGAAGAAATACATATATCTTTCGGGTCGACGAGAGGCAGGGCAACAACATTTTTTTCACTAGGGCCACGATTTCTTGTAGGCCAGTCTGTTTGAATATAATGTAATTTCTTATCCCTACTGCCTCACATACATAAAAAAAAGAGCAGTATTTAGTATACCCCAGTTGCATTCCTAAAAGTATAGCGATGATCTTTAGATCACCATAGATTTTCCACTTGTGTTCAGCATATTTGATTGAGTGGAGGAGGGCTTTCATGTTTTCATAAGTCTCTTTCATGTATATAACCTCAAAATAGCTGTACAACGTTTGGTTCAGTTAACAGGTGGACCAACATCCAAAAACTAAATTTCTCAACAAGTGAAAATTGAGCATGTAAAAAGTGACATGTTACTGTATCTTGAAAACCAGAGCTAATCGGTCATTTTCGAGGTGATTTTTGAACTCAGAATTAATACTTATTTATTTATTTTATTTACAGGTATATTACAATCTACAATTTACATTGTATTGTGTAATGTGATGACAGAATTAGCCAGGTCTCGGGTACAGCAGGTTGTCAGCCGAATACCTTCTTAGGATTCATACTGATGACCTGGTCTACCTTTCACCATCGAACCATCCCTTGCCTCCAGCCGGGAGAGAGGTGATGAGACGTAGGCAATGATATCTTGAGGAGAGAAAATATCCATTGATATCACTCTCAGACATTAGAATATAATAATATACAATACAAGAAAATATCACATACTAATTTTGATCACTGTTATTATTATTCTTTCACTTCACAGCACTTCACTTGTTTAATAGATCTCGAGGCCACATCCTATTAAGACGTCTTGGTGGAGAGGAAGGATGATTGGTGCTGGATAAGGATTGGGCTGTAGGATTAGGATGATTGATTAATTTGCTATGGAAAGATGAGAAGCGGCTAGGGATTATATCTTGGACAAAAGGGATATTTAGGTCACTATGGAGGGTGCGATTCGAAACATAATAAGGAGCATTGACTATGGTACGTAGGACTTTGGATTGGAATGTTTGGATTCGGTGGATGTTGGAATGCTTGGCTGTCCCCCAGAGTTCTATTCCGTAAGTCCATATAGGTTTTATTAGTGAGTTGTACACAGTTAGTTTGTTCTGTACGGTTAATTGTGATGTTCTATTTAGTAGTCTGTAAAGTTGTCCGAATCGTCGATTGAGTTCTTGACGTTTTTGCTTAATGTGTGCGTTCCAAGTTAATCGAGAGTCGAGGTAAAACCCAAGGTATCGGATGGTGTTGGTTATAGGTAATGGATTGTTGTTGAAGGAGACGGAAGGACAGGTATCATGCCTCAGGGTGAATGTTATTTGTTGGCATTTTTCAACATTTACCTTGATGCGCCACTTTTTGCACCACTGTTCGATTTCAGTAAGCTGAGTTTGAAGTTTATGTGAGGCAATGTCTGGATTTGTGTGTGATGAAAGGATGGCTGTATCATCTGCATACGTTGCCGTGAGGTTTTCGGGATGAGTTGGAATGTCAGCTGTAAAAATACTATAGAGGATAGGACCTAGGACACTCCCCTGTGGAACTCCCGCTTCCACAGGGAAATAATCTGAGAAGGCTGATCCTTGCCGGACCTGGAAGTACCTGTCTGATAGATAGGAGCGAAGTATTAGGTAAAGGGTGCTTGGAAGGTGAGTTTTGAGCTTATAGAGTAATCCTGGATGCCAGACACGGTCAAATGCTTGAGCAACATCCAGGAAGGCAGACGTGCAATACTCTTTTCGCTCGAGGGATGAGGAGATGTGATCAACAACACGAAGCCCTTGCTGCACTGTGGAGTGTTGGGAGCGGAAGCCGAATTGGTGGGATGGGATGATATTTTGTGAGTTAAGGATGGGTAGTAGGCGCTTTAGTAGGATCTTCTCGAATAGTTTGGAAAACATAGGGAGAAGGCTGATGGGACGATATGAGGAAGGATTGTTAGGAGGTTTACCGGGTTTGGGAAAAAGGATTACAACTGAGTATTTCCAGAGTAAGGGATAATGGGTAGTTCGGAGGATGCAGTTGTAGATGTAGGTGAGGAATACAATGGCCTTGGTTGGGAGCTGTTTCAGGATTCTGGAGGTGATGAGGTCGTAGCCAGGGGATTTCCGGGAAGGTAGTCGGGATATTAGAAATTTCACCTCTGATGGATTAACTGCCTTGGGTGGTAGGGAGAGAGGAAGCGGGGATTGTAGAAAATCATCTAATTCACGAGAGTGGGAATTATGTTGGTGTGGGGGATGAGGAGTGAATGTTCTTTTAAGGTGAATGCCAAATAGTGCGGATTTATCTTCGTCGGAGGAGGCCCATGAGCCGTCGTCTCGGCGAAGTGGGGGAGACACAGGATGGTATTTAAGGATTTTTCGGGTTGCGTTCCAAAGGGATTTGTCGGAGGTTGATAGAGATGAAAGGTAGGAATTAAAGGATTCGGAACGATGTTGGATTAATTTTCGCTTTACTAATCGGCACAATTGATTGTAAGAGCGACGATCAGAGGGATGGCGGCTTCTTTGCCATAGGGTTCTTGCTTGTCGTTTGGATATTATTAGGTCTCTAAGGGATTGGGGTAGAGGGCATTCAGCTGGGAGTGGTTGGTAATGGCGTTTAGGAAGGGAGGATTTCCATGCACTTTGTTGTATGGCGGTTGTGAATTGTTGAACAGCTGTGTCTAGGTCTTCGGGAGTTTTTAGGGAAATATTAAGGTTAATAGAATCTTCGAGGAGGGATCGGAAGAGCTTCCAGTCGATTGGTCCAGTGATCAGGGAAGGCGGACGTGGCTTTAGAATAGGTTTTATGGAAAGAGTAAGGATTAGAGGACTATGGTCAGAGGATAAGTCATCTAGGGAATCTATTGAGGTGAAGATGGATGTGAGGCCATGGGTTATGAAGAAGTCTATTATATCTGGTATACGGTTTGGATCGGTAGGCCAGTATGTTGGGGAATTCGGAGAAATGGTTGAGCAATGCTTTGAGGAGAGTGCAGAGAGTAGGGTACGACCACGGGAGTTGGTGACCCTTGACCCCCACTGAAGATGCTTGGCGTTGAAATCACCTCCTAGAAGGAATTTGGTACCAAGGGATTCCAGAAGATCTAGGATTTCTGATGATATTAAAGGTTTATTAGGAGGACAGTAAACAGCTGACAGGGAAATTGGAAGGGAAAATGTGGATATAGTGATAGTGGTGGCTTGGAGTGAATCGGTGGGATTGGTGGGACGAGGGTGATGGGATAAGTTTTTCCGTATAAGGATGGCAGACCCTCCATGGGCTTTACCGTCTGGGTGGTCAGTACGGTAAGTGTTGTAGTCCTGAATTCGTAAGTGTTTATTCTTAGTAAGTCGTGTTTCTGTGATGAGTGCTACATCTATACGTTTGTCTTGCAGTAATGTTGTCAGTTCGTTTGTGTGATTTGTTATTCCGTTAGCATTCCAAAGTAGGATGGACAAGGATTTGTCTGAAGGGGAGGGAATCATTTAGGAAGTGTCGGGAGCAAGTGAGTGACAATAGTGTTAAGGAGGGTAATGAGAGGACTTATTAGGGATCTGAAGTCTGATAGGAATGTATTAAGGAGAGAATTGATGTCGTTAGAAGTGGTTGGTGGTGGGATGAATGGAGTGGCCCGCCTTGGAGTAGGCGTTGGTGCGTTACCTGGCTCTTGCTCGGCTTGAGCGGTCTCTTTATTGATCGGTTGATGGCTTGATCCGGCAGCGACTTGTGCGAAGAAGACTCCTGTTTCGACTTGTCTTGAAGGTTGACGAACATCTCGAGGGGGTTCTCCGTTGTTGCGCTGACGAGTGTTGCTAACGTTTTTTAAGTTCTTGAAAGTTTGGCATCCTTTGTAGTTTGCCGGATGATTTAACGAGCACAGTGCACATACCGCTGGACTTTCTTTCGGCTTGTTGCACTCTTGGCTCCGGTGGTTTTCTCCACACCTGACACACCTTGGAACATAATTGCAGTACGACTTGGTGTGGTTATACGCTTGACAGTTGGTGCACTGTACCGGTTCTCGTTTCCGGTATGGTTTTTCAACTTGTACTCTCGTGTTGTATAAACGTTTGAGCGTATATATTTGATCAATATTTGGTTGTTGTTCTAGATCTACGAAGAATAGTGGAAGAGCAACCTTTCTCATTCCTTGTTCTGTATATCTCTTTGCGATAACATTAGTTGCTCGCTTTGCCTTAAAGCCGAGTGCGCTTAATTCATCTACAAGCTCGTCTGTGGGGGTGGAGGGGTGTAGGTTTCGGATTACTACTCGCAAGGCGCGTTCATCTTTTGGCTGGTATGTATGATACTGTGCCTTGGAGTCCTTGAGATATTTGATTACTTCTCTGTATGTTTCTGGGGTGGTACATAATATTTTTGTTGTGTCTGGTCGATTAATGCAGGTGTATGTCCTTGGGTCCACTATTTGATTGAGAAATGTGCAGAATATTTTGAAATTTTTGAGGTTATTTACGTATATTGGGGGTGGTCTTGAGAATTTTGGTTCAGATGTTTCTTTTTCCAATTCTTCTTGATCTTCTTTGAACTCAGGGGGTGGAAATACATAATAATTGGCTATTTTTAAGCCCGAAACAAATTCATTGTTGTTCAGTGTTATAAAAGGAAAGGGAATAGGTTCTTGCCAGTTTTAATGAAAGAGTTGGGACATTTTTTCAGCGTAGCTCTTGAGTTATTCGAGTATTGTGCATCAATCATTAAGAAATATGTCACCCTAATAATAGTAATAGTTTATTTATATTTAAAGTCTACTTATACAGGACACAGATATTTTGGACGTGTTTTTCTAGAGGTTACGATCCTTTTCTAGCTGGGATCAGACTGATGGATATTCTCTATTTAAAAGAAAAGCCGTCATCCCTAGTGCGGATTATTTAAGCCCATCTGATCTCCAAATAATAAGAGTTTATAATATGAACGTTAATGATCAAAACAAGATTAAGTTCCAAATGGAAACGGTATTGGTCTGCAATAATGAAAACGAACAGTTCGCAGAACGTTTCAACGACATACTTTGTACGTAGACTCGACATACCTCTTGTGATAATCGAGAAGTATTGTGTAATGGATGCTGAGGGAAGGGGAGGGATGTGGTAGGGATTGGGCTGGCTCCAGGCCAGACAATAGCAAATGCTGCAATGCCCTCACCCTACAGACCAGACGAAATTGCGCTCCTCTCACAAGATTTTACTTATACAAAGGTCTAAGGAATAGAAATACCACTGAGAGAAATAAATTCCCCAACCCCCTCGCGACTGGCTGTATCGAGGGCGGAGATGAAACTTAATAGCGACTGCTTAAGTAGATAGTAAGGAAGTCAGCTGATAGATCGGCTTGGATAATAAAGAGAATGACATAATCCAATGGCGGCAGTCGATTACCCTATGACTCATTTATTATTCGAAAATCCCTCTTCTTCTCCTCCCGATTCTGCAATCTAAACGACAGGCAGTTTTCGTGTTGTCATCATAGTAGTAACAAAAAAAAATATATAAAGAGAATCATCATTGTTGATAACGCCCAGCCCTTCATCGACGTTTAAAGTCGATTCGAAGGCGCAGCAAGCCGTAGTTTTAGATGAGAAATGTCGACGCTCCATAATCCATAGGTCGTAATAAAATCTGTCATTCAAATTCAATATATAAAAGCCTGATACGTAGGAACCTGACTGTCTGAACATTATACGGAGCTCCGATTAAGGCGCCAAGACGTCAACACATCATTCTAAAATGAACTATGTGAAAAGAAGGCTGTTATTTTAGCCAATTTTCTAAATTCTTGTGGCTTTCGCCAATAAAATCGACAACGGAGGGCTTCATTTAAAAAAAAATCGAAAGATCTTTTGAGCTATCTCATGACCTTAGTCTTAAAACCATTCTATAACGTTATTGACAATTTCTTCATTTTTAAATTTTTGATGACCATAATCCCCTTTCCCATAACATTTCCAGGTGGACTTCAATTATCATCTTAAGCCCATTTCTATAGACTAAAATGTATGTATGTATATATATATATATATATATATATATATATATATATATATATATATATATATATATGTATGTGTGTGTGTGTGTTTGTGTATTACACAAGGAAAAGTGCAAGCTATGTTATAATTTGATATAGCTAATGGGGCTGGAGAAGCTTGTATATTCATTGTTTATCTGTAAACGCCGAGTCAGAGAGGAATGCTTTGATTTATAGAAACCCTTAACCTTGTTTCGTGATATTTTTAGACCAGCTCAATTCTTTTTGAGAATTGATTTTTATCCGTAGAGAGTAAAAGTTTATTTTCAACTGTCTGAATTTAACACTATCCTAGTAATTTTTCTTAATATAAATTGCATGTAAGGGAACTTACGGAATAATAAATAACCGCTTAAAAATCTTCGCCCGACCATCAAACATTGAGGTGATCATGTTATGGTTTGGGGGAGTATGGCTGCTTCGGCAGTAGGATATCATCATTATATTGAGAAAACAATGGAGAAACATTGATATTGTGACATCCTGAAGAAAATATGCAACCAAGTTGGGAATAATAAATTATTTTGCTTTTTATAGACATAACGATCCCAAGAATTCTTCTTATCTCGCAAGAGAATGGGTTCATATAATTGCTCTAAAACTATAAAAGCGCTCCTCAAATCACCAAACCTCAACATCATAGAGAATTTATTGAGTTAATTAGAAAAAAAAGTGAGGAATCATAAAATATCAAACCAATAATATCTCATAAAGACGCGTCAAGAAGAAAATATATGTCTATCTTGCACAGAAAAACTTGACCGATCCATGCAAAATTGTTTGAATGTGATAATAAATAATAAAGAATTTCCTAAAAAGTACTAAAATTTAAAATATGTTTGAGTTTTTGGACGTTTTCCATTTTGCATAATTTTCATTGTGACTTTAGAAGTGTATATTAATATATCAATTTTTTTTTTAATTTTATGATTTGATCTCAAATAAATTTTTAAATATTGTATATTCTAGTCTGATGATCCTACTGCATTTTTGTAAACAAAGACTTTTCAGAATAAATTGTGGGTTGTATTAAATTTATTTTGTTCAAAATAAATATCTTGCATCATTTTGACTATGAGCCACTGTATGTGTCGGATAGAAATTCTCTTGCAAGTTTACATACGAAGAGAAATAGCTCGATTTATATCATGGATATCTATACGATAGTTCTCGATTTGCGATAAATGTACGACCCGTTTACACTCATACATATATGTCCTTTGTAGTAATTCTGCTTGCAATGAAGAAAGTATCGAAACGCAAAATCGCGGTCTGTGTAATTATTATAAAAATGTCGGAAATAAAAAAATGTTCTGCATGGGTTCGAGAATGGATTGTGAGACGGAAAGAATTAAGTTTCTTCAGTCAATTGATGAGCACTGCATGGAGGAACCAGCGTAGGTTTCGAATTTTTTAAGAATGAAACGACCAGATTTCGAAAAGCTTGCTTGTAAAATAGGTCTTCTTATATCAAAGCAAAATTCAGAAAGGCTATTAGTGTAACAGAATGACTAGCTCCAGCTTTACGATTTTTAGCATCGGTGAGTAGGTATTTACATGATGAAATACTATTTTATATAAAGAAATTTTATTAATATGAACTATGTTTTGAAACTGTACACTTGATATATTTCACACTTGAATTGGTTTCTTTAGTTGTAATTTCTTTTTAAATTTCTTCGGTAGTTGTACTGAATGCTTCGGCCATTTCCCTTAAATCATGATGTTTTTTCATTTTATCTTTATAGGTAATACGCCTAACGTCCCACAGCTCCGGTACATATTGATAAGTTCTATAACTTCAACTTTTAACAAGTCCCCCCCCCCCCTCATACTGCAAGAGAAAAGTAGACGAACTGTTAAAACTCCAGCGTAAATCAAATAGTTCTGTTGCAACTAGCAAATAATCAGTGTTTAAGCCTGTTGGTATAGAAGTGTCGACAACATAGCTAGTAGCCAAGATATTTCTCCCTGACATTTATTCTCCTCTTTATAATCAGTGTTTACACCTGACGGTATAGAAGTGTCGGCAATACAGCTAGTAGCCAAGATATTTATCTCTGACATTTATTCTCCTCTTTATAATCAGTGTTTACACCTGACGGTATAGAAGTGCCTAGACATATAGCTCGTGATAGAAATATATATATAAGACATAAATTGTTCATAGTTTACATTAGTCAGAATTTCTCTCTGATATACATATCCTGCAATAACTGTCCTAGTGTAAACGCACCCGTAGATTTTAGATACCATACTTATTCTACCATAGAAAATTACTCTCATCACATTGTTAATTACAAGTAGATTCTTCATGGCTTGTGAGTGGGTTATTATGAAAAAAACAGCATCATATGGCTAAATTTTTTAACATATTTCCGTTTGTCGTTCAGTTCTAGGTCACATCCTTTTACTTTCTGTACACTTCCTGATGTTCTCAAACACATGGAGAGAGTCCGGGGGAGTGGAGCGGAAGTGAGTGCGTTACTATGGGGTAATTATCTAATATTTTAACTATTTGCACATTTTTATGTTCCTGTGTTCAGAGCTTTTCGATTTTGTTGAGACCCTCTTATAAATAACGAAATCTTGTAAAAACCAGAAAAAGATTTATGTTCCGTGTACTTTATTCCAAAACATCTGGCCAAGGCTCGGGGATGCAAGACATCAAAATACTTTGTGACGTATATAGTTGGAATAAGAAAAGGGAGAAAACACTAATCGAGGATAGGCGGACGACAAAGGTCCCCGGACTGGTGTCAGGATGTGGGGGCGAGGTTTTTCGGCCAGGGATCCAGCCACCCCGGCCTATTGTGCTTGACAAATGGTGGAAAAGGAGAGGTGACTCGGTTCCCTGATTGAGTGGATTAGTGCCACTACAGCTGCCGTTCACACCCACCACTGTCTCATTCATCCACGAGTACCAACTCGCCATTCACACAACCACCTCAAAACAATCTACACCCCCCCCCCGTCTCTCTGAGTCCACTCTCGTTCCCCTCCCACTGGACGTTTATGTTTGTTTTTGAATCCTAATTCCACTCGACAAGCAATTTGACAAGTTTTGAAAATGCATCGAGGGGTGAATGACGTATCTGATGTATTTGACATATATAAATGTCAGTTGTTTATTAAAAAAACTAGGAATTATTTGATGAATAAAAGTTTCGATTAGAGAAAAAGTTTTCTATATTAAAAAAGATCACGTTGTGTTCATCTAAGCTTAAAATTCGTATTAAAATTGTTAGAATGAGTTTAAAAATAATTATTAGCTGCAGAAATAATTAAGCACAAAAAAAAACTGCTGGCCCTTGAAACATTAGCGTTGTGAACCTGACGAAAGAAAAGTCCGACTCGCAGGAACTGCCTCATCTTAGCGCGGTTCCGTTCTTATCCCTAGTCTAATTTCGAAAGATTAAAATAGAAGCAGTTATTATTTTGTTGAGAGGAGATCGTTGACCGTTGATGATGCAAGGTAGGGATTGTCCGGGTTCGGTCACTGCTACTTAATAACACATACCCCATATGTGTATGTATGTGGGCATATATATGTACATATGTGTGGGTGTATATGTGTATGTGTATATGCATATATATAAATATATATATATATATATATATATATATATATATACTCCGAGATATATATATATTATATATGTATATATATATATATATATATATATATATGTTAGGTATATTTACATAGATATGTGCATATATTAGTGTTCAATATGTCCTACTTGTATTTACAGCCCTGATGAAGGCTTGAAGTTCAAGCCGAAACGTCGGCACAATAAAACCATTTTTACGATAAAATGTAGTTTTATTAAGTAGCAGTGACCGAACGCCGACAGTTATTATTTTGGTTCCACCAGTCTTGAAAGGTAGGATTTACAATCTTACCTGGAAGGGTCGGCAACACTAGAAATCGTCCCGCTAGTTACAAGGTCTTGGAACTCTATATTTCTAACAATAAATTGTTTTTTAGCGCGGTTCCTCCCTCACCCATAGGGAGGAACCCCGCTTATAGGGTTGATACAATGAAACAATCCGGAAGTGCCGACTAGAAAATTTCGCGTTTCAGAACCCCTAGAGACCGAAAATAACGGTGGTTCAAATTTGTATATATATATATATATATATATATATATATATATATGTATATATTTATATATATATTATATATATATATATATATATATATATATATATATATATATATTTGTCTGTTCGCTCTCTAGATAGAAGACGAATGGTCCGATTTTGATGAAATTTGGTGCAAAAATCCTTCGTCCAATTTGAAAGGTCAAGTTCGTTAACCAGCAAAATCCGCCTACTGGAAGATGGCGTTTGGGGCGAAATTCGCGCAAAAAAAATCGTAACGCTTACGTTTTTGAGTTCATAAGCTTCTAAGTACTCGTTTTATATGATTCCTGACCTAGGAAAACGAATGAAACCATTTTCAAGGCGATAGCTTTAACCGTTTTCGAGAAAATTGGAAAAATATTTTTTGAATACCGTTTTTGGTTTGGGTACTTAGAATCGTGGGATTCAGTTGAAACATTTTCTGCATGTTTTACTTTCATCAAAACTAATATGTTGAAATTTTGGTTACGTTTGGAGTTAAGGAAGGGTTAGAATAAAATATTTTATTAACAGACATAAAAAGTTTTAGTAACTTTGTTTACTTTCCTTAATAACTCGAAAAAGGTTGAGAATCTTGGGAAACGGAAGAATACCATTAGAAATCTTATTAAATGCTCTAAAAAAAAGGTTCTAATGAAAGTTTTGATTAGGCGATGTCAATCGGAGAAATAAGAGCTTAAAACTTTAAAGTAATTGATTTCGCTTATTCGAACTGTTCTTTTTGTCTGTTTTTTATTCCTTGTTATTTTTTAATTGCTTATTGTTGGAAAATGTATTTGAAAATAAAACAGGTTAAGACAAATAAGAAAAACAATTTAATGTTAGAGATATGGATTTCCAAGATATATAGCTTTTCAACTGCCTAGCCTCCTTCCTAGGGAGGGTTCTTTGTCTTTGATTTTGGTACTTAGAATTATGGGATACAGTTGAAACATTTTCTGCATGTTGGAGTTTCATCAACACTAATATGTTGAAATTTTTGTTACGTTTAGAGTAAAGGAAGGGTTAGAATAAAATATTTTATTAACAGACAAAAAAAGTTTTGGTAACTTTGTATAATTTCGTTAGTATCTCTAAAACCGTTGACAATCTTGTGAAGCGGAAGATTACCATTCGGAAGCTTGCTAAATGCTCTACAAAAAATTTGCACCTCAGTTTCCTGTCGGTGAGCGGGGAGAGTTTACCTCGGTAGGAGGGGAAACCCCCGGGATCTGTAGTGGCGACTCGACAACGTCTGGGACAACCCTGCGGGATCTGTCACACGTGCTGGCTAGGAGTGACTTTTGGGTTGGGGGTCCTTATTATGTCGGGCTCCTAGCTCACCAGCAGAGCCAACGGCGAGCAGCTCTGTCACAGACACAGGACCTGCTCTCCTTGGGAGATCAAGTGTGTCCCCGCTTGATACTCCTCTGGAATGAAACCGAGATCAATCGGAGAAAAAAGTGCTTAAAGCTTTAAATTAATTGATTTCGTTTATTCCAATGGTTCTTTTTGTCTGTTTTATTTCTTGTTATTTTTTAATTGCTTATAGTTGGATAATGTATTTGACAATAAAACTGGTTAAGTAAAATAACAAAAACAATTTATTGTTAGAAATATAGATTTCCAAGATTCCAAGACCTTGTCACTAGCGGGTCTGTTTCTAGTGTAGCGGACCCTTCCAGGTAAGATTGTAAATCATGGCCTTTCAAGACTTTACTACTCACAGGAATGGCGTTAGTGACCTTAAGGGTTGACACGCCATTATAATAATTAATTTAAAAAAAAAAAGACTGGTGGAACCAAAATAGTAACTGCTTCTATTTTAATCTTTCCAAATTAGACTAGGGATATGAACGGAACCGCGCTAAGATGATGCAGTCCTGTGAGACGGACTTTGTTATTAGACTTAACCTGTTTTATTTTCGAATACATTATCCACCTATAAGCAATTAAAAAATAACAAGGAATAAAAAACAGACAAAAAGAATAGTTCGAATAAGCGAAATCAATTACTTTAAAGATTTAAGCTCTTATTTCTCCGATTGTCATCGCCTAATCAAAACTTTCATTAGAACCTTTTATGTAGAGCATGTAATAAGCTTTCTAATGGTATTCTTCCGTTTACCAAGATTTTCAACCGTTTTCGAGATATTAATGAAAGTTCCCAAAATTTACATTATTTCTAGCAACAGAAAATTGGTCTCATTTTTCATATCCTGTTTTACACACAAAATTTTCCCAAAATAAGAAATTACAAAAAAAAAGCAATAAAAAACAAAGGGAAAGAGACAAAAATTACAAAATGAACGACAAAAACCCTTTCATAAGAACAAAACAGACGTATTTGAAGTTTTAAGCACTTATTTCTCCGATTGACATAGCCTAATCAAAAATAGTTTTAGAATGATTTTTGTAGAGAATTTAGTAAGCTTTCAAATAGTTTCTATCCACTTACCACGATTTCCCAACCGTGTTCGAGATATTAATGAAAGTATACGAAGTTCCCAAAACTTTTCATGTCTGTTCATAAAATATTTTATTCTAACCCTTCCTTAACTCCAAACGTAACAAAACTTTCAACATATTAGTTTTAATGAAAGTAGAACATGCAGATAATGTTTCAACTGAATCCCGTAATTCTAAGTACCCAACCCAAAAACGGTATTAAAAACTATTTTTCCAATTTTCTCGAAAACATTTAAAGCTAGCTAGCTAAATGTGTTGGTAAGCGCAAATCTCGAGAACAACTGAACCGATTTCGCTAATTCTTTTTTTATAATATTCCTTGAACTACGAGGTTCTTACGGAGAGAAAAATTTAAAAAATTGCCTGAAAAAGTCTAAAAACAACACTTTTCGGGTCTTTTTCACTTCCTTAACGCATATTCATTTTTATATAAAAACATATGTCCTCAATTATAATATTTTTAACAGTTAACGTATTCGGTTATTTGTGTATAAGCTAAAAAATTTAAATAAATAAGAATGTAATCACTAGGTGACATTAGAATCACATGTTAATAATGCAATTTAAATTAATTTATATTTGCGTTAACGAAGTAAAAAAGACCCCACTTTTCTATATTCCCATGCAAAAGATTCGTAATAATACTTAAAGGTCAAATTGAACTTTAATACCATATCATAATAAGTTTAAGTGTTAGTGGAGGGGTTCTGGGAAGACAGAACAATTGAGTGACATTAGTATCGTATAAATATTAATGTCAATATTTGTCAAATTTTATACGATGGTAACATTACTCAAAAACAAATTGATTGTGGTAAAATGTAAATTGTCTGTGGTAAAATGTCACTTGAAATGTAAACATCTCTTTGCTGAGCATCTATAATATTACTAAATCTAAAAGCCGGAAATTTCCATAAAATTACTAAAGTGTTGTTTGTTTGTGACTTACTAAATATTCCTCCTATAAAGCGGCGGAAAAATTTAGGCAGAAGAACCCGAAATGCAATGCATCAAATTAATTATCAATCTAATTGTACTGCCCAGGAACGTGAAGATCGCAATGAACGTGAAAGAATTTGGTTAAGACAGACCCGCGAAGCGCGACATTCGACTAATAATGGTGCAAGTTTGAATCGAGCTGCTGTCAATTCATTACAGTGCGTGCAGCTGTGTTGCTATTGGACCTATGAACTCAGTTTGACTATAAACAAATCCCAGGGCAGTCATTAAGTGTCTGTGGCATTAATCTAGAAAACCCATGTTTCTCGCATGGTCAATTATATGTTGCCTGTTCCCGTGTTGGAAAATCATCTGCTCTGTTTATTTACGCGTCAGGTAATGAAACAAAAAATATCTTTTACCATTAAATACTACAATAAAATTGAAACTTAATTTAGAATAAGTAAAAATAAAATGAAATATAATAAGTAGGTATCATAATAAGAAATCAGATATTGTAATTTTGATTGTGATTTTTTAGTGACTATTAAAAGAATTTTAAGTTTTTTATAATTTTTATTTTTTGACATAATGTAATTGTCGACTTATTAAGTTTTTTTTTATCCTACCTGTCCGGGTGTCCCAAATAGCAGAATAAGTATTAAAAAAAAATTAAGGAATTGACTGTTAGGCGGTACGAAGTTCGCCGGGTCAGCTAGTTATCTATAATTATTAGTTTTACGTTACAAATAAACTTTATCATTAAATTTTGGGAAGGACTTGAGAAATAAGGCATTCCTTAAGACGAATTTCCTCTCCTGTCTTGGTAGTTATAAGTTTAAATCTGACAATCCAAAATATGGAATCATTAAGTGACAGTAAAGATCTTATTGAGACTGGCGGGCCGAGGCAATGCCCTTTCAGCCGTAGATGTGAGGGGCTAATATAACGGACACAAGCATTGTAGCGCAACGGAGTCGGATGCACGTGGTCGCTGAGCAAGAGTCAGCTGCCGAGGCCGTGAGCACCAGACACAAACTGACTAAAATGTTCTTAATTCGATTGCAGTGTTGTCCCATAGCCTAGCAAAATCCGGGCCAGTCTTGCCCGGATATCATGTAATGCTTAATAAATGTAAAATATCCAAAAAAGAGAGAGAGAGAGAGAAAAAAGGAATAAAATATGTTTGTTTACAAATATCGTTGTTTGTTATCCTTCATAACCTGCAAAAAAGTCAACTTTAATGCTTAATGGCGCTAATGTCCCAGATTTGTCGATGCGCCATTAAAAAATAAAAATAAATAAATAAATAAAATTTAATGCTTAATAACTTTTTTCATAGTTGAGAGAATTGATTTTGATCATATTAACCTTTTTATTAATAAATATTGCTTGGCATTATCTAATATGAATTATAACCGTAGATATCGAGTCAAGTGGTAATAGATATCTAGCAAAGAACCTGTAAGCTAATCAGTAAGCTTATCAGCGAGTACGAGTAACTGTTATAAATCACTACTGCTACTTCAAAAGTAAGTGGATGTGGTCTTCGCAAAAAGACCCAATTTTCTTTCATCTCGACAACGAAATAACCAAAAAAGAATAATCACACAAGATGAGGAGAGGGTAGGTGACTTGCGCACTAGAGTCCTTTTGAAGGAACCAATCACAGTCAAGCCCACATCGCGGCTTCCCTCCTCACTGCGAGAATAGCATCGGAAGTAAGGATCGTCACTATGAACACTCCCACCTTAATACATGTGTTTGTTTTACATCGGGCCAGCACTCATCGGACTAGCATCGCAGAATCAATCCTCACCATAGCGTAGGGTTCATGGTGAAGATTCATTCTCCGATGCTTGTTTAGCTATCTTTATGAACGCTTCCATTTATAACAAATATTTTGTTTTATCCTCGCCGTCAGGAGGGAAACAGCGATGTAGGGTTGACTGTGGTCACTGGTTTTGGTTACTGATTTTGAAGGAACCTATCACAGTCAAGCCTACTCATGTGCGCAGGTTACCTACCCACTCTCTTTACTTACTCAGCATTTATTTGGAATCCGTTCCTGTTACATGACAAAAAGTCCGACTACCAGGAACTGAGTTATCTAATGCGCGATTCATTTCATATCCCAAGAGCCATTAGTATAGGAATGGAAGCAGTTATTGGTATAAATGAACTTAAATCTTCGTGAAAAATATAGAATAAAATCTCAATAAAAAATGTTATTCTTTGTATTAAAAAATATAGTCTATAAAAAAATGTATTGGAGCATATAATTGCATAATTCAACCTAAATATTCCGAGCTAAAAATAAAAGGTAAGTAAATAATAAACTAGTATACTATTTGAAATTTCCTCCATAAAAATTTCAAATTGTAGGAAAGCTTAATTTTATTATTTATTTACTTTTTATTTTTAGCTCTGAATATTTAGGTTGAATTATGCAATTATATGTTCCAATACATTTTTTTTTATACAGGGAGAAAATTTATATTAATATATAGCTATACAAATTAAACCTTCAATGTTATTTATTTATTGTCGCTATCTTGTTAACAGGCACACATATACATTTTAACAACGGTTGATACCTGTATTTTAGCAGTGTAAAATAATCGTTAAATATTTGAAGAAACTTTTCATAAATGCTGTCAAGAGTGCAAAATCTCCTAAATGTTCTTGGCTACATTTCTTCGGAAAGTGCTAAAATTACGACGGAACTTCAGCAAAGAGTCATCAAATGCAAAACATATTGGCATTCTCTCTGCATAATTTTGAAATCACATCATGACTGATAATGCTACGCGATAGAAGATCCATTTTCTTACAGATTATATTGCAAAGTTTTTCACGAGCCGCGTGAAGACGAAAGCCTGACCTAAAACGGGTCATTAACGATGTCTGGTATAAATAAAGTCGTAGACGACATGTGGAAGAGGAGAAGCCCACAAATCTGAACGGTGCCCCCAAAACACTTTGTATAGGGACCCTGTTTAGACCTAATGCTCCGACTTGGCCTCCGACCAACCTTCAGCCCTACCGCCACCAAACACTCAACCGACAATTTATCTGCACGACAATGGCCGGCCTCTCTTTAATGGTGGCTTAACTTGTTAACACGTACACACATGATTTTTTCATAAGTTTGCATATAAAAATAATAAAAATTTGTTGAAAATAACATTCATTTCTGGTTCCATGTTCCTAATTGAGTTCGTTGGAAAAATAATACACTTCTGGCATTAACTACTACGCACTCGCAACCACGATTGATTATATGTATGGCTTACATACCGTTAAGAAGACCACTTCTTTAAAATGTTTTAATTTATGCTTGACCAAAATAAATAAAAAAAGGCCTCTTTTTTTTTAAACGTGTGACTTTTTTACACTTATATATAGTCACCTAAAAGTTATCGTGGTCTTCCTCCAGCCCCTATGCACATTACAGAAGAAAATAATTTCAGTTACTTTGGTTCCACATTTGAGAGGTATGAAGGCATGAAATTTCTAGCATGGATTTTCAGCTGTATTGTACCGGTTGGCCAGGTTTTCAGTTTTAATGTATTCTTCAAGGTTCACAAATATATGTTAGATCTAACATAGACATATCTATATGTTTTGATGTGACCATTCAAACAGTTGCCTTGCATCAATAATCTGGTCCTTATACAATCTTTTAGAATTCCTCTGGCTGCTAGTCTTTTTACGGTGGCCCCGGCGCATCACATCGTCGATACAAATGCAAAGTATCGAATGTGAAAAAACGCATTTTTCATTTTCAATCTTTACCGATTGCTGTTGGGCTGACGTACGGCAAACTCTTGAATCTATGTTCACTCAGTGAAAGGGAAAGTAACCACTGTCAAAAGGACGAATCTGCAGACTATTTGACGGTCCAAAAGCAAAGTAATGAATTAAAGTTTTTCACTCAGGAAAGTGGTCATTTTCACAATCAATACTTCGCATTTGTATCGACGATGTGGTCCTTTGCCATGCGCTGTTGCTGAAAAACACTATTCAGCCTTCTGCTCCAAAATCTTGCTTGTAATTACACAAGTTAATATGCGTTTGTTTATTTTTTTATTGGGCTGCAGTGCCACAAGAAAAATATAAGATATTTTTAGAGGTCATTGAAACACACATTTCAGATATTCCATCAACTTGGAACAGATAGAAGGCTGTAGTGTTGTGTTCGAGGCAGTCTGATATCATCAACAAACAAAATTTATATGTTTGACTTCAATCCCTAAAAAGTTCACCACAAAAGGGCGAATGGTTGCCTGACTATTTGACCAATGATATGCTAGTGCCTCATCTTCCAAAATGATAATTCTATGAAATGTCACAAATGACAGCCACTTTACATTCCAGAAGATTTTCCTTGCTATGTCTCAGAAATGCACTTAATTATTTTGCTGTGAAGTGATGATGAAGTAGGACAGGAATCCCCTTTTAATCTAAGTAAAAGGGGATTCCCCTTTACTTGTAGGTCAATCAGCTTCAATTTTCTTATAAAGAGAGGTTTCCAAACATGGTACGATAAAGCAATAATTGCATTTTATTAATTTAATAGCGTCCTGAAACATTCATAGCAAAATTAGTAACTAAAAAATCTCCTGATCCCATTAAAATCCCATTGTAGAATTTTAATATGTATTTGTATTATGACATTACAAACTGTATTTCATTTTTTTTTTTGTTTTTTTTGAATTTTTAAAATTGCTTTTTTTTTAGAAATTTCATTTTAAATTTATTTACTTAAATTCTAATGTTGTATTTATTTAAATTCAATTTAAAATTTTAATTTTTAGCATGGTTCTTCCCTCCCTCCATAGGGAGAAAACACGTTTTTGATGCAATCCGGACAGACCAACACGAAATCGTTTTAGATCACATGGATCACGAATATAACAGTGGTTCAAATTTGTGTATGTAAATATATATATATATATATATATATATATATATATATATATATATATATATATATATATATATATATATATACAGGGTGATTCAGGTCTAAGTAATTGCTTCCGGACTGGACAATGTATTCCCACAGTTTGGCCAATAAAAAACGAATAATTTTTCTCATAAGGTACTTGAAAGTAACAAAACTACATTCCACATTTTTTTGACACAAGGAAGCCAATCGTTCAATTTATCCCTCAATAAACCTCCACTTCATTAGTATGGATTTAATGCTTACTAAATGTAGAAGTTTTCTTGTAAGTATTGAATCTGTAGCCCGTTAGGGGGCTGAGGAAAAATTCGCGAAAAAACTCTGATTTATTGATAAAAACAGAAGTGCGTTATTGGACGGCCAGAAAGTATCTTTTAATAATGGTTCTAATGAATTAAATTACTGTTTTTTTAAAGGAAATTTTATCTATTTTATGATGGCATAATTCGACTTTAATTATCTTGAATAGTTTTTGAGCAATCCTTTCTTATTCATTAAAAAACATGACTAAGTTAAAAAAAAACAGAAAATTGGACATAGCTCCTTTTCCTCCCGGAATCGGACCATACTTCAAATGAAGTTTTTTGTTGGAAATTATGTCTACAATCACCTTCTAGAGTTTGGCTACTTAGACCTGAATCACCCTGTGTATATATATATATATATATATATATATATATATATATATATATATATATATATATTCCTGTGCAGATGGATGAAGTATTTCAAGGAGCTCTTAGGGAATACTGAAGGGCATAAGGAAGTCTTGGCAACCAGTAGCGAACCCCTGGAATTCGACGGTCTAGGAATAGAAGATGAGGAACTCCCACCGGAAATAGAAGATTTAATTGAAATTATCATGGGCTTAAAAAATAATAAGGCACCAGGCAAAGATGGGATACATCCAGAAATGCTAAAATACGCTGGACCAGACGTTTGGGAAGAACTTTATCAGATCATTTTTGATATATGGACCTCTGAAAACATGCCAGGTGAATGGTCTGAGGCTCTTATTTTCCCAATCTACAAGAAAGGAAATAGACTTAAATGTGAAAATTACAGAGGGATTTCCTTACTTGGGGTTGCCTATAAAGTGCTCACTATAGCAATCAGCAGAAGAGTAATGGCATGGGCTGAGAAAGAGATTGGTGAGTACCAATGTGGTTTCAGACCAGGAAGGGCGACCACGGATCACATTTTCACTTTTAGGCAGATGTTGGAAAAGACTCATGAATATAATGTAATGCTGCATCATTTATTTATAGATTTTAAGCAGGCATATGACAATGTAGATCGGGAAAAAATGTTTCAGGGTTTGGACTCATGGGGTATGCCACGTAAGCTAATACGCCTTATTAAAATGACTCTAAAGGACACTATTTGTAGGATAAAAATTAATAAAAACATATCCGACAGCTTTTTAGTATCCAAGGGACTTCGTCAAGGGGATCCCCTTTCTGTAGTACTATTTAATTTGGTCCTTGAATTCGCCATACGTAAAATAAGGACGAACCCTGGAGGCACAATTTTCAATAGACTGACACAGCACCTGGCGTATGCCGATGATGTAGTCATTTCAGCGAGGACAATGTCAGCATTAGCAGGCGCCCTGGAAGAATTTCTTAGTGCGGCCAAGGAATTTGGACTAGAAATCAATGAAGGCAAGACTGTGTACATGAGCACACCAAAAGAAACACAGAATGACGAAGAAGAGCCAGTAGAAATTGGAGGTGTCACCTTCAAAAGCTGCAGTCAGTTCAAGTACTTGGGAAGCATAATTTCAGCTGAGTGTAGTGTAGTGCCAGACATTAAAGCCCGAATCGCTGCAGGTAATAGGTGTCTGTTTGGGTTGCAGAAAATGTTGAGGTTCAAGGGGCTCTCCAGGAAGGCAAAGGTCCATATTTATAAGACAGTTATTCGCCCAGTGGTCACATATGGAAGCGAGGCATGGGTACTAATCAAAGAAAGTACAAGGATGCTGCTAGTCTGGGAGCGGAAGGTACTCAGAAGGATATATGGCCCGGTAAAGTGTGGCGACATCTGGAGAATAAGAACAAATCAGGAGCTGAAAACGCTGTATGGAGACCCAGATATAATTTATTTTATAAAACATCAAAGACTCAAGTGGTTGGGACACGTCGAGAGAATGACCCCTGAAAGATTGCCAAGAAAACTTCTCTATGGAATGCCGGGTGGCAGAAGAAAGCGGGGAAAACCTCGATTGCGCTGGCTGGATGACGTGGAGAAGGATTTGAAGGAGATAGGAATCCGTCGTTGGAGGCGTTTTGCAACAGATAGAGATGCCTGGAATAAGCTGTTGGCTGAGGCCTTGGTCCTTCACGGACTGTAGTGCCCGTCTGTAAGTAAGTAAATATATATATATATATATATATATATATATATGTATATTTACATATATATTGGTCTGTTTGTTTGCTCTCCCACCAGTCAAAAATGGTCCGATTTTGATGAAATTTGGTACAACATTTTTTCCGTCTAATTTGAAAGGTGAAGTCAGAATCAGTCAACTGGAACATCATTTTTGGAGCAAAATACTTGCAAAAAAAATCGAAATGCTTATGTTTTCAAGTTTATATGCTTGCAGATAATCGTTTTATAAGTTTCTTAACATAGGAAAACGAATGAAAACATTTTCAAAGCTATATCTATAATAGTTTATTAAAAAAATTGATACAAATACTTATCCAAACTAATTTTCAGTTTGGGTATTCATAAACTTCAGTTGAAACTTGTTTTAGATGTTTGCAATTCATCTAATCTAAGATAATTATTTTTTGTTTCCGTTTGGAGTTAAGGAAGTACTAGAAATAAAATATTGCATTATCAGGAATGAAAAGTTTTGGGACTTTCGTACATTTTCTAAAATATCTCGAAAAGCGTTGAGAAATCGTGGTAATTGGAAGGTGACCATTTGAAAGCTTACTAAATTCCCTGCAAAAAAGGTTCTAATGTAATGTTCGATGGGGCGATCTCGATAGGAGAAATAATTTCTTGAATCATTGAAATTGTTATAATTATTCATTAAATGACCCTTGGCTCAAATATATATAACTCGCGAATAAGGCGGAAGGTCAATAAAATTACGCCACACACTTTTACACTTTTTATTTATCTTCCCTACATGTTTCGCACCCTTATTGGTGCCTCTTCAGGGGAACACACTTAAACGTTAAATTCAGCCTCAACTTGACGAATGGAACCTTCCACCAGCAGGGCCTAATCTAAACTGGTCATTGACTGAACGAATCCAATATGGTGTCCAATAGTCAGCTGATCGATAATCGATCCATCATAAATTTAAAATTTATTTTAATTTCCAGATGAAATATAGTCCTATAATACTTTTTTTTAAAATAAAAAAAAATCCATACACAACCCACCATTTTCCTATTTTTTATCAAATAAATTAATGAAAATATTATTAAGATGGTGTATTTCTGTTTTTTTATTTATCAATTTTTTCCTGTTTTTAATGATGTGTATGTTTTCTTTAATCTTTCTTTTCATTCTATTTCTTTCTCTCCCTAATATTCTGATGTTTTCAAAATCAAAATCATGACCATATTTTATAGCATGATAAGCCAACGTCGTTTTGTTTTCTCCATTGTCAATATTTTGAGCGTGTTGTTTAATACGTTTTAAATAAATTTTAAATTTATGACGGATCGATTATCGATCAGCTGACTATTGGACACCATATTGGATTCGTTCAGTCAATGACCAGTTTAGACGAGGCCCTGCTGGTGGAAGGTTCCATTCCTCAAGTTGAGGCTGAATTTAATGTTTAAGTGTGTTCCCCTGAAGAGGCACCAATAAGGGTGCGAAACATGTAGGGAAGATAAATAAAAGGTGTAAAAGTGAGTGGCGTAATTTTATTGACCTTCCGCCTTATTCGTGAGTTATATATAATTGAAATTGTTAGTTTTTCTCTTTTGAACAGGTTATTGTTTTTCCAAGAGTGAATGTTGCGACCTAGGATAGAGTAATTTCCGATAAGGATACAGTCAGTTTCCTATTTTGGCGCCTTAAATCTTCTTTCTTTGATTTGATTTTATATTTTTCACGAAAGATCAAAACCTACCTATAACTGCTTCAATTCTTTTACTAATGGCACTAGGGATATGAACGAAACCACACTAAGATAATACAGTTCCTGCGAGTCAGGCTTTTTTTAAAAATTGTAACCCCTATTTTGTGGCATCTCATATCAAAGCCACTGGTATATACTGTTAATTAAGAGTCAAAAAAACTGTTTTCAGAAGGGGTGTGAAATAAGCAAATTCCTTAGAAAGGCTTCGTTTATTACAAGTTTTAACTTTTCTCCAAGATTATATTTGATATTAAAAATAAAATTAGGCAGATGTACCACATAAAAATTGAATTATGTTTATATAATATAAGCCTTCAAGTAAAAACTCACCGAATTTTCTGGTTTCCTGAATGAGTGAGTACCACTACAGCCATTTGTCTAAAAGACAATAAAACATGCTTTAATTTTATCATAACAAATACTTCTATAAGTTGTAGTATATTATTTATTTATTTATTTTATATATAATGGCGCATCTGCATCTAGGTTGTAGTATATTATTCTTATCATTATAATGGTTTGGTCTTGAGGAGGGGGACTCATGCCACTAAACCAGCAGCAGGAAAAAATAATTACATTGCTAATATATCGCACTAGTATTTCTAAAGTGACACAACTCAAAAGAAAACTCAACTGAAAATGTGTCACTCTTGCCTAGACAGAAAGGATGACATGAGTGCCCTCTGGTGTAAAAGCTCTGAGGCAAGGTACATACAGTTTTGATGGTTGATAGATATTTACCATGTCTTTCATAGTCATAACTATGACAGTGTGAATAAAACCGATTTTTGAATTGTGTCACTTTAGAAATACTAGTGTGATATGGCATTTGCTTTAACATTGAGAAGTTCAGGACAATATTTCATATCAAGGCATAATACTAGGCCTAATAATTTTTTTTTGGCTACAGAACACTCCTAGGAGTATATAGTAAATAACTCTGGCAAAACATATCGATGAAAAACGAGATTCACGAGATAATCGAGCTCAGGAAACTGGCAGTAGCCAAATTTAAGTGGAAATTAGACATTCTGCCTCCTTGACTTCTGATCATTCTGAATGTCTATTACATATAACAAATGCTTCAAATTTTAATATCTTTAAATGAGCTCACCCTTGTATAAGAACCATTTATTTATTTAGCTTTTGAATGGATGCCTTACTCACCATAACCAAACTGGTTTCATATATTTAAGAGGTGCTAAGGACCTAGGTAGTCGAAGCACCCCAAAAAAAAGAAAGAAAAAAAATATATATATATATTTAAGAAATTTTGAATTTTTTCCACTTTTCTGGGAAATGGTTATAGATTGTGGTAGATTCCCCCCATCAAATTACCTCTAAAAAGTGTACCTGGATAAAAGTAAAGCCATCATTTCTGGGCTAGGGAGATTCAGCTGTTACCAACTCAATCTTTTGTTTGAGACAAAGCATTTTTGTAACGTATCTCATCAGAATCAGACTACAACATCTGCCTAATTGCAGATAAGTTATAAAACAAAAAAAGAATCTGGCCATCAAAAGAACAAACTCTGTTTATGCGCCTTAATAAGGCATTAAGAGAATTTGCTAACCATCTTTATATTGCTATGGCAAGATTGTATGCCTACTACAAATAAAATACATTTTAAGCATGTTACTATTGTAGAGTTATATTACCATTTACTTTTGTTCTATTTATAATTTTTTCTATTTATAATTTTTGCCTCATAATATTTTTTGTATTATGTCTTTTTGGATGGAAATCATTTGACAAAGTAGCTATTACAATAAGAAACATGGTACAATGTAAATTGATTTATCTTAACCCTAAAATTTTTAGCATACTTTTTAATTTTCACTACCAGGGTGTTGTACCTCTGACCACGACTAGGTGTTGTTCCTTTGACCAGGTCAAAGGTACAACACACCTGAGTATTTTTTTTATAATTCAACTTTTATGTTCTTCTGCTACAAATTTAAAAAAAAAATTAATATTACTATTACATATTTAGTCGTAGAGATCTGTGGTATTAAATGTCCAATGTTTAAGATCAAATATTTGAAAAAACAAACTTTGAGTGACAATTTTACGAGAGAAGATGAAAATTTGTATGATATTGATGTTGAAGACATTGTGGCTAAACTTCCAAACCCTAATATTGCTAGTGCATCTGCTTGACAGTTAAAACGTTTATCGGTTGGACTGGATTTTTCAGCATATTAAGCATAACATAATATCAATAATAGTTCTTTTTATTATGTTTAAATCCTTGTCCTGTATTTATTAAACTTACAATATTACTGAATACAATTTTTTTTCTGGACTGCTGTATTGTTTTTACGTGGTCAAAGGTACAACACCCCATGGTCAAAGGTACAACTACATGTTGTACCTTTGACCACTGTACGATTATTTTTTTAAAAATTAATAAAAAATATTTAATGTAAAGCTAGAACCTTGAAAAAATTAAATATGATAACCAATAGAATACTAATTACAACGAAATAAAAAAAAAAGAATTTAGCCTTAATATTCAAGCTAAAAAAAATTCAATTTTGCAAAGTAGTCAAAGGTACAACACCTTCCCCTATATATATATATATATATTGGGGGCGAGGTTAGCTTAGTCTTAGTCACTGGACTAATATGCTGGAGGAGCTGAGTTCAAATCCCGAGCAAGCACTAACAATTTTTATCTTTTAGTGTCTTCGTTCGTGGGTTGGATTCGGCCTCCCGACTATAATTAATTTATTAATTATTAATGGAGTGGTGACCTATAGATAGCCCATCCTAAAATTCTTAGTTAATAAAAATGACGGACGTTAAAAATTTAAATAAATAAATAATAATTATTAATAGGTATCTGCAAAGGAGAAAATCAGGCGGCCAGAGTATAGTACCACATGGTCAGTCCAGGTCAATTTTTTTTCTTTTTTTGAAAAATATTAATTAGTTTGGAATTTACAGCTATGTAAATTTTCAAAAATCACCAAAAAATACTGGTACCTGCAATTTTTGAATTGCGATTGTACTAGATAGCTGGGAGGGGCAATAACCCTCTTATGATATGCAATACCATATAGGTTAAGAGGAAAAATATTTTCTAAATTCATAAACAAACATTTATTTTTATATATCTCAAAAAGTATTTTTTTGAAAAGTTTCAAAATAGTATATGTTATTTTTTTTTATTTATTTATTTTTTATGGCGCACTGACATCTAGGCCATTAGCGCCGATTATATGTTATTCTAAATGTTTTTGAGAATTGATTTCTAAAGTTTTATCTTGGGATTCCAATGGGTTTACCATTTATTAATTGTTTTGGCTTTCTTTAAGACGCTAACATTTTGGACGATTTACAAAGCATTATCATATATGCAACATTTTTTAAATAAATAAAATTGGTTGATTAATCAGAAATCATAATTCTAATATTGAAAGTACTTTTATTAAAAAACAAAATAAATCAGTACTGACTTAAATTTATATTATCATTACATTTTCAAATAACAAACCGTAAACAAAATTGTTCTTGCTTTCATTAAAAAAACTACTTTAAGATGACAAGTGTTGTTGAGTAGCGTATGTCATATTCCGCAAAGCTTCATTTGACTTTTGAGTGTCATTTTTTGAAAGTGTGTAAACTCTTCCAGTTGGTGTAATGGGGTCAACTTTGCACGATTATTAATTTACATCCAAAGAACATCAGGTTGGGAATGAAAAATATGGCGAAGGTCCAGCAGGTTGCAAGAAGTGACCTTAACTTTATCTTAATTTTTATCCAAAACATATGCCAACCACCATTTAGTGTCATATGTAGCAGTTACGTAACCACTTACATCCTTTATTAATATATTTTCTAATAATCCCTTAGTAGACACAGTTTCAGAGCTATGATCAAAAGAAAAAACTTGACTTGCATTTTTGAAGCTTTTGCTTCAACTTGTAAAAAAAAGCATGAAATTTCATACTCTCGTGTGACAAACTCAAATTGTACAGTTTTAATGTAGTCAACCAACCAATCATAAAGCCGTTGAGGAGTTAGAATCTGGTTTTCAATAGGTCTTTGTAAACTCTCTTTTGTTGCCAATCTTTTAACTGTGCCACCAACACTATCGCATGCACCTTTCCCACGGGCTGTTGCTGAAAAATGCCACTCAGCGTCTATTCCAAAATCTTTTTTATGCAAACTTGGGTTCAAAAAGTTCTTTTTATTTTTGTACTGAGCTGCACTTCCATCGGAGATTTGGTAAATTTTCTTTATGTCATTTGGGAAATGGGATTTCAAGAATTGTATGCGTTTCTTTAGAAAACTGCAATTGTGTTGTGTTCCAAATATTTATAAATAACTACATAGCTGAGATGTTTTACTCTGTGTTCTTTAAAATAAATGACAAAAGGGTGAATTGTTATATAATCACTTGACCAATGATAACTCTGAGCTTCATCTTGTACTACGAATGTATAATTTCCTCAGAAATCCAGCGTCACTAAGTACTCATCTTTTTTTCTTTTTTTTTTTTTTTTTTATGTTTCCTAAAATTCTCTCATGAAAGAACTTTGCTGCTTGGCTATGAAGTCATGGTGGCTCAACACTAGATGTTTCTAGGTTACATCTAACTACCGTAACCCATTGGCAATATGCTATGTTTTCAATCATATTTTCTTCTAAAATACCTTCTAAAGCTGACTTTAATTTATCAGTTCCTGGGCAAGAACTATATTTACCCTTAATGCAATCATTACTTGTGGGTTTGCATACAATATTAGCCAAGCAGTGTTTGTAAGAAGAGAGCTCCCTCTCACTCAGAACTCCTAATTTTGAGTTTTCAAGCATCAGTTTAACATTTTAACAAACACAAACTGAATGGGTACCACTTTTTTGAAAACCCCACTACCATGTCAGGGAATCTTCCTATAAAAACACATGTGCTTCCTTTAAGGGCCCATTTACACTTTGATTAATGCGAGTGCAAGTGCTTTAGTGATTAATACAAAACACATGTGGACTGCAATTGTTTAGTGCGAGTGATTAGTAATCAAGTGCAAGTGATTACTAAACAGTGAATAGAACCACTATTTCACTGTTTAGCTCTATTTTTCTGTTTAGTAGCCTCCTCTAATCCCACTGGGACCTATTTTATATCTGCCAACAGGTATAAAATAGCATGCTTTTGCTGGCAAAGCAGGTCTCATAAATGTATCTGATTTCTGTATGACGGGTGCGACGAGGTTTAGTAATGTATTAAATGACTCTTCAGTCATCCTGATAGCATAGTAATATTCCATGGTATCTTCAGAGGCCAATTCCATAAGGGGCTGGTAGCTCGAGCCATGAATGGCTCTTCTACTTATCCACTTTCGTTCCCATAGTCTTCTTGGTCTTGACTGTTCTGATTCCACGAGTTCTTCACATTCAGACACCACCACGTTCAAAACTTCCTTAAGGATTTCTTGCATCTGCAAGTGGACATCAACAAGTTTTTGAGGCTGTGTCGACAGTTGACACTACTCGCACTAATCAAAGTGTAAATGGGCCCTAAGGCTTGACCTGGTTTTTGATCAAGGCTTTCCAGCAAGCCTTTTTTCTTTTAATTTTTTTTTTTTTTTTTTTTTTTTTTGCCTGTCTCACCTTATAATTTTTTGACTAGAATTCTACAAATATTCCAAGTCTCAGGCAAACATGTTAAAATCATGATTTTCTTTTTCCTACGGGCACTGGAAAAATTAGCTTTAAGATTGCTTAAAACAGAATCTTCAAGTCATGGGCGTATATAGAAAATAATTTTGGGAGGGGCTGGGAAAATTTTGGGGGGCTGAGACCATTTCCGGTGTATGGAATACTAACAATTTAGAACTTGGAATAGTTTTAACCAACTAAAACGCTATTACACCCAAAATAAAATACTTTTTATGAACTAAGTGATCTTATTTAATTTATTTTTAAGGGTTTATGACACATTTTTACCGATAAAATCAAATGCTTCAAGTTGATCTGCTCATCACCTGAAGACTCTCGTTTATTAGTGAGCAGTGTTTGCTTCAATGAATAATTTATTTATTTTTTGCTTTTTTGGTTGAGTAATTTTTACTTTGAACTTTTTTACATTTATGGGAGATCCCCTAAGTTCTTTCAAGGAATTATTTTAAGTGTTCACAATCTGTTAAGTACTTGGGCTGTAAAAATTAGGGTCGTTACATTCTGAATCGGATTCAAATTGTCTCTTGTCGTCTTGTTTTTGTTTAAGCAAAGTTAACTCCTTTCAGCAGGTTTTTGAATTTTCCAGCATATCGGGAACCAAATTATACATCCATTCTCTAACATTTCTAAGTTTTTTCTTGTCTCTTACTAAATGATTTTGTTTTTTAAAAGGGTTGACACATTTTAACATTTGAAAGCATTCTTTTTCCATTATTTACAAAATGTTACAAGCACTTTCACTAAAGTTTTTAAATGCAAAACAAACCCGTAGTTAAAAAATATTGGTTTGGTGACTAACAAAATCATGAATTTGTGTTAAATAAGACCCTTAATGATTATTTTAAGTAACCATTTACTGACACTTCAAAATTTTAAACTAAATAATGTTTATATTATTGCAGTACATCAGACAATATAATGAACTGACTCAAACTGAGCTATTAGCAGTACTGCACATTAAATAACTGACAGGAGCGGTGACTGGTGTTACAGAAAACACATCGACTTGTCCTGACATGTAACACTAATTCATCACTTGCTAAACACATGAAACCTGCCTGTTGAAACATGAAAACCTGAATGCTTACACAGCTACTTTAAGAGTGAATATGTATAATGATATTCTTACATTAATTTGTTTAATTACTATTACTATAACTGATATAGCAGAAAAGTTACATTATACTAGGATTTACTTTTTATATTCTATAAAATTAAACTTGTATTTAAATATTCATAAAACTTTATAGATTATGCAAACCAATTTATCCCTGGATTGACACTGCCATTGACATCTACGGTAATGACACCGTGGGGTAAATTTTACCCCATACTTTGAACATTTTTAAAATAAATAAATTTCAATTTTTTCTTTTGCTTTTTTAAACAACAGCAACATATAGAACAGGAACATCAAGAAATAAATTCAAACAGAAGTAAATCCGTAAAATATTAATTAAAATTCACAAAATAGCTAGAAAATCCTAAAACTCAATATTGTTCATGTATGAATAGGTTTATTTGGTGTATACACCAAATAATTATCCTGAAAAAAATATTACTAAACTGAAAATATTTTTTACGAACAATAAACTAGAATGATCAAAAGCCATAAATAAATAGGAACTTTAGGAAAATACAATGTTCTGTCCAATTGAGACTCGTTAACATTTAACATATTTTGGTGATCGGTGTACATGGCCCTTCTACACAAACAGACAAAAATTCTAAAAATCACTGTTTTGGGTACTATTGCTTTGACAAGGGCCCCAATAGTATTTTTTCCCCATATATCTTCCATGTACAGACAGCGATGTATAGATAAAGATGCCACAGTATTTATTTACCATTTTGGTTTCTGGCAGACAAATGTATCTGAACAGAGCCAGAATGTATCTGAACAAGAAACCAATGTTCATTTCTTTGAAACCAAAATTCTAATAGATTATAAATTTTGGCAACGATTTTTAAACATTTTAGTATGGAACAAGCTTAAGGATAGGTGTCCATGATGGCAAGTACTTGATCAGAAATTAAAAGTCCGTCACGCAGTCACGCAGGAGCTGCATAACTAAGCACTTTCCTCAGAATTTGGGTAGTGTAGACTGCTTTCCAGAACAATTTGCTTAAAATATTCTACATAAATAAAATAAAAACATGAAATTTGTAATGAGTAACTGATCAATTATTAATTTGCTTCCAGAGTTATGTTTACACATGGTACCTATTACACTACGTAATAAATACAAAAAAACCTCATATTATCGTATTTTGATCTAACACAGGAACAGGATACAGTCACTCTAGTGGTAGAAAGCGCTCCTTGCGGCGGCTTTGTGAACCTACGTCTGGCGGGCTTTTCTATTGAAATATATAACAAATTAAACCCCCGCTTTCCGATTGACCGATTCAGCTCATTTTTACAACATTTCTTTCTCATGAGTTACCCACGACGTATACCGCGTTTCGTTACAACACAGCAGAAATTACGACCGGTATGAGTATATTAGGAATTTGGGTCCGGAGTAAACCCCCCCTTCTAATGAACCGATTTAGTTTATTTTTACAACACATGTTTACCTGTAGATTACCACTAAGAATACCGAGTTTCGTCGAAATATACCAAAAATCACGGCTGGTAGTGGCGAATTGATATTGTGGGTCCGGAGTAAACCCCCCCCCCCCCTGCTAATGAACCGATTTAGTTTATTTTTACAACACATATTTACCTGTGGATTACCACTACGAATACCGAGTTTCGTCGAAATATAACAAATATTACGGCTGACATAGTCAAATTAGTGTTTTGGGTTCGGGGTAAACCCCCCCTTCCGGTGGACCGACTTTGGTGGTTAATGAACTTGTTCAATCGTTTGCTAATTGAATGCTATATACCAAGTTTCGCGATGAAAAAACAAAAACTCTGGCCGCTATCGTGTTAACAGACACACACACACACACACACACACACACACACACATATATATATATATATATATATATATATATATATATGTATATATATATATATATATGTATATATATATACATATATATATATATATATATATATATATATATATATATATATATATATATATATATATATATATATATATTATAAATTTTAACGGGGGTCATTTTCTGTGTCTACTAGGTAGGATCGATAAAGATTTGAAGAAATTTTTCAAAAATTCCGTCATGAGTCCAACCTCAATAGCTACTTTCCTTCGGAGGAAAGTGCTAAAAAGAAAACCTTAAGCATTTTTTTTATATAGGTGAATTTCCTATTCTTTTTTTTTTCATGGATGTATTTCAATCCATTTGTTTAATAATTTCAATAAATAAATCAATTTACAACAAAACATTATTTCTATTTCTTTATCATTTCCTTTATTTTTTTTTTTTTCATAGGTAATGTAAAAAAACATACTGTGAGATACATCATGTTTTGAGAACATTGTTGCATGAGATCATTTAGCGAAAAAACTGCCTTTTTAGAAGGTTACTGCAGGGATGAAATAATTATTTATTAATGAATATAAACATAAACATATATATATATATATATATATATATATATATATATATATATATATATATATATATAATAAATAATTTGATGTATGTTGTAACAAATACAAAATGTAACTATTACTTTCATTATAAATGCCTTTATAATCGGCCTATAAAAATTATTCTGTACATATCTGACTGGAAAAGTGCAATAAATCAACGGAATTACCAGTTTTTATTTAAATCTTTATTATATGGGAAAACAAATAAACCCAAGTTATCGGGGTCTATTACTTTTTTGAAAGCCAATTTCATGAGTTGAAATGCAAATTTCATGCCCAATAATAAGAAAATAATTTCACTTAAATAACAAAAGCCTTAACTCTTATCATAAAATTATTTTTAACTTTACAATTAATAAAACTAAAAAATATACCTACATCATTAAAGAGAATAGTAAAATTAATTTTAAAAGCGAAGAAACGATGATACTGAACAGTTCAGCAGCCTCAAAGAAATTGAGCAGTGGTACCAGAATAAAAAATGTCTAAAAATATTACTAACTAAATATCTATTGTCAATTTACATAATTTAGTAAATTAAAGTGTACACATTTTCAATATTTAAATCTGCGCGAAAAACTCTGAATATGAATAAAAAAAATTAAAAGATATGTAAATAATGGATAATTGATGTTTAAATGCTACAACGAAGGAATTTAACAAAGAAGGGGTGGGGAGGCAGATAGAATTGCTTCAACGTAAGACAACGGTGACAATTACGAACATACGGAAGTCCCTGGATATGTTAGCCTCCAGTAAAACTGAAATTTCGTGACATGGTTTCATAATTCATGACTTTTTCGTGCCCTATTTTCAATTTCGTGACTGGTAAAGTAGACACACTGGGTATGAAATGAGGCTCTATCGCTTTTAACCATGCAGCATCTCGGCGATATTTCTATTCATTTCACTTTGTAGGTGTTCAAATAAACAAATCCATCGCTTAAATACGCGATCCTCAATTGCAAGTCAAATAACAGCGTCTTCCAGCTTTCTTGGTCTAAGAGGATTAGGATCAGAATTTAGTCGCGATTAACATTTTATCTTTTCTAAAAAGACTTCGTTTAACCAAGAAGGATCTTTGGGCCACAAGGAACAGAACTGTGTTAACCATGACCTCAAACCGCAAAGGATAACACTGTCAACACTCCAGAGAACCTGGAAGCAGAAGACATAGCTTCTTCAGATAAGTATTCTAAGAGCCCAGGGAAATCCCCAAACCATCTGCAGTCCGGATACCAAAAATCCCTCACATCTCCCCAAGAGAATGATACTCTGTCTGCCTTGCATCTTTGTAAAAATTTTGATTTTGTTATTTTTTAATGCAAATTGTCTGTATATAAGAGAAACATCCCAACCATAACAGTTTCTCATGATTTTAACAATTTAAAATATAAATCAAGAATATTTATATTGATTGTTCTTCAGGCTAAAATTTCCAGGTTTACTTGTCTTAACCTTACCATTAATGTCTTATATCATGGAATATTAACGGGTTTCATCAACAAATGACAGATCTAAAGCACTTGATTCAGGAGAAGGCCCCACTCATAATATCACTTCAAGAAACACACTACTCCGAAAACAAAGGTTTGTTTCCGAGGCTTCACAGCATACAAAAGAGATGTACTCTAGGTGGTAAAGCATCTAGAGGAGTAACTATATCAGACAAGGAATGCATTTACAGCAAATCATTCAACCTATGAAAAACACTCCAAGCAGTCGCTGCATCAGAACATATCACATTTAAAATCACCATCTGCAGCCATTACTTTCCACCAGGGGAATCCAGTAATACCCAGCTTCTTAATGAATTATTCTCCCAACTACCACCTCCTATAGTGTTAATGGATGATATTAATGTTGATCATATCCGAGGATCTTCCAGAATCAGTAGCTGTGGTAGGAGATTCTATGAATGCATGCAAAAATGGGACTTGATAACATTTAATTACCCCCTGTGCTTCAATGTGGACATCTGTAAAGATAACTACAATAGTGACAACTTGCCAGTTGTATTGTATAGACAAAGTCATAAATATAATTTTGACAAAGCTAACTGGTCCAAATTTCAAAATCTTAAATTCTGGGTCTCCCCATGGTCTAGTGGCTAACGCCCTGGATTCTACAATGGACCATAACGCTGGAGAGTGAAATATTAAATACATTTTTAAATAGAGAATGTGTACACTTTTTTTTTCCGTTGGAACACTTTTTCTTTTCATTACCCTAGTCTTTTGTTTAACCAATTCGGCATTATAGTGTTAATTTATAAACAAAGATTGTATTTCCATTCTAGATTTGTAAATATCTTAGGTGTTAGGTTTAAGATTATTGATATTATTGTTACTAGATTATATCAATTAACACTAGTAAACTAATACAATTATATAGTAACCCCCTCCCCATGCTAACAGATCCAAATCTTGTAAGCATTAAAATAAATAAAAATAAAATAATAGAGAATGTGTACTAGCTGTTTCGTTTGACATTCTGAGGGCATTCAACTGCATTTGGCAATGGTCTATAATCTCTGAAATGGTAAAATGTGGGATGCAAGGGAAAATTCTTAATGTCAGAATTTCTTTCTGAAAGTGACATATTTTCTAACAACTTCACACAAAAAATCGTGTTCTGAGCACGATCCTTCACAAAATAGTTATTGATTCTTTCAGAGACCTCTAGACATATTCTACTTGTTTTATGTCGAAATTCAAAATGCATCCTGTATTGCGCAACACAAAACTTGTATCCTCACACAGCGGTTTAGTAGCTATGATACCACTATTGAAGTGACCAAAGCTGCTTCCTTATTGTACCAGAAACTAGAGATAATTTCTAAATCCATGATAATGTTCTGATCTGAAAATCCCCCAAAATGGAGCTGCCTTCTTATTGCTGCACGGCTGTCAATTGTTTAACACTCAATTCACTTTATTTTAATCATCACTCTCCAAATTTATGTAATAATTAAAACAATATGTTTATTTTAATTTAATATAATAACATATGTTAAACAAAAGAATAAATCTATTTCTAACTTGTTCTTGAAATCTTATTACTGTCTTTTTAATTCAAATAAGCTCATATAAAATACAACCATTTCTTAAATAAGTGTAGACAGATGAAGAATTACTAGAAGCTAAGTTGGATAGCGATTTTGATGTGAATTTATCAATTTCCAATGTAGACAGAACATAGTGAGCATTGCTTCCAGAGTCCAGATGGGAAACATTAACACAAAATTTATATTAGAATTATTTTTATATAAAGTTTGTGTTAACTCTACCTGTTCATTTTATCTCTTGTTTTTACAACCTGACCATAATATTCACCAAGTTCTACGGAAAACTATTGTTCACTACCTATTTATAATGTTGTGTTACTTATTTTTGTTAACAAACTATGTTTTTATAAGCGATTTTTTTTTTTTTTTTTTGTCGATCTAACATATTGTGTTAATTATTATTTTTTGCAATTCTTCATTTGTGTTTTTAGCTGACAAAGGATCACCATTGAGTAGCAAAAACGTTTCGGAATATAGATTTTACTAAAAATCTTATGTGTTTCCTCTTAGCCAAATCCCAATCATTCTTTGACTTCTTCTAAATTGTTAAATGCCATTATTTGGCATACAACATGACCCTAGATTTACCTATAATTGCTTGAATGTGACGATATAGATATTGTCTTAATGATTTAATACAATAATTTATGACATTTTGTAACTAATATTGCTTAAAATTTGCGAAATTAAAATATCATGCCTGAAGTTCAAAACATTGCATAATGTTGAATAAATAAAAAAATCGGATGTTTATTTCTCATATTTTAATTCTATTTTTCACATATTTTTTATTAAACATAATTAACATATAAGAGAACAACCCATATAAAATCATAATATAGCAAGTTGATAAAGGTGTTCAGCACCCCTACTGGTAGTCTTGCTATCATACATTTGCCAGTTCAATTCAATTTAAGCATAGTACCAAGTTAACTCCAACTTTTAACCTTTAGACTGCTTAACACTCTTAGATGAATACTTTCGTCACACAATGTTTCGTCGAAAGATAATGCTCTTCTTCTTTGCATTCCACTTGTTCCAGGTGTTTCTCCAACAGAAACATTTTGGGGTACATTATCAGAACCCTCATCGTCATCCGAAGAATACTCAGTCAAAAGTTTTAACAATTATTGTTCAGAATTAATTTTCTTAGAAATATTTAGACACACAATTGTTCACTTAAAAAGCTCAAAATACACTAGAGAAATATGCAGGGAAAATTCCAGGTAAAGAGAAACCACTGTTTTCGGCAGTAAAAAAAGGGAGGGAGCAGGTATAAGTACAGGTAGACTGAATAATTGAAAACTAAAGTGAAGAAAATGAAATCCTATGGTCCCTATCGGCTTTGAAGGACACTTCAGCATCGATAAACAGCCTACAGATGGCAATAGTAGAAGGACTGATATAAAAGCTCGTAGCAGCCAAGCGCAAAAGAAGCCGAACTGATATATCAGTCCGTAGCACCTGGGGCACTGCTCCCCCCAGACTGATATATCAGTCAGTAGCACCTGGGGAACTGCAACCACCGGACTGATATATCAGTCCGTAGCAGCCTAAGGGTTAATAGACCGTTTTTGTTGTTATTACAGCACACATTCCTCATTGATTGGGGATCATCTATCTAGGTCCATTGCAAGGAATTATAAATAACACGAGTACAGACCCTCAGATTCAAGTCAAAAGTGTCGTAATAAAAGATGTTTCTCTTACAACAATAAAACTAAGACTGAAGGAGGCAAATTTATTGGGACGTAAAGATATCCTAAAACCACTTTAAGACCATAAGAATATGAAAAATATATCAGTGGGTTCTTGCTCGTAAAGACACAACAGTGGAGGACACGAGAAATTGAAGTTTCAGGTGTTTGGATCTAATCGGCAGATTATGGTTCATCGGTCAATGTCAGAAGAATGTGTACAATGTTTAGTTCCAACAGTGGGCATCGAGGAGGCACGGTACTTGGATGTTTCACAGTCTTTAGACAAGTGGATCGTGTAGAAATTACATGATTTAACCCTTTCACTGGTCTAAACGAGTTAAATTGGGTTCGACTTGCAGGGTCCGACGCTCCACACAAGATAAATCGTGTTTCACTGTCAGTACCCCTGATGCTCCGCACAAGTACCACTTTTGGCCTGTATAAGCCCACATGTTGCTTATCCGGCCTAGTGCTATTAGCTTGCGAGAATAAAGAGCGTTCTCAGCTTCATTAAATCCAGGTCAGAGATCAATGTCTTATCTAAAGAAGTCATAATGAAATAATACATTACATTTTCTGAGGACTTTTAGAATCTGTAATGTGTAATATTTTTCTCTCTAAAAGTTAAAGTAACAGAGGCTGTATATCTCAATTATCTTTTAATTGCTAGTCGTGTTGATTTTAATATTTACGAATAGAGCTTCACACAGTTCTTCAAATATATAATTTTTGATCCCATCAAATCTTCTTCGTTTATAATTGTCCAAGTATATTAATATCTATGAAAAAAAAAAAAAAAATGTCTAACAATCATCATTGTTATGTGTAATTGTTGGAGTTTGAAGCTGGTGTGCCTCACCGCCTATTTGCAGGGTCGTTCTCATATTTGTCTCTCCAGACCGATTGTTGTTAGTCATTTTTCTCAATCACAATATGGATCTTGTTTAGTGCGGTCGGTATATATAGCATCCTTAGATATGAGTGACAATCCATCTCGTTATCGGTCTGACAAAGAGATAAGGCATATGTTCCAGGAGAGTACAGACAAAGATTTTGAGCGTGTTTCTTCAGATTTATTTCCATGATTGAAAATTTCTTTTAGTTTAGTATAAAATTACCCATATAAAGAATATTTGACATTATACATTAATAATTCGAAATATATAACAAGAGGATGCTGAGAGAAACAAAAGTGTCTTACGATAGTGAGATCGTTATGAAGAGAGAATTGTGAGTGTACGGGGGAAGCTAGACGGATAAGCATCAAGCATAGTGGGCGCTGAGCCCCTTCATTCTCCAGCAATGAAAGGGTTAAAAAGGAGGGAAACAAAAAACATTTTCCAATTCCTTCTGGTCCTTTTTTTGAAGGCATATGTTTTGTTATGCAGCAGGACAATGATCCAAACCTTCTTTAAAACTTTGAAGATAGTGTTTACGACAAAAGGAAGAAGACATATTGAAAAATATGACTTGGCCAGATCAGTCCCAAGATGTAGATAAAAACAATGAAGATTTGAAGAACTTTTTCAAAAATTGTGTCATTAGTGGAACCTTTCCCTTGAAATATGATAAAAAATTAATATTCAGCTATTAATATTTTCTATAATTTTTAATGGGTCTCCCCGTGGTCTAGTGGTTAACAACCTTAAGATTCTCTTGTGGGAGATGGTGGGTTCGAGTCCCATCAGCGGCAGGAATTTTCTCATCTCACTGCTCGTTGAGAAAATTCCTTGCTGCACGCACCATGGATGTTGGCGCTAATGGCCCCGATGTCGATGCGTCGTAAAAAAAAAAAAAGTTTTAATGTTTAGTAAAAGGCTCAATAAAAATAAATCCACTTGTGGGGAACTTTTATTTAAAAATATACAAACAACTATGCAATACTGCTTGCATTCGAAGCTATCCTGGGCCAAAGATCTGCACACTCTTTTGCAACTGGACCTGTTATAGCACTCCCTGTAACAAGAAAAGCAAAATAAATAACTTGATATTAGCATAGAAATAAATTTTTGACGTACCTCTTCCATCCATAACGTCAGTCTTTTGAATAGTAAGATAAATTATATTTTTTTGGAAGCATTAATTTGAGTATAAGGACTAAAGAAAAAAATTGTTACTAACGTAAATGCCAACAAACTCAATAAATGGTGGACAGTTCTCAGCAAATAGAAGGCTCAATGGAAAGTGGACCAATATCATCTAAAAAGTACAGCGATCACTTCCCCCCTTACACATTTTTTCAGGACGTAATCCAATCAGTGTTCATTGGTTAATACTTTATGCGCAGTTAGCAATAGTTTTTTATTTCATTTTTGGGGGGGGAGTAGGAGAATATCAATAATTTAAGCTATGCACAATAATGGATAGAGCTGTTCAAAATGCAGCAGGGCCTCTGGTGGTGGCTGTAACAGTCAAGGCCCTATGAGTACTAAGAATCTCACAAATGTTAAATTTAATTACCACTAGCCCTTTTCCCTCTTAAATTTACAATTAAATTATGGAATTAAGAGATAAACTCAGTTTCGAATATACCGTTGGAAAGATAATTAAATTTAACACCTTTGGTGAGATTCGGCAGTTTGCAGAATGTTTTTTGGATGAGTAGTGATTCTTGAAACTTTGTCGTTAACTAGACTTTGTTATTAATATCAACATTTTGAACAATCATTGGGTTTTAAAAAATACACATTACAACATTGAAATAGCAGTGACCTTAAATCAAATTTAATGATAATTTCAAAAACGTAATATAACATTGAGAAATAATGTTACCAAGCAGATAAAAGTAGGTGTTTTCTACAATAAACAAGGATGTTACTAAATAACCTTTGGAACGGCTTATGTTTGGAACAAAACAGATGAAAACGTGCAGTTGGCAGCATTCATCTACACTTTTTGTCTTGTTTCACACTCTGGAGAATTGTCATCTATGAGCGATACACTCTGTATAGTTTTCCATAAATGAACCAAAAATTACAGCTTGCATGGGCAAATTAATAATTTGGGCCTGGGGTAAACCCCTCGCCAGATGGAACTTAAGTGGACTTAGGTGGAGCTAACAAAAATAGTTGTGCTCTACCCTGTGAGGCTGATCAAGCTTCTCTCCCCTCCCCGACATGTTGATATACTTTCAACTTTTCGCACTTCTGACAGTCCGACTACGAACTATATTTTCTAGTTTTCGACTAAGCTAACTGCATTAGTCACAAAATCATAAAACCAGCCATGCAAAAAGTCCAAGTGTACCAGTTGGTGATGAAAAGCGTGAGACCTTGTTTAAATACGGCACTACATCACCACATTTTCCATTCTTGTTGTTTTCTAAATGAAATTTTTCCTACTGCCTTAATCGGTGACAAAATTCAAAATGCATCCAGTATTGCACAACATAAAAGATTGTATCCCAAAACTGCTGTTTTGAAGGGGTGAATTGTTTAAAACAAAACATCCGACTCTTGAATAATAAATGGCTTTTACCTGTGCACAGATTTTCAAAAGGTCACATTGCCTCGCGAAATGTGAAAGGCTATTCTAAAGGGGTGAGAGTCCACAATCCAATAGCAAAGTCTGCAATCTGAAAAACGAGATTTTGCATATTCGATTGTTTGACATGGCAGGGACGATGTATTCTTATGCATTTCGACACGCAGAATCCGAATCCAGAGTCTGTTTGACCCAAGATGGTTCATTGTTATCAAAAAGAAGATGCAGAATCTTTGGCTGAACTTTCACCATTTGAGTGCACAGCTGTAAGCTTTCCCAAAATGTTCCTAAATTCACTACCCGTTGGCCATTATTATAAAATAACAAATATAGACTAGAAGACAAAACACAGAGCACCAAACCAGACAGTAGACAATGAAATCCTGAGAGATGACAAAGGAACCAAAGTATAAAAAGTAACTGTTCTGAGCAGTGAAATTCAAAAGTCTACTGAATTATGGAGGAAGTAAACGTTTATTGGCGAGAAGAATAAGTTAGAAACAGGGCTCTCCACTGAGAGCAGATAATACTCAGAAGGCCATATGAAAGGCAGGGACACCAAATTATTACTCATATTTGGACGTAGCCTTTAAGGAGTACATAAAATCAAGGATGCTTTATTCTAAGTTTTGTAGTGAGAAAAACAAAAACTGTGGTCACACACAGATATATATATATATATGTATTTAAAGAGAGGGTCTGAATATGTAACACAAAATTCTTCCATGAATGCAACCTGAATATCTATATTCCTTTGCAATACGATAAAAGAAAGAATAAACATTAGCATCTCCCTTAAAAGAATCGGTACTTACGTATTAGTGTCAAAGCAGGTTAAAGAGGCGGGTCTCGTTCAGAGATCGGGATCATGGATAAAGCATTTCTATTGGTCAATCACTAGCAGAGATATCATCTATTGTGTTTATAGTAGCCATCTTGTGCCCTTTGTCTTTTTAACGCAATTAATTTGTGCTTTATTTACCCACGCAATTGTTGTTGTTTTTTTAGTTACGTGATTTCAGTTTTTGTGCGAGTTAGCGACAACAGAATAGCTAGGATGAAAGCTACTGTTTCGAAGCGATGCGAAATCGTTTATCAGTCCATTATCCAGCGAAAAACCATCCTTGATCTATATTATCAACGAGTTGGATTGACTAGAGTTTTGATATAACCTTGAGCGAGCGGAAACGCATAGCAATTATGCTATTAAAATAAGTGCTACGCGTTTTCGCTAGCTAAAGGTTATATCATAACTCTAGTTAACCAAAATCGTTGATAATCCCGTCGCCATATTGGCAAAAACTGATTTGACTCCTTGATCCAGCTCTCTGAGACCCGATTCTTTAACCTGCTTTGACGCTAATACGTAAGAAGTACCAAAGAATCTTACCTTTCATTTCCCCTTTGTTGTTCACAATAACACCAGCATTGTCTTCAAAATATATGAAAACACCATCCTTCCTTCTAAAAGGTTTTCTTTGTCGGATTACTACTGCTGGCATAACTGAAAATAAAAAAATAAAACTAAAAATCAAGTAAAAAAAGAAATTATTATTTGTTTTAATTTTTTAAATTAGAAATGTAATATTTTATGTTGAATACTCTCAGTTTCCTACTTTGAAACTTTCTTAAACAGAGCTTCACCACCAATTTCCAACGTCATTACACCTTGAGCACTTCATTGCCAGTGGGATAATTGCATAACTTTGGAAGGTGAAAGCATATTCACCATTTAAAATGTCTCCGTAAATTCAATTTGATATATAATGTCCTATATTGGTAATAGGCTACATGATACAAACTACTCACATGTTGCTACAATAACAGCTTCCAAGAAGAGAAGAAAATCTTTATCACTACTAAATAAACACTGCTGCCCAAATAATTTGAGTTGCTATATACACAGCCAGCTAATCATTCTTTCGAAAATTCATTTGATTAGTTTTAGGATGTTTATTTATATTATAATAAGGAGGAAAATTAAAAGGGGAAAAAACAAAAACAAATTTTATTAATAAAAAAACATATTTTTCGCTGGAAGACAGGTAATACCAAAGAACAATTTACTAGATTTACCTTTCAGGTCAGGAGGATACAAATTTGTCATTGATACCAAACTACATTCCCCTGATGGTTTTCAGGAAATAGTCTATTTTCAAAGAATTCTCTCGTACTTATTTACAATTAACTTCCAACTAGTAGATAGCGATAATAGACTGGCCGGTAATACTGAAGGAGAGTGTCCTCAGCACCAATTTTCTTCAAAATTTGCACTATAACGTATTTTGATGCACTAAACACGAATCCGTTGAAAAAAAAAGTTGCTCGCAACTAGGAAAGAAGTTATTAAGCACTTAAGTTCACTGTTATGGAGGTTATAAAAGACGGAGTAAACAGGTTATATGTAAACACGCGCATGCGCAATAGTCCTTAATGACGAAGTGTAATTGAAATTTAGACTCACCTGTGGTAGCTGACTTGGTCGTAAACTGTCGCTTTTGGGTATACGTGCTATGCGTTTCCGCTCGCTCAAGAAGATATCAAAACCCCTAGTCAATCCAACTCGCAGAAATGAAAAGAATTCTATGCCCAAAAGTCGTCCAAGGCATTCTTCTAATCCTCCTAGACATCTTCAGACGCGATGTTCGGTGCATATAAGTCGCCAATCGCACCGAAAAAAGCATTTATGCGCATTATCACTTCATTTATGCGTATTATCACTTCAGTTTTATTGAACACTTTCTACAAAAAACTGTAATAACGATAACAATAACAAGCTAATTACAGCTTAGAGGGAATTAGAGAAGCTTAGAAGGAACAAATCATTAAGGCATTAGCTAATTATTAAGGGATTTCTGTTATATAATACTTTTCAGGAGCGAAACAAGAAATTTGAAGAATGCCTCATTATTTAAAAAAATGTTTCTGAATAAATAAGTGTTGGTAAATTTTAATAATTGATAGTTAATTCCAATTACACTTCTTCATTAAGGACTATTGCGCATGCGCGAGTTTACAAGTACGTTGTTTATGCGATCGTTTGTAACCTTCATAACAGTGAACTTTTTTTTAAATAACTTCTTTCCTAGTTGCAAGCAACTTTTTTTTCAACGGATTCGTGTTTAGTGCATCAAAATACGTTATAGTGCAAACTTTGAAGAAAATCAGTGCTGAGGACACTCTCCTTCAGTTTTACCGGCTGGCCTATAGAAGAGCTATATTTTAAAGGCTTTGCCTAAATACTCTTAATGAATGATTGGTTATTTCAGCTGGAATATAAGAAACAATACTAGGAATAAATTTCCTAACAGTCAAACTAAGTAAAATCTCCATGTAGTTTGTTAGTAATATCTTTACTCCTGACTGACGGCCAAAGAAGGAGCACAATACACACAAACAAAAGAGACATATATATGAATATAAATTTACTACACAATGTCAGCAAATGAATTCCTTCTTATACATATAAAGAACATACTAAAGAAATCAGGACAATAAAAGCATTTTTCATGCTTGCTTCAGTAAGATTAGCTTTTATTAATATAGCAACATTATTGATAAAAAAAGAATCCTAACTTCGTTAGATAAGAGTCCTTAAGTGTTATTCAAAAAATTAATAAGACGGTATGAAAGCGAACATTAATCTTCTTCTAGCCAAATTACAATTGAAAATTTCTCTTTCATAAAAAATCAATTTCCGAAGTCCTATGTGGTGGTCAACAATCCTAAATGGTAAAGCTATTACTTGAGAAAGCATTTAAAATATAACACAAGATATCTTGCAAAATCAAACTGATAAATAAGATCACTTGTTATCCCTTGTAAAAAAGGGTCATTGTTATGTTTTACAAACAAAACAATACTTGTATTGAATTCCTTCTAAAGTTAGGGAATTGCAAATAATCTAACATTTTACTGTCCTTTAATTCTATATCAAAAGATACCAAATATCTTGAGAAAACACATCAGTGGCCATAAAAATCACAAAATGTAAATAATAATGGACCATGTGAAATAGAGTTGAAAAGACTCACCCTTCTTTCTAAGTTCTGGCTTTCCCTTTTTGACTGTAGCAACTATCATATCTCCAGATCCAGCAGCAGGCAGCCGATTCAACCTGCCCTTAATCCCTTGCACGGCAATAACATAAAGATTCTTGGCACCTACAAAAATTGTTGAGGTTAGAAAAAAAAATGAGGTCTACCAATATTGAAGAGATTCGAATTTTAAGACTGCTATTCAAAACAAAACATCACCTGTATTGTCGGCGCAGTTAATAACTGCCCCAACAGGCAAACCAAGAGATATTCTGAACTTCGCTCCAGCGGAACCACCACGTCCTACAAATAATAAATTTCATTTAAATACTTAGGTTGTAATAACATGAAATGAAAATAAATGTTTAAAGTTAATACAGGGAATAATTTTAATACAATAACAATTAAATATCACGACTCAAATTCGTTAAGAAATAAGATGAAATCGGATTTTACCTCTCTTCGACATGGTTAAACAATTTAGGAATGAAAGAGAGGGATAGTCAACACTCTACCTCCACCCAGTGTTGACCAAATCGTGTCCTCAAATATTACGTCCTCGTTATCCAAAGAATATTTTAAGACAAATTTTTTGTTAAAAAAACATATGTATAATCAACAAATAATCAAAATGGTAGTATATAAAATTTTACGGTGAACTAGAAGAAAGTTTACTATTAGTTATAACAAGAAAATTGTTTAAGCTTCCTTAGAAAATGGGCAATTCAGAAGAAAGCAGTAAAAATAACAAAATCAAAGCGTCATTAGTAGAAGATAATAATAACTCAGGCCCATTTGATAGCAAAGAGGAAAAATTTGAGCAATTTATTGAAGAAAAATTTAAATCCTACACAGAAATATCCACTCTCCTTGAAATAAAACGTGATATATTTAAGTCAGATCAAAGCAATTGCATTGGGTTTTTAAATAGAAAAAATGCAGAAACCGCACTAATTGGTATGAAACTCTGGCATTTGTCAATATAGTTATTAAAAGTCAGATTTGTTTTTATAAAAGGCTGTGGTTACATTCTTGGGAGGTTACAGAAGCACCCAGATTTATTTGAAGGCTAAAGCCTCTAACGTTCTATAGTTCATTTGAGTACCTTAGTGTTGTAAATTTAATTTTTCAATATGCCATCGGTTATTGCTACTGATTCTTGGAATTGTGAAATAGGAGGTGAATAGAATAGAATAAGTTTTATTTAGCTTAGGTTTTTTCCTTAAAAAAAAAACGGTTTATTTTTTCTATAATAATATTTTACTCGCGATAATTGCTTTAACTATATTAAATTATATCACGATAATGTGATTTGTTTTATTGCTAGGCAAGGAACCTTGGCCTGATGATGTCAAACTTTATCAACCTTATGAAACAGAACAAATTTTACTTCCTGACATGGCAAACTGTTTAGCAGTTCAAGCATTTCTTAAAATGTGTGAGCTTAGTTTTTCAGTCGAATACAAAGCAAATGCAGAAGACATGTCTCCTTCAGGTATATTTTAATGTAACACAACTTCTTATTCAAATTGATTTAACATGCTAGTATTGATGCAATAACTTCTACAGGGAGAGTGCCTTTTATTAAATGTGGAGCTTGCCTCGTCTCTGATCTTGAACCAATTACAAATTTTGTTGCCAGCAAGGTAATTTTCCCCCATTTTACGTATTTTGTATTCTTAGTAATTCATTTCCTATATTAAGTGATACAGATAAATTTTTTGATTGAGTATGTGCTTTATTTAATGCAAATTTAGTCATATGACATCCTGTGTAGAAAATAGCTTTAGTACCCGCATTAACTCAACCTAATATTACTTTTGGGTTTTGGCGTTTTATTTTATGTTTCAAGATCTGCTTTTAGCACTCTCCAAAAGAATATATTTTTTGAGGTTGTGCTTAAGAAAGAATTTTTTGAAAAATGTCTCCAAATCTTTGAATATACGTCCTACCTGCTAGATACCAAAAATTACCCTATTAAAATGTGTATATATATACATACAAATTTGAAACACTGTTCTTTTCATGTCACACGAAAATATATAGAGGAGGTAAAGAATGTCAAATTCATTAAGAAGATAAATGAAACATGCAGTTTAGCAATAATAAAGAATTAAATCCTGATTGATAAAATGCAAAGAACCTCTCAGAAGAAAAAAAAAAAGAACTTAAAGCTAAGCTTAAATCCATGTGTTTTTTATTCAGGTATTTATATTTTTTAAATGGAGGCCCGGGTCCTGGGTTCGATTCCCACTAGGGGTGGTGGCTTTTATTTAGAAAAAATAAAAGGCATCAGCCCTATCCTGGCTAGAAAAGGATGTTAACCTATTAGATAACCCGTCCTAAAATTCGTAGTAAATAATAAATGGACATTAAAATTCAATAATAATAATATTTTTTAAAAAGCAAGCAATATTTGAGGCGTCGACTTTAAAAAAAGGATATTTCCAAATTGTAAAACTATTCAGCCGTCACAAAAAACGTGGACTGTAGGGGTCTAGTACATACACAATAAGTTACTAAACCTCAAGGCTGGGACTGCGAAGCCTAGTTGTAGTAGACCAACTGTATCTGAAACAAATGTCCTCTACACACGTCAGACCTGGCCTTCACAGTCCCTCATTGGACTTGTACAGTTAATCTATTGGTGTTTTCATTCTAGTTCGATGTTCAGTTCAAGAAGTCTGGCCTCAAGGCTGTCTCATACACGGTTAGGACTGCGCAGTCCAAATTTTGAGATATTCCTCACCGTGTATGGGGACCCTTAGAAATAAGTTTATTGACTTAATGCATTAAGTTATTCAATAATTTAATAATATATAGGCTTTATGAATGGATCCTTCTGCCTAATTTTAGATGGATAATTTATGCTGCAAACATTTATCTCAGTTTATTAGGTGGTGAATTGTTATTTTCATCCTCTTTTTCATTGATCTCTCAAAGTCAATTGTTAATAATGTTTGAATCTGAGTGCTCTTTGGATAATTGAAACTCTACTATAGATATTGACTTAATGTTCATATCAATATTAATTATTAACATAATCTTTTTCAGGGAGTAGCTCTCACGGATCATCTTGAAGCAGTTCAAAAGTCAGATATGAGAGCATACATGTCTTTGGTGAACACTGTACTCGGCAATGCTGAGGTAACAAGAAGTTTATATCCTTCAAAGAAATTGAATATAAGCAAAATTACATCTGAACAACTATTTCTACTTTTACTATTACTATTGCATAATGATTTTTTGGATATATGTTTATACCTGAAATGTATTGTAGATGTACAATAGGCAAATACAGGAATGAAAAGAAATTGACACAACCCCTGCAGGTTTGTAGTAGTTTATTACCAAGTACTCTCAGGGGATTATCTGCATCTTCACAGTGATTTGAAATTCTGTAAGCCTCTGAAAGTAGTTTGTAAGAAACTAATACTAAACTCGTGGAAGTTATGGCTTTCTCTTCAGATTACTGGAAATGAATCTTCACTGTCCAGCTATATCTAACTGTGAACTGGAGAATAATTCTAAATACAAAGTTCACTGAAAAAAAATAGGGTTATATAATTAATAGGCTTCAGGTACTTTTTTTTTATAGGTTCTCTAATGTAAGAAAACTAATTAAACCATTTGTAAAGCGATATCTGTACTTGTTTTTGATAAAAATGGAAAAACTAGTTTTTGAAAATAATTTTTTGGGTTAAGTACTTGGCATCATGGCATTCAGTTGAAATATTTTCCACATGTTTGAAATTCATCCAAACTAAGATGTTTAAATTTTGGTTGCAATAGGAGTTAAAGGAGAATTAGAGAGAGAAAAAAAATGATTATCAGATTTGAAAAGTTATGAGATCCTCGGAAATTTTCCTTCCAGCATCGCCTGCTGAGGTCATTAGCAGCAGTTATTCTTTAATACCTGAAAAACGGTTCGGAAGTTGAGTTAAATAAAAGGTGACCATTCAAAAGCTTACTAAATTCTCTACAAACAAGATACTGAAGCAATTTTCTATGGGGTGATGTCAGTCAGTGTAATAAGTGCTTAAAATCTTAATCTTTAATTTTGTTATTTCGAACGTGTTTTGGTCTCTGATTACTTCAGTTTTTATTTATTTATTTAAAGTGCATATAACCGTCAAATAAGTATTTTAGGAAAGGTAAAAAAATTAGAAACATATTGGTAATAGTGTTTTCCTAGAGAGAACGTTGAGAAAGAGGGTGCAGTAATTTCCGCTTAGGATATTGTGAGTTTCATGTTGTGGCACTTAAAATCATTTTATGTGTTTCATGAAAGATTAAAACATTCCAATAACTGATTCTTTTGCTTTACTAATGGAACTAGGGATATGCACAAAAACACGCTAAAATAATGCTGTTCCTAGGAGTCAGACTTTTTATATACAAACGCAAAAAAAAGTATCTGCTTATGTTTCAATTTTTCAAATAATAAAATAGGAATTTCTAAACTATTAGACCCATGTACAAAAAACAATCTTCTGATTCTATTTCTACCAAAAAAGGAAAGAGGCATTTCCCGCACAGCGGGAGGGCTCGGTTTGTTTGGTCTTTGGGGATAGTCGGCTTGAGGGCTGTTCAGCACTGCATAAATTCGCATCCCATTGCTCGGCTTGGAAAGGGTTTAAGAGTAAGAGGTAACACTCTAACATTTTTAATTTTCATCCTAGTTATATAATCTTGCATCTACTTGCTCGACTATTTGCAAAAAAGCTGGTTACTCTTTAATAAAACATAATTGTGTACTACCACCATTTTTGCCCTTGGAGCTAAATACAGTAGAACTTGGATAATTCGAACCCCTAGGGACCGATTAAAAAGTTCGAATTATCCAAAATTCGAATTGCAAAAGTTTTTGAAAATATAGGATTAAAAAATCGAACTTCATATTTTCACATTTTTAATGAAAAAAAAAAATACATTTTATTTAAAGAAAAAGAAACATTACATGAATTGTTGATTACGTAAATAATTTATCCAAAAATTAAAAATAAAAGTCTATTGTTTTGAAAAAAAGTAATTTTCATGGGCAACAATTTTTTATTATGTTTTAGTCCTTAGCAATTTCAGATTTTTTCTTTATTCCTTTTTCAACTTCTTTAATCGCAGATATTTTCTCTGACAACTTTAAAGTTTTATAACTTCTATGCTTTGTCTAAAATCAACAACTCACTGAACTGCACTGTACACAATAAATTCAAGGCACAAACAATACAACAAATCTAGGACTGGCTTAAAACTGAATAAGATGGGCTCATAGCAATAGTTGCGAAGCCCTTATAATGAAATAAAAAAAAAAAAAAAATAATAAAAATAACTGAATAAGAAATGAAGATGGGAGGAATGGTGGAAGGGAATTCTAGGATAACATGACAGGATGTAACTATACCAACCAAGGAAGGGAGGAAGCGCGACCCACCACTTTGCAGAACTCCTAGAGTCCAAGGACTGAACTATGAGACTGATATTTTCACAAAATTTAAAATTGACCGTCTCTCTGTATACTTCCCATTGGAGGCACAGGCTCGTAAAAAATTCGAATTATCCAAAATTTTATTCGAATTAACCACGATTTTTTTACATTGTTTATGCCCTAAATTCTAGGGACCGAGAGAAATATTCAAATTAAAGAAGATTTCGAATTATCGAAGTTCGAATTATCCATGTTCCACTGTATATGATGAATATTGTATCTTATCATGTTCTTAAAGATTCATTGTTTTATTACCTTTTTTAATTATTTTTTTTATTTAATTATTTATTTCATTTATTTAATTTAATTATTATTTTCCAGAACTATATTACATGGGTTGAGCCAGAAACCTATTATAATGTCACAAAACCACGATATGGTTCTGTACACCCCTTCCCTTTGAACCATATATTGACTTATCTCAAGAGGCAAAGTGCAATCAAACGATTGAATGCTCTTGGCTGGTACAAAAAAAGTCTTGATAAGGTAATTTATTTTCTTTATTATTTGTGTCAGGTTTTTACCCTTAATTTTTATCATTCACATCTCAAATTTCTGAAAAAATTTCCTTTTTTTTTTTAGCTAAAAATGTGTTACCTCAATGAAATATTAATATGAATACTAAAAAGTTATAATTTTTCTTACCTTAGATCATTTCAATTCTTTTATATTTTGTGCTTTTACCACTTGCTTTAGTTATGTTTAGACATAGCAATTGTCTATGTTTAGACAATTACTTCCAAAAAGTCCATGTTTTGATAAACGTTCCAACATAGAAAATGAAGAAGCCCTCTAAGAATTGGATTCTCAATCATGGCTCCTCCTGAATAGGAAGGAGCTCTATAAGTGCACCACTCCACCAATGGTTTATCAGTGTTACTGGATTTATCAGTGTTTCTCCTGAATAATGATTTTTATTTTTGGCCTAAACCTATTGCGAAGATTGGCATTGTCTGCTACACTCTGTTCAGACCAGGGTGTAAAAAAATCATGATTTTTTTAAAAAAATCAAAAAAATCGGATTTATTTTATTTAAATCAGATTTTTTTGATTTAAATCGGATTTTTTTGATTTAAATTGAATTTTTTTACTAAAACCGGCTTTAAAAAAGAAATCAGCCTTTTGAAATGTATCTAGTCTATATAGAGAGCTGGTTATTACCTAGTTGTTCATTATATAAACCTGTAACTCAAATATTTGCTTATTTACAATGCAAATAATAAAATAACTACTCTAAAGTGGTAGGTCTGTGGATAATTTTGGGAGCATAGCAGAATTGACGGATCATATATACAGGGGTTGAAGTTGACCTATATTTTGAAACAGGAATTTCTGTAAATTTAAAGGCTTAAATCAACAAAAATCATTAATTTTCGGCGTTTAAATTTAAATGTACGGAATCTCTGGTCTCAAAATATAGGACAATTTCGACCCCTGTATATATAATGACTTAATTTTCAAATTTTAAAACAACAATTTTAGAAATGAAGCTTTACAGAAATATTAATCACTAGGGAACAGATGTAATTGTATTTACATATTCTTTTCTGATTCGTAAATCCTAAGTATTGATGTAATTCTGCAAGTTTTAAAAGTATATAAACAGTTTTTTATTTTACATATTTTGTCAAAACTCCATATTTTTACATATTCTGCCATAAATACATATGTTTGCTACATATTTTAATATTCTTTTTATTTTGTAATTGAAGAAATAAAGGAAAACCGAGAAAAAAAATAAAACTTTACCCATTGAGTCTAGGTAACTGTGATTTTTCTAATTCCAAGAAGGTGGCTGTATATGTACTATGTCAATACTAGGTACAGGGTGTCACAAAAATAATGGTCATCCGTTGGCCAGATTATTCTCCAATGCGAGATCGGAAAAAATAACCCCCTTAGTAACCCCCGCAAAATTGACCTTGAAATGTTATTCAAGGTCAAATTTTTTTATTGTATATTTCGAAACTGCGAGAGGAAAAAAAAAGTCAACAGCACCATAGGTCAGAAATGAATCCTTATGGTCAAAGTGACCATTAACAGTGTATACGTGGGCCATTCCATTACAATCGTCAAATGGTGGCCGATTTTGATAATTTTTTTTTTTTAGTATGTTCTACTAACATTGCCTTACACAAAAATACCTCGTTTGATTTTTTTTTTAAAAAAGGCATCTTCCAATATAAAATAATGTAAGTATATTGAACAACGGCCCTCACAGCGGCAATCATTGGAGGACCAGAACTTCCTTCGGGAAGAACGTCTTCCTTCAAATTACAGCTAGTTCAGGAGTTGAGGCCCGGGGATCAGGAGCAGAAAGCATTGTTTTGCAGGTGGGTGCTGGACATGTTGGAACGTCATCCAGACTTCCTCCAGCGGGTATTGTGGATGGAAGAAAGTTTGTTTTCCAACGTTACCATCCACAGCAGGCAAAATGGATGAGAATAACTTGGGCATTTAAAAGAATTTGGAGAAAGTCTGGCAGCTTGCCTCAGAAATGAAGTCCGAAATATTTAAGCTGGTGAACGGGCACAATTGCTACGGGCGCTGGATTGATAATCTTCCTTATTAAGTTTTTTTTTTTTGATTTTTTTTAGGAAGAAACTTTTTTTTCTGCACACGGGCAAGGACAATTATTCTATCCTCTATTCTAAGAGCGACTCGAGGACTGGTTGGTTCATGAAATTCATACATGACCTATGAAATCCTTAATGATTAATTTCAGCGATTGGTTGAAAGCTTATGGCCAGGAGCTCTTGATAAGCTTCGAGAATAACCTCATGAAGGCATTTCTGTCAATTGTAAAATATGCGTTCTGGTCCTCCAATGATTGCCGCTGTGAGGGCTGTTGTTCAATATACTTACATTTTTTTATACTGGAAGATGCTTTGTTTAAAAAAATCAAACGAGGTATTTTTGTGTAAGGCAATGTTAGAACATGCTAAAGAAAAAAATTATCAAAATTGGCCACCATTTGTCGACTGTAATAGAATGGCCCACGTATACGCTGTTAATGGTCATTTTGACCAAAAGGAGTCATTTCTGATCTATGGTGCTGTTGACTTTTTTCTTCCTCATGACTCGCAGTTTTTAAATATGCAATAAAAAAAATTGACCTTGGAATAACATCTCAAGGTCAATTTTGCGGGGGTTAATATGGGGATTATTTTTTCCGATCTCGCATTGGAGAATCATCTGAACGGATGACCATTATTTTTGTGATACCCTGTACAAAAGGCATGTTGTTAGTGGATAGCATTAGAATCATACGAGAGTAATAGAGAAAATCCAGGTTTTAAAAGGAGTTACTGGGAATAAATTAAAAATAAAGTGAAAAGACAGTCTAGAATAAACCCCTGGATGGAAAAATATCCACATTATTGGAGATATCCATAGCGGCAAAACAATTAACAGTTTAGTTGAATCCCACTCTTCAGAGCAGTTGATTGTAGCCATAAAATACACACCAGAGGCTTTAGTAGATGTTGAAAGATAATTCAGTCGCTTCAAAAGTATACTCAGATCAGACCGGCATCATTTCACGTTTGAAAATTTCAAAATTCAAGTTGTAGCAAACAATCTTCCAAAATAATGTTCATTTGTAGAAATTTTCAACTTTTTTCCCTTTTATAATGAGTTCCTAATTCTTATTTATGCTTTATTTTTCTATATGTTAAACATTTTTAGTCATTTTGTTCTTTCCATTAATAATAGAGTTCCTACTTATTATTTATGCTTTTCTTTTCAATATTTTATACTGTTTAAGGTATTTGTTTACTAAATATTTTCAATTTTGTATTGCATATTTTATTATAAATAGTTAAATATATATGTAAATATTTTGAATTTTATGTTACATGAACATCACGTACGCTAACAGTAATATTATTTATTTAAAGCTTTGAACAAAAAACCCAGTTTGCCAGTCTTTTCACATCTAATGAGCTAGTTCCTCATTTGACAGTGAACAAAACCAAGGGTTGAAAACATTCGTTCAACCCCTGCAGAAGTTGCCTTTCCTGTCATAAGCTGCTCTATTATTAACAGTTCTTTTGAGGAAATACAATATTTTAATGCCGACGAAGACTTCCACCAATTTAAAGCATTCACTTTGCCCACTACCTGCCAATCTCTTTTATCTTAAGCTTAAAAGGAGATTTATTTGCAGAATTAAAAAAAAAGAAAGGGTCATAAAAGAAACAGACTTTGAATAGATAAGAATGGTCAAGTGAGTGTAGGCCCTAGGGACAAAAATAAAGACGAAATATTGAAATGGCTGAAAAAAAGGCAGAACTAGTTAGATTTAAGTTAAAAAAATAAACTAAAGTTAAAAAAATATATAATAATAAAATCAATTGGTTTAAATTAATTTTTTTTTCATGAAATAAATTGATTTAAATCAATGATTTTTTTAAAAAAATCAAATGATTTTAATCATGATTTAAATCACTGATTTAAATCAATTGATTTAAATCGTTGACACCCTGGTTCAGACAGACAGAAAAGTTCAATTCCGCATTTCTGAGAGAAATATTTCAAATGGTTCCGTCGTTTGCATATTCCTATTTCAAGGAACAACATGATAATTGAAATACTCTAAACTATGATTATATCTCTTTTAAGACTAGGGAACGATTTTTGAGGGGTCAGACAAGGGTGATTGTGTTTACAATTTATCAATACTTAGCCAAAGCTTAGGCTAACAACGGTTTAAACCGTCCAGTGATTAGGTTATAACAGATCGAATTTTTACAACCAATTTTATGCTCCGGAAATACAGGACATGCCCTTTTCACTCCAACTAAACTATCCTTTTGAACATGCAACATCGTAGTCAAATTGTTCCTGAACCTTGGCTTTGGATCAGTATTGATAAACATTAAGCATTCCTTTGCCTGACCTCTCAAAGCCTTCCCTTGTTCTAAAAAAGGCATGGTCAGTTTTTATTGGGTTTGACATAGCTTTTTGTTTATTGAAACGAGAATTTTCAAATTACGGAACCATCAGGAATATTTCCCTCAGAATTTCACACATATAGAATTGAACTTTTCAATAGGCTATAGATTCTGTCTGAAAGAGCCACCCTCAGGCCGGTTTTATTGTGCCTTCCAAGAATCCCAGTGTCTGTTAGTTTTCCACAGTACCAATGTAACGCCCAATAATTTCCTTCAAAACTTTCCCTTATTTGCCGAAGAAATAAAAATTGCATTGCAGAAATGTTCGTTTATCTGCCTTGAAAAATTGTTGTTTCGTTATGTTAATAAAAATTCATTCTTTCCAATGGTACTAATCAGCTACCTTAGATTATATCAGCAATTTGTGCCTAGCAGGCTACTCTTAGGGTCATGTATTGGGCGTCTTATTGCATCAGTAATTTCATGTTTTGCAACAGCATTCTTTTCATCTCTACTGGTAATGTTCATGTCATGAATTAAGCAGTTTTAAAATGAAATAAATAAAATTCATGACTGTGCTTGCAAACCATCGTATTACCATCAGATTCAAACTAATTTACTTCAACAAGTTCACAATCCGATGCAGCGGTAAACATCTTCTCACCCAATCTATCCACATTATTTTTGATCAATGACAAAAAATACATTTCTTCCACCTATTTCAATACTTTTAGTTTATTAGTATCAAAGTGATCCTTTCAATTCACATGAACACCCTCATGCCTCTTTCTCTGGCTAGAGTCCTGGTTAGGTAAATTAACCCCTGTCTGGTGTGAACCAGTAAACATTTTATGTAACTCAGACTTTCTTGGTTTCTGAAATAGTCATGTTATAGAATCGTACTCTAAAGCAGTATTATAATTTCTTCCCAAGTAATTAACCCAGGCTCATATTCAGTGTGTCATAAATTAGGTTAGAATGATTGTTAGCGATCTAAATCAGTGTGTGAGATGAAATAGTTTTGAAGCAACTATTACATTTAAACTTTCATATGGACTACTAAAAGTCTCAGTTATTTCAGGTTTATGAAGAGGTTGACAGGGCATGCAGAGCACTGAGTGAAAGACTGGGGAAGCAGAGGTTTTTCTTTGGTGAAAAGTAAGTGGTTCATCTGTTTTTAATTTACTGTGAGTGTTTATTGATTTTTAAGAAATAATCATACTAATTATTCCAATAATAATTTTAAATGAAATTAAAATGTAATTTTCAAATGTTTATTCTTAAGAAAAAAACCTCACAAGGCTCCAGGCGCTACAAACCCACGTCTTCCCATTTTATGCCTTACCAGTTAGACTACCAGGCTTCATATCACGGCACGGGAAGTTAATTCATCTAGTGGTACCAATGCTTAAATAGACTACTTATTGTCATATTTATCTGAATCTAAGCAGTATAGTGGTATGAAGCTCAGAATAAGTACCACTACTAGGGTTTTAATATATTAAGCTACGTTATAATAAACAGGACGGAATACTCAAATTATTTTCAAATATTTATTTTTCAAAAAATTTCTTCGCAAAGCTGGGACTTGAGCCCCCAGTGTAAGGCAGGAGGAGCTGGGCTGAAATCCAAGCCTGGTAATTTAGTTCATCTAAGAAATAAAGATTTGAAAATTAAGTCACTTGTGATGTATACCATCATGTGTATTATAAAGCAATTTAACCAAATTAATTTATAATTCCTCATTCATATAACTTTTTGAATTAAATATTTGACCTATTTTAACGTTATCTCGAGAAATATAATCAGACAATAATAATATAATATAATAATAGTATCATTGAAGCTACATGTATTACTACATTTCAATACCCTGATAGTACTAATACAATTGTTACAACCATGTTAATCCTTTATTTAATTTGATATGGTATTATTTTCACAGGCCTTCTGAATTAGATGCTTTGGTTTTTGGTCATGTTTATTCAATACTGACTGTTGCTGCCTTTCCGGCTGGCCTGAAATTAGCAGATATTATCAGAAAGCATAACCTTATTATGAGGCATTGCAAAACGATGATGTTTCGTTTGGACTATTCAGAAAATATTGATTGCCCTGTATTTCACAAACTGTATCTTAGAAGTATTGATAATGGAGATTCAGGAGACTTACAAATAGATGAATTTATCTATGATGAAAGTGATGAAGACGAAGATAATTCAAAAGCTGACTGTACACAGGTTGCTCAGGATTATTCGTGTCTTGTCAATGAGAGGAACCCTATTTATGACTCACTTTTTGGGAATCCAGCCAATGATTTAGAATTGGGGACTTCAATTATTGATCAACAAATTTGCTAATAAATCTTATATGTTCTCTAAGGCTTCTTATTTTTTTACAATTTTGTCACTGCTAGGATTATATGATAAAAATTGTGATTTATTTCAATATTATTAGATAAGGAAGTAAGTATTTCCATTAAGTGTAGTTATCATTACAGCAAATTGAATATAACAATTCAGCATCAATTATTATTTCTTTTTTTGTCATCAACTTCTGTGGCTACCCGTTGTTGTTTCCAATAAACATGTTTTTAGGGCTTTAATGACCTTAAGGGTTGACATGCCATTAAAAAATAAACATTTATAGTACAGAAGAAATAATTTTTTTTTTTTTTTTTTTTTTTTTTTTGGCCAGCCCACCTGAGGCCCTGAGCCACCAGGAGACCCAATTTTGTATTTTTTTACACATTTCCTCCCTCCCTCCATAGGCAGGAAACTTGCTTATGAGGTCGAACGCAAAACTTCTGTTTCAGAACACATAGATCACAAATATATCGGTGGTCCAAATTCTTATATATATATTTCTCTGTTTTCACTGTAGGTGGCTCAAAAATGGACCAATTTCAATGAAAATTAAATCAAGAAATGTTTGTTAACCTGAAGAATCAACCGACGAGAACATGGTGGTTTTCTTGTGTGAAATATGCGCAAACAAAATCTTGATGCTTTCGTGTTTGCTTTAATAGTCTTTCAGGTTCATGTTTTATAGGCAATTGGATGTAGGGAATTTAATGAAATGCATTGTCTATAAACGTTTTTGAGTAAAATGGAAAAGGTAGGTTTTACTTGGGATTTTTAGATATATTTTTATATATCTCAAAACCGCCAGGGAAATGTTAGCAAATCTTAAGTCGTTTATTTGAAAGTGTATTAAATTGTCCAAAAAAAAATGGTTGTTGTGGAATCTACTATATATTTGACAAATACCACTCACTCACTAACCTATTATCGCCCAGCCCAAACCACTCGACAGAAAAATTTGAAATGTTTCATGGACACTCCCTTTAGGATGTAAACACTCGCTAAGAAAGGTTTTTCACCAATATTCAAATTTTTAAATATTTTTAGAGGGGTTTGAATTTTTAGTTTTAAATACAGCATGCTCGCCTAGGCAGCATGCATTGCTAGGACGATAACAGAATAGCTGTTACCATACTGTATCTATTTCATAGTATTATTTTTAATTACGGCTAATTTCAACTATGATGGCAATCCTTGAATTACTAGAAATAAACTGTCCCTCATAGAGTTTATGCTATGAGGACAAAATCACCTTTCTTATTGCGGTTTATTTCAAGTTGTCCCCCATAAAGTTTTCGCTATACCGGGTGATGGTCCATCTGAAGTAATAATATCCCGAACTCTTGCACAGCTTCCTCGCCACACTGTGAATAAACATGTAGTAAAAATAATGTAGAAAAGTCTTACATCATCGTCATCTCAGAGTCTAGGCCACCTGGATCAGGTTTTGTCACTTTTTTCGGTCCACTGCAGCTGCTCTCCTGTTGTCAATGCCTAGAACTATTCTGACATCTTGATTTTTGGCCTGCCCTTACTTCTTGTCGATTGAAGAGTACTTTCTTAGGAATTGCACGTTCTTCCATCCATACTAGATGATGAGCCATATGCCAGCATCGGTTGGATGTGGTTCTTGTACAGCAATGCCTTGATAGCTCTGACTAAAAGCCTATTCACATGATGCCGAAGTCCAAAGGAGCATCCATTTGCTGGCCTGTGACCAGATACTGTGTCTTTGATGTGTTGCCCCTTAGCCCAATTCTCTTTGCTGCCTCAACAAACCTGTTTAAGTCTGTCGAGAGTTATATTGGCTCTGAGGTAGAAGAGGGCTACCTTCTGCTGTGTGATTGCAGAACTTGTTCCACGCTTGCCCAATTTCTATTGGGCAAGCGTGGAACAAGTTAGCTGCTAGAATTAGTAAACACTGTGCCAACTACCACCTGAGTTGTATGAAAACGTTTACAGCATCATATAGATATTTTGTTTGTCCAGCCAGGATGCTTAGGAAAGAAGATTGTCAGCCGCAGGTGACAATGAGAGGCAATAAAAATCTATAAACACCCAAAAAAATCAAGGCCTCATGATGTAGGTCTCTCACTCCCGGCTCTATGAAACCCCTAATCAAAAGAATGAACCAAGCACAGAGCAAGAAGAGACCCACAGTCCAATGCCTTTTCCTTAGCTAAAATCTTGGCTTGATAGCAATAGTAACTGCTCAGCACATCCCTCCCCGATTCCAGCAACTGTCAGCCATTTTAGTGCAACCTATATTGTAGGCTGTGACACAAAGCTTTAAACTATAAATATTTGATAGCAAATATTAGATAATATATTAGATATTAGAATTTTAATTTTGTTTTATATATACAGTAGACTCTCTCTGATCCGGCGGTCTCCAAGAGGAATGAGTGATGGACCTTCCCTTGCTAGCTAGCCAAATTTTTGTTTCATGGTTGTTTCGTTTATTGACTGGAAATCAAAGGAGGCATATATTTTTCGTTTTAGAGACAGAAACTTGTGTTTCTACTAACAAAATAAATGATTTCACAAAGGAACGCTGGATTTTCAATTTTACTAGTTTTTTATGTTGTAATAATGTATATATACATACATATGTGACTTAGTTAGTAATTAAATATTTTTTATTTAGTTTAGCTGTCTACATATTTTTATTCAGTTAAATAAAAAAAAAAAAATTAGACAGTTAATCTAAATAAAAAATATTTAATTGCTAACTATATCATACGTATATTTTTATTCCTTGAAACTTTTACATGTGTTTGCACTTGTAAATAATATACCAGCAAGGATTTGTATATTTTGAATTTATTTTATAAATCTGTACCTGAATTTTACTTAAATATGCAATATTAAAAATGATCGGCGCTAATGGCCAAGATTTGTCGATGTGGCGTATTAAAAAAAAAAAAAAAAAAAAAATATATATATATATATATATATATATATATATATATATATATATATATATATATGTTGATGATACGTATTATTAAATCCTCAAATAATAAGGTTTTTCAAATACATAAGTAGCTGCTTCTAACTGAAATCTCTAATCCGATTGCACCCCGGTCCAGAGCGGTCATATATATATGTAGGCGTAATAAAATGTTTCATTGTCAAAAGAACTTTTGGCGTTTTTGAATAGTGTATTAATACATTTCACTATAATTATTATTATTATTATTTTCTTTTTTTACAGACCTACTGAGTTGGATGCTTTAGTCTTTGCACATGTCTTTACTATCCTCACTACACCTCTACCTAGTAATAGGTTTGCCAGTACTGTGAGGGGATATAGTAACCTTATTGATCATTGTAAAATAATTGAACATAAGTATTTTCACTTCTATGAGAAAGGAGGGGCCTAAGTATGAATAAATGAAATTCATAAGAAAACAAGAATGTTGGTTTAGTGAAAATAATATGTTATTCATTAGAGTACATAGGTGTCATTTTAACCTATAAATGTTGTTTTGTTGTAAAAGGTCATTGTTATCATTAATCATTTTAAGTATTTTATACTGGTGTATATCCTCCTTGGTTACATTCTTACTGTTAATACAATATTATCATGTCAAAATAATTCCTGAAATATTTGCATTAAATAAGCATTTATATGTTGGATTGATGTGAAGGAGCTGACTATAATTTTTATTTACTTATGGTTTTTGAAATTATTTGGTCTATCATAATATATCAAAAATGATTTTTTTTTTTTTTTTTGTGTCACTTGGTACATATATAATATATAATAATAAAGAAAAGAAAATATTTAATTTATTCATGGATACATTTTGAGCTAACAATACTTTTTTTGAAAAAATGTTCCTTAATCGTGCTTCAAATATCCTGAAGCTTTTAGATTATGTATATACCTTTATTCAAGAAATGTATAGTTAATTTATTATTAGTATTTAATGATTACTTATTTAACTCAGTTTGCAGACAATCAAATAAAGTTATAACTTTAATCAAAAATGAGCTCATTTACACCAAATTTACTATCTTGCTTTTAAGTAATTTCCTCAACTTTTTTTGTCTCCAGTATTCTGTCCCTAATAACAAACAAAAGAATCTTCTGCCGCCTCTATAGGTTGAATATTGGTTTATATGTGGTCACTTTTACAGAACATTTATTCATCCAAAAATAAAGTGTTCTGATATTAAGGTTACATTATCTGGCACTTTTCTATTACATTATCTTTAGCAAGAATTATGAAAATTCTCTGCCTACCTCCTGGGCCTCCAAGAGGAAGTACAGGCCCCTTAACCCTCCCCCTCCATTAACTTGGTAATTAAGGGCCCCTGTCCATTAACATTACCAAAAACTATTGATAGAATTATTTAAAACGGACATTTCTCTGAAAATAAAATTAAATACATTGGTAATTGAACGGAGTGGAAAATGGTTACTATATTACTTTCTTATTTTAAATTATAATGAGAGTAAAAAAAATGACACCTACCTCCCCTGAGACTGTGCGCCCCTGACCAATTGACCTCCACGCCCCCCTCCCTCACAAAGGGCCTGCTTCCCTCCTCCTACCCTTTCCAACTGAGGCTCTATAAAAATCGCTTATATTTCATTATGTAGATTTTATCTAAAGAGTGTACTAACATTCCTCTTATAACTACTATTTTTTGTCATTCAAAACATGAGACTGTTCTTCGTTAAGAATATTGGTATAGTAGAAACTTAGTACAATTAGTGGAGACCTAATTTCAAAAATATACTCTTATGAAAGTAAGAAATACGTAAATAACCGAGTGAAGAAATTGAAGCATAAGTTACTTTGCTTTGTTTAGATGTTTCCTTCAGCCCATTTTACCTTCATTTAAAGAATACAAGGAAATTATTTGTTTAATAACTATATGTTTTGTTTTTTTGTTGTTTATTTTTATTATGGAATTTATTTATGTTGATTTTGTACTCACTAAAAGAAAAATTACAAATCTGTGTAAACTAATTTCAGCTTCATGTATTGATGGTTACTTTAAGTATATCTTTGTATTTATATGCATCTGTGAAAGCATAAAATATCTTATTTAAAGCATATTACAATAAGATGAGGAAAAGTTTATTTAATGGCGACATCACATCTTGAATGTATTCTTAGCTATGCCTGTTCATTTAAAATATGTAATTACATATTTGAGGCATGTGAACCATATTTTAAGTTTAGCTAAAAATTTGTATCATTCAAAAGTTCTCTATATTTTATCTGAGTTTACCCTCTAAACATCAAAAATGTAAGAAAGCTTTGTTATTACCACTTAGTACAAATGGTAAGAATTATTTTCTCGTCATTCTATTCTCTTAAGACGTCGAAGGGTAAAACCACAACAATAAAATAAAATTTATATGAAGCTAAAATGTAAAAAACCATTACTCTTAAATTTGTTTAATTGAATGCTTGGACGGTAAGAATACAGAGTACTTTTTTATAATGCACCACAATCGAAAATGAAAACTTTAACTACTTATGTTAAAAATTACGAAAGTAATTATAATGATAAATGTGATATAAAATGTAAAAATATGTAGTTAACTTTTAAAGTTTGACGTGTATTATTTTTTAAATAAATGTTAAAAATATCCTTTTGACTGTTTCGTGCATCTTTCTTTGTTGGAAATATAAGCTATTCTTACTTCCCTTATCTCATCTTCTGAAAAACTATTGAAAATCTGTTGGAAGTTTATAGAAGCATCTAGTCAAATCTAGCAGTTTATGCAGGGGCCCCGACGTATAAAAAATATTGGGTGGTCTTGCCACGGGAAATTTTTTAAATTTTATATGAAGAATATTGAGTTTTTCAGCAGCCCTGGCTCGCCCGCCCCAGACTTTACTCAGATTATTTGTGTTAAATCATTACTGAATGTATTTTAAAAGGTACATCATTTTGTGATTATACAAAGCATAATATAACTAATAATATTCGGGAATAATTAGGAGGCTCCACTCCCCAAATAAACTTTTGAGGGGGCCTCATGGAGTCGGCGCCTATGAGCTTATGAACAGATATTTGTTTTTAAAAGCCAGGAGTAATTTATGAGGAAACACATTTTCCAATATTCTAACAACTTATACTGAGCTTGAATGCTCATTAACGATGCTTCTGGCATCAAATTATTCACTATATTGAATTTATATTTATTTGAATAACTACAATAAATATACATATATCTATTATAAAATAATTGTTGTGTGATAAAAGTTAATTATAATTCATTAAGTAATTTTTAAAAATAATTTAATAATATAAGGCTTAATTGTCAGTTTTACTTTAAACATTTAAAATAATTATTTGAATTTTAACGTCCATTTATTATTGACTACAAATTTTAGGATGGGTTATCTATAGGTTACCACCCTTCTCTAGCCAGAATAGGGCTTCTTTTTTTCAAAAGAAAAGGCACCTCCCCATAGTGGGAATTGAACTCACAACCTTAGGCATGGAGTGCACATGACATAGCACTCACGGTCAGCGGGCCTCCCATTTAAAATATTAAAAAACAATTGCAATATAAAATAAAGTGCAATGTTTTGAAACTCTTTATTATATAAAATTAATGTTGATTTGAATTAATAAAAATTTTAATTTTATTTAAAATATAAAAAACAATTAAAATTTTTATTCATTCAAATCAACATTAATTTTATATAATATAGAGTTTTATTGCACTTCCTGGTAATACACATTGAGAGGCTGACAGAATAATAGCATTAACTCTACTGAAGGACACCAGGTTCAGGACACACTCTCAGCAGAAGGGAAAGAGAAGCATTCGGAGGTAAATTTGTTGACTTTAAAATAAAAGGGGGAAAAAAAAGACTGATGTTTTAGCTTTTACTTGGAAGATCTAATATGCAGGGTAAGTTATTATAATCTCTATTGCCATTAATTTATTTTATTTTAATATTCATTCATTAATAGCAACGATTTGTTGGGCCTGGTGCTCAACTGGTAACCATCCTTTTCTAGCTGGGCTGTAAGCAGTGTTGTAAAATACCCGGGTATTTATTCTCAAGGGTAAATACCCGGGTATTTAAGGTATTTAACTAAACCACAACTTAGTAATCGAATATTGTAAAATGTCATGGATCTTGCCATCTTTAGAGCTATTGCAACACTGAGAAACTATTAAAACAATAATAAATTATAAAATAGAGAGGTTAATAAATAATAAATTATTACCTGAAAATTTGCCATGTACCAATAAAACAATTTGTTTGCCTAAATTTGATACTACTGTACTGCATTCACAAAAATGTAGCCTCAGCTAAAACTTTGGACTAGGATTGTCTCAATTTCTCAAAACTCAAATTAAGTTACCTACTCATTGATCAAAACACATGTACCTTTCAAGCCTCTCCACCATAACATGGGACTTATTTTATTATTTTCTTTATCATTGTCTTCAAGACCTTCCCAAACAAAGGATCTTTGCCATAATCCCTCTTAGTCCCTATAGCCAGCTATGTTTTTCCGAAGATCAACTGATTTCAATCCCATGCTTCTGCCTAACTCACACACAAAACAAATGGAAGAGTTCAACAAGTCTGCATCAAGATGTGCCTTTCCAATACCAAACTGAATGCGTTCTCCCATTTAGTTAACACACGTTTTTCCTCCGTTTTTTTGAAGAGAAGATTCTGGGTTTCTTGTTGAAGAGTTTTCAGTAATTCTTAAATCTCTTATGAACTGTGTGGTCCAAAGGGGCTATTAACTGAATGGCAGTGATAAGTTGAACAATTGGATCAAGGATGTTAACTAGTTTCCCAACTCGGATTCAAAACACTCTGTCATCAAGAAGCTACCTTTTTATTTCTGGTGAGATTTCCGCTTACTGTAATGTTGTTACTACTGTATGAGCATAATTTCAAATAATATTAACAAGGATCACAAACTTAAACTTAACTTAAAATGGGTTTGACCTATTATAATAAACATTAAAAATGTTTTTGGCCCTTTTTTAAAATTTAAATAAGTCCTTAATAATTGAATAGGCTTCATTAAAATCTTTTTTAAATTAATTAACCTTCCACACTGTAAAAGTAACCATGAAAAATCATAGACATACATTAAGTTGTAAATACCCGGACCGACTTTTAACTTTCTTTAAAATATTACTGGGTAAGTATTAATGTTCATTAAGCTTTTATGATTAAATGGGTAAGTTTCAGTCCTTGTTTACACCCAAAAATATTCAAAGAAGTTGTATCAAGCTCAAAAACTGAAAATACCCCCTTTTTGGGTATTTACCTTCCCTGTGGGTAAATACCCGGGTAAGTACCCAATTTATATTTACCTACCCACTGGGTATTTACCCACCCGACATCACTGGCTGTAAGTGATGCCTAGAATTGATTTTTAATGACTTCTGGGTATTTTTTATGTAAAAGAGTAATTTAAATGAATCTGTGCAGTAAATGTACATTTTATTATAAAAAATGAATAACTGGTTCTTATTTACTTCCTGAATGACATTTTCATGATCAAAATGATTTCCCTTTAGAAGATTTTTTTTTTCTGGAGAATTCGTAGTAGAAATCAAACCCATTTCTCTAGGCATAGCTTTAATGTGTTCAATAAATCATAAATGAGAAGTCCCTGATTTGAAATAATGAACCTTCTACTAGGCATTATTGTTACAGTAATCTACTACGAGATCTACAACCAAAATATTAGTTATTCAACTATCAAAAACGGTTAAAGATGTCACCTTGAAAGTAGTTTCATTGAATTTCCCACTTCTAAATAACTACACAAAATTTACTTAAACCTATTAACCAAAACCCGGAAGCCGTACCCTTTCTTTTTTGCCAGAAACTAGTGTTCTGTTTGTTTACTTTACCAATCAATTTAGGCAAAATATTTTTGTTCCTCTTTTCATCAAAATCAATGGACTTTTGTAGATGGTAGAGCGCGAACAGTATACTTATAAATACATATAGCTGCTACTTAAACTGTCCATTATAGGGAAACAGGGGTATTTGAATGGATTTGGTTCTTACAATGATTATTTTATTTTGTTATTTACAATAGCCATTAAAAAACTAGCATTTCTTTCAGTGTACATTTTTTTTTTTTCTTAATAAAGCCTGCCGATTACCATTACTACCACTTGTAACGAAATCTATTTCAATTTCCATGCCAGCAATTTGTAAAATTAAAGTTTATGTTATGCTCTTTTCACGAATTCAATCAGAATTATTTTTTAATGCAATAGGTACTATCAATAGTTATCTAAAAATTGTATGCAGGAGCGTATGTAGGAAATACATTTGGGGGAAGGGAAAATTTTAAATATTTTAGTGTAAAATGGAGAGTTTTGAGGTCCTCCTAGTAAACCTGGGTAAATTTTGAAGACATTTTTCGTTTTTATAGGTTTTTTTTTGTTATGAAATGTTCTGCCCAAAACAAAATTGGGGGGGGGGGGGGGGGGGAGGGTGGCTGCAGCCCCCTTTATATACGCCCATGGTGTTATGCGAAAATTTTGTTTCTCGCACTTATAATATTATTTTTTATTTGTAAACGTTCAAGAGAGATTTTCAGGCAATCTGAGTAATGTTCGTCTTACGGGCAACACTGCTTAAGTGCGGGAAATCTGTTTGCATCTACCATTACAGCAGTCAGTATTCAACTTTCAATGTGGAGGAATACTTATCAGGTGAGTAAGTTCATGATTCTCAAGACATTACTGTAATCGTTCTTTCAAAATATTAATTCACTTTTTCGTAGTTGTGTCTCCTATTAATGGCCTTCGAATTAGTGTTCCGATTTTCTAATATTCTCTTAAAAGAAAAGAGAAAACTAGCAGGCAAATTTCAAGTTTTTCACCTTTCATCGTCCCGCCTCAATCCCTTTCATTTTCAACGACAAATCGTTGTTCGACGGTATTGAAAAATGCCCTACATGGGTTATACCACATTTTGTGTCGTTTTCTTGAATTTATGAATAAAAACTGAATCAATATTTTTCAATTATTTGTGTTATTCCTTTCGTATGGGGTATTAATTTACATATAATAAAAATGTGTTTTAATTCTTCGAAAACAAAATGGCGGCGCAATGTCTCACGAACGAAAATTCTCTTTTCTCATAATTTCTAATAATAATGGTGAACAATTCTATCACGTAGAAGCTGCATTACTAATCAGATTCTTCAGAAAAGTGGGTATTGTATGCAGCAGTCATGAAGAATTTGCTTAAAATAACTTGTATACTTACGAAATATATTACTAGATTTATTTTTTTGGTTGGATTTAAGGCGTGTCAATATGAATAAATTTGCTCTTGTACATGGGCGTATATAGAAAATAATTTCGGGGGGGGGGGACCATTTCCGGGGTATGAAATAATACCAATTTACAACTTTTAATAGTTTTATGCAACTAAAACGCTATTACAATATAAATAAAATATTTTTTATGAACAAAGTGATCTTATTTAATTTATTTTTAAGGGTTTTATGGCACATTTTTACGATCAAATCACACTTTCGGGAGGGGCTAGAGCCCCCTCAGTCCCCCCTTATATGTGGGGGGACCCCCACCCGTGCTCTTCTGTATGTTTAATGAACAGCTTACTCAATTTTTTTTTTTTTTTTTTTTTTTTTTTTTTTTTTTTTTTTTTACTTTAATTATCCTACCTCTTCCCTGCTGGCTCTTTGGTAGCGCGGACTTTTATACGTATTTGCAGATGTTGATTTATGCAATGAAAGTGAAGTTTTTGCATTGTCTGTTCTAAATCTCCTGTAACTTCCTGTAATGCTTTGAGTATCTTAAGTATTTGTCTAATGTGGTCGTATTTGTGGCATTTGGTTAATATATCGCACTAGTATATCTAAAGTGACAAAACTCAAAATAAAACTCAGCTGAAAACGTGTCATACGTGTCAGGCATACTCACTCCTATATTTTTGGGCGGGGTATTAAAGGAGGTGGGGGTGGGGCTGGGAGGGTGAGTGGAGGGGGTAGAAGATAAAACTTATACTTTTAATGATTTTTATAAAGGTTTTATGAAAGTATGCCTATTCACAATTGTGTTTTCGTTTTTTACGTTTTTCTCGGAAACGAAGCAAAACGAGAAATATGTAAAAGGGCTTTTTTTCTTTATTTTTTTCATCCTGCATCGGTTCCTGAAGTATATTCTCTCTCTCTCTCTCTCTCTCTCTCTATATATATATATATATATATATATATATATATAAATATATATATATATATATATATATATATATATATAAATATATATATATATATATCTATATATATATATATATATATATATATATATATATATATATATATATATATATATATATGTATGTGTGTGTGTGTGTTTATATATGTATATTTATATATACAGGGTGCCCCAAGTTCGCGTGCCACACCGTTAAAATATGCAATTGCAGAGATGGGCATAATTTTATTTATAAATAAAAATACGAATTTATTCGTACTTCATATATTTGTGAATACGAATATAAATAAATTCGTACTTAATATATTTGTGAATACGAATATAAATAAATTCGTATTCATAAGTGTGAATACGAATTTATTTTTATTCACATATATTAAATATAAAAATACAAATAAAATTTTATTCGCAAATTTTTCTGCGAATACAAATAAATTCACAGAAAAAATTGTAAATAATCACAAAAAATGTGAATATTTACAAAAAATCAAGTGATTAAAAAAAATCACATTAAAATATACGAATAAAAATTTATTCACATTATAATTTGTGAATAAAAATTTATTCACAATAAAATTCGCAAATAAATCATGAATTTATTCGTATTAAGTTGATATTACGAAAGTTATTGAAGGTGATTTTTTTTTTTTTTTTTTTAATTTTATTGTGAATTTATTCACATTATAATTTGTAAATAAAAATTTATTCACAATAAAAAAAAAAAAAATCACCTTCAATAACTTTCGTAATATCAACTTAATACGAATAAATTCATGATTTATTTGCGAATTTTATTGTGAATAAATTTTTATTCACAAATTATAATGTGAATAAATTTTTATTCGTATATTTTAATGTGATTTTTTTTAATCACTTGATTTTTTGTAAATATTCACATTTTTTGTGATTATTTACAAATTTTTCTGTGAATTTATTTGTATTCGCAGAAAAATTTGCGAATAAAATTTTATTTGTATAAAAATAAATTCGTATTCACACTTATGAATACGAATTTATTTATATTCGTATTCACAAATATATTAAGTACGAATTTATTTATATTCGTATTCACAAATATATGAAGTACGAATAAATTCGTATTTTTATTTATAAATAAAATTATGCCCATCTCTGTGCAATTGTTTTAATGCAGGGCTGAGACGGTTTCTCTAATTGTGACACCTGAAAAATCTTTTCAGTCCATATTCAACCTCATCATAACCTCCTCCTTCCATTTAATCTCCAGCTACCATAACTTCGGAATTTCCAATAGAATGCCATACTTTTTATGACGAATTATTGTAGAAAATAAAATTCTATAACTAGTTTATATCGGAGAATATTTCGATTTGACACACCCTTTAGCCTTTAAATGGCATAACACGTTATTTAACGCGTGTTTATGTATCTCATAAACGGTACGGGAAAAGGAATGGATTCTGAAATAAGAAAATAAGTATTTAAATCGAAATAACGATAATGTATCAGTATTGGTGACAGTAAATATAATTACTTATGACAAGAGACCAGTTACGTATCGCAGTGTCGACCTTTTAGTGCCTTGTAACAACAAAAGATTATAGTATTAAAGGAAAAATGTTTAAAGATATATATATATATATATATATATATATATATATATATATATATATATATGTATATATATATATATATATATATATATATTTATACTTAGGAAAGAGGGAGGAGACCCGGTCGCCGTGAGCGTTAAGGCGTGAGCACTTAACACTCCGTTCGAAAGGGTCGTGGGTTCGATTCCCACTAGGGGTGGTGGCTTTTCTTTCGAAAAAAGAGAAGGCAATAGCCCTATCCTGGTTAGAAAAGGGTGGTAACCTATAGATAACCCGTCCTAAAATTCGTAGTTAATAATAAATGGACGTTAAAATTTAATAATAATAATATACTTAGGATTTGCTTATCAACACTTTAGGTGTATGGCCTCAGTGGATATTGTGATTTCGTGGTGCGTACTTATTTCAATTGTCTTTATTTTGGCGGGTTACAGCTAGTACGTCGATATGGTACTGGTGCCATAACAAAGACAATTGAAATAACTAAGCACCAAGAAATCACAATCTCGTGAAACGTGAAATTTTCTAGTCGACCCTTCCGGATTGCGTCATAAGGTCATCTTCATAAGGCCTCTCGTCCAATGGAACCGAAAAGCTGCGAACTGCGAAGCAACGAATTCGGACGATCGGCGTTCGTCCGAATTCGTGCGAATGCCTCTCGTCCATTGCCTCAGTGTTCGTCCGAATTCGCAGTAAACTTGATGGCTCGTACACACAGTCCATTTTCAACCATTACTTTTCGCACTCGTTCGCAACTATAAATCCCAGCAGAATGGGATCGGTTCGCACTTCGCACAAGTTCGGACGAAAATAGACAAACGATACGGGCCCAGTGGACGCGGTCCATGATGAAGCCTCGTGTTTGGATTGTTTTCGTCCGAATTCGGACGAATTCATTTCGCAGCTTTTCGGTTCCAGTGGACAAGAGGTCTAAGCCAGTTTGCACCCTGCGGAGGGAGGGAAGAAACTACTACAAATATATATGTTTTTTATTCTATACGATTAATAATTTAGCGTTTTAAAATGAAGTAAACTTTTTTTGTACGTACGAACTTAATTTTGGTGAGAATGGAGTCCTTGAATCTATTTTGCCTTGGAAGTGAGAGAGGAGTTGGCGACCGAGAGGGAAGGATACTGGTTTGCAAGTAATCCAGAAGAGGGAGCTTCTATCGTTCGGCCATTCCAAGCCAGTCAGTCTCCACGAGTGAAAGTGTTAGGACCGTCGGTGTTTACTTCAAAATAGTCCGGGGGAACATGTCGAGTAAGTTGTCATCCAATAGATAACAGTGTTCAGTGATTTTATTGGAAACATTTTTTTTGGAATGCAGTCTCTCTATTGTCGGGACAATCAACTAAGGTATTTGAGGTACTCCGAGTGCGCGCGTTAAAGTCTCCATAGTAGTTTTGTGGATTATTGCAGAAGTAAACACAGGTATGATAATTTCTGACTCCTCCTTAGTTAGCACAATATTTTCTTTTATTTGTGTAATATTTTAGTTAAGGATTTTTTAGAGCATTAAACGAAATATGACTCTTCATTCATATAGAAAATATATTTTTGAAGTTATTTATTTGTGCTTTTGTGAAATTGCTGTTATTACAGAGAAAAAAATAATAATACTTTAATAATTGGTGGTTGTCATGCCATACCAAGTTCATGACAAGTGTTTCAGCATCTCTACCCCCTTTTTGTAATTATATTTATGATCTAATAACCCTCATTGCTAAATGTTAACTTTATTGTATGAGTTAATAGGGGAATATTTTATTGTCATAGACAGAAAACTGTGTTTCATAACATTTGATAAAGAAAATTGAATGACCAACTCTACTGGTTATCCATTTTACGGAAGCATAAGATTAAAATATCTTAGAGAAATGCTCAGAAATTCATCTGTTATTTATTTCTTCTGGTAAAAGTTATTGATTACAAAATGAAGCTCATTCCAAATATATAACAAAAAAATATGTATTGTTCTCTGTCTACTTGCTATCCCATAAGTAAGCTTATAATAATTATGCATAGGTGAAGGCAGTCTTATGTTTAAGTAAAATGTCATTTACTAACTAATAGAAGAAATTTAGTTTAATAAATAGGGCTTCATACATTCATATATATATGGATAAATGTGAAACTTTTCGCTATGACTGTCAAGAGTAGAGCTAAAATTTATTAGTGTCTAATCAATATAAAGCATGGGCGTATATAGAAAATAATTTCGGGGGGGGGGGGGCTGAGACCATTTCCGGTGTATGGAATACTAACGATTTAGATCTTGGAAGAGTTTTAGCCAACTTAAACGCTATTACACCCAAAATGGAATATGTTTTATGAACTAAATGATCTTATGTAATTTATTTTTAAGGGTTTTATGACATTTTTACCGAAGAAATCAAAATTTCGGGGGGGGGGGGGGGCTGCAGCCCCCTCAGCCCCCCTTATATACGCCCATGATATAAAGTAATAATTTTTCTACCATAATAAATAGAGAGATTATTATTAGAGATCTGAAATGAAATTATAAAATAGTTTATGTTCAAATACATATGTATTAACTTCTGTTTGAGAATATATATATATATATATATATATATATATATATATAAAATATATAAAACATATAAAACATACATACATAAATAAAATGGCCCAATATTGATGAAATTTGGTACAAAAATACTTTGTCTAATTTGAATCGTCTATTTCGTTAACCAGCGAAATCCGTTCTCCGGAACACAGGCTTTTGGACGAAATTCGCGCCAAAAAAATCGAACGTTATTGCATGTTTATTTTGTGTACGTTTTCTTGTCCAGGGAAACTAATGAAACCATTTTAAGGCGATTTATGTAAGCGGTTCTTAAATAATTTTCTGTTTGCATACTCAGAAACGATTGATTTAGTTAAAAATTTAGTTAAAGTTTATAAGTTAATAAGTTTGGCATTCATTCAAACTAAGATATTTAAATTTTAGCTACGTTTGTAGTTAAGGAAGTATCAATAACCTTTACTATAGTATTTCACTATATTTTCTCAAATATCTCGAAAAAGGTTGGGAAATCGTGCTCAATTAAAGGTAGCCACTCAAAAGTTTGTTAAATTGTCTACAAAAAGGCCCTATAGTAATTTTTTATAAGACGATCTTAGTCGGAGAAATGAGTGCTTAATACTTCGAAAGTGAACGGTTCTTTGTGTTGGTTTTCCTCAGTTTTTTATTGCAAAACTCTTATTTTGTTTTAAATTATTTATACAGTTTATTTCAGGCAAATTATTCATGTAAGTAGGGTACACTCTGAGGAATATGCTTAGTTATGCTGCTCCTGCGTGACGGAACATTTTTGTAACCTATTTCAGCAATAAAATGAAGTTGCCAGTAAACCAAGGTATGCCAAATGAAAACCAATTTTTGGTTATTTGAAATAGAGCTCTCCGAGCGGAAGTCGAAGAGGCCGAGTGAGGAATTTCCGCTACTGTAAGTTTTGTGTGCTTTATGTCGCCTAAAATCAGATTTTTTTAAAGATTTTATTCAAATAGATGTAAAATTTCATTTTTAACAAAATATTAACTATAACTATTCCAAGCTTTCCAAATGACACTAGGGATGGGAACGTAATGGAAACGCGCTAAGATTCATGCGTGGGGGACTTTTAGCGCGGTTTATACCTGACGTTGATAATAAAATAATGACTTTAAGTGGATATGAGATTGAAAAGGGAAATGAAGATGATTTCTTGGCTGGCAGTGTTGTGGACAGAAGGAAACGAGAAATTATAATCCCAGACATATTTTGCTGAATCGCTTTCAGCGGACTGTCTCGGAACTTCCGGAATCATTTAACTAAGAAAAGACATATCTCAAGTATATATCTTCAACCTCATATGCAATCCCAAATCTTAACCCTGGAATCACAACATGATGAAACTGTTACAAATCTCACAACGTGGGGTCATATAGGACCCCTAGGATATAGTCTTTCGTAATTATTTTACAAATTTGGTTTCTGAAATGGTATTTTAAGATGACCACCATGTATAATACAACAATTTATAACCAAATAATCTTATTTAATGGTAAAATGGGAGAGTGGGAAATCAAACATCAAAATACGACAAATTTAGACATAAGTTAATCTGAATATTTGTCCTTTGAATATCAACATTAAATATAACGTTTTATCCTATAATATTTTGTCTTTATGACTACTAGAAATAAAAAAATACTATAATATGTAAAATTGGTTTAAAAGGGGAAAAATATAGTGACTTGAATGTATGCACATTATAATGATCAAAAAAATAAAAATATTGTTATTCATTTATACATTTTTTAACTATTCTTTGCCTGTGTTCAGCACACAGACTCTTACTAAACTTTGCACAATGTGTTACAGCTTGCTGTCTTTTTTACGACCAAAAACACCACATCGTATATATGGCCATCCTCTTTTTCACTCGTATCACATACTTCACCAATTTCACTGTCTTCACTATACAAAACGTCTCCAAACTCTCTGTTTTTCTCTTCTACAATTTGCCAAAGCAACTCATTGTGAATTTCATCTTCCGGGCAAAATAATATATCGTTGGACTTACTACATTCGATAAATAAAAATATTACATAAACCACAACGTGGGGTCGCCTGTTACCCAAAGGCTTTATATACGTTCACGGGGATAGGAATGAGAAAATCCTGACTCTCTATTATGATCACCTTGTCAGGACAGGAAGGTAGAGGATCGGACATGTTCAGCAGCTCGAATGTGTAGGAAATAACAAATATTTTCAGAACTCAGGGCTCACGGGTGACCCCACGTTGTGATTCCAGGGATAAATACACTCGAAGAATAATTTATAATTTGTCAAGGAATTTGAACGATAATTATTAATTCTCATTCATATATAAGGGGGGGGGGGCGGTTCAGTGATGAGCACTCGACTCGTCTTCTGGTGGACCTGACTTCGATAATCGGGAGCGAACTAAGATATTTAATCTTTGTGCTGAGGGTGCTGCAGCCGGTAAAAAATCGGTAAAAATGTGTCATAAAACCTTAAAAGTAAATTAACTAAGATTACTTAGTTCAGGAAAATATTTTTTTTGTTAGGTGTAATAGAGTTGTAGTTGGCTAACTATTCCAAGTTCGAGATTGGTAGTATTCTATACCCCCCCCCCCCCCCAATGCTCTCAGCCCCCCCCTTAAAATTTTGTCTATATACGCTCAACTCAGAGGAGATCGTCTCTAGGCCCACTTAGCCTTTAATGGGTTCATATTGAAATTTACTCGATAATCTTTTTTTTATAAGGTTTCAAATGCTCACCTTTCACTGACCACGATTTCTCAATCATTTTTTTTCAAACAAATTTTAGGAGTAATAACATTTATGATGTTACCAAAATTTACTCGACTCAGTGTAGAAGAATAATTAGTACGTAGATATTGAAGGTAGTCTCGCCATTTAATTAGTTTCTTTCCTATGGAAGTTGCTAAAGACGAATATTTGGACAAATTTTCATAATACGAGTATATTTCCTGATTTGATTCATTTTAGACCATTATCTTATATGCATGGAACTAGCTGACGTACCCTTCGTTGAAATGTGTATATTGTTTTAGAATTTGAGGAGACTGAAAATTTGTAACCTGCACCTGCGCTGTTTCATAGTGATATAAAATTACTCAAGCTTTTATAACTTAGGTTTTCTCGGTACTTTGCTTTCATTTGAAACCTTTGTTTTCTTTCTTGTGCCTATTCAAGGATTTATATATATATATATATATATATATATATATATATATATATATATATATATATATATATATATATATATAGACACACACACACACACACACACACACACACACGTCCGTACCATGGCAAACTATCGAATATGCAAATCGGAGCAAACTAGAGAACGAACATATTCTATCCATTGACGAAAAAAAAATTTGTTGAAAAATGATCTTATTCGAATCTTCATTTAAGGCATTCTAAAGCAGTTAGAGTTGTGACAATTTGCGACAAGCCGTATCCTATACAATCCATGAGCAAAGTCTCAAATCTGTAAAACGAGATTTTTTATATTCGATTGTTTGACATGGTACGGACGATATTATCTGATCAAATTTCAGAGCTCTACTATCAGCAAAATCAGAGCCCATTGCGAACCCATTTTCGTTAGACTTATAGACCGACAAACGGTTTTTGAAGGGTAGATTTGTTGGATGTGATGTATGAAAGAGAAAGACATCATGAATTGAGTTGAGTACCGAAACAACCTTTATTGTATTTATTTAGATTATAATAACTACATGGTGCTGATGACTGCAGCAGTCGATGCATCGGTGGGGGGAGGGGATAATAGCTATAGGTTTCTGTTACTGTTTGTAATGTAATTCTCATTCTCAAATGATTTTCTTCTGCTCGGGCATTTTTAGCTTTCTGGATGTTGGGGATAATTTATTTCTGAAATCTTCTTGTTTGTTTTGTTATCAAGAATGATTTTTGTTTGGCTTTCTTAACAGAAATTTATACTTATTTAAATTAAGTATACAACCATCCTTATTTCTAAATACCTGTATATAATTTTTTGTAATTCTAAATATATAATAATTTTGTGACACTTTAACCTTTCGTTGCATCATTATTTTCTCAGAATTCAATAGGATATACCTGTTAGAAGGTATGTAATTGCACAAGATAGTCAATAATAATTACAACCCCTGTAAAAATATAATCCATTTATCATGAGATGCACTTGGACTCATAAGCAGGAGATGGTGGGTTCGATTCCCATCCGGTGGCAGGAATTTTCTCATCCCACGGCTCGTTGGGAAAATTCCTCGCTGCCCCCTCGATGTCGGCGCTAATGGCCTAGATGTTGATGCGCCGTAAAAAAAAAAAAAAAATCATGAGATGCAGTTGGAGGATGCATGATATCATGATATGCAGATGCAGGGTTGGTGGAAGACCACGATAAATTTTAGGTGACCATGGATAAGTTTTTAAACCGTATTCTTTTTTATGATATGCGGATAGTTGTCTGTTGAGGTGATAAGAAGTCAAGGAACGGTTGGGATTCGGCTAAGAGAAAACGTCAGATTTAAAAAAAAAAAATATATATTAGGAACGTTTTGGTAGCCTTCTTCAGCTAAAAAATAATCGAGAGTAATCACAACAGTAAGCAAAATTTTACATCATGTCAATAGGTTTAAAACAATGTTTTAAGTGCATATTAGGAAAAAAAAGTGTTTTTATTAACAAACTGATCAGAAGTTTTATATAGACCATAGTTGGGAGTGAGTAGAAAACAAATACCTACTGTATCTATTATTAAAAAAAAGTTAAAAAATACTGTTATTTATGCGTTTATGTGTATTTTTGCTCTTTTGTTTCTTGAGGCCTTAGTAGATTTTTATATATTTTTTTTTTTTTTTTTTTGTTTACTCAAGTTTTATGTAAAACTATGTATCAATATGTTCATAATAAAAGTTTGTTTACCTAATATGCTCTTAAAAAATGGTTTTATTACCTATTGTGATGTAAAATTTCGCTTTTTGTTTTGATTATTTTCGTTTCTAATAGTGTATATTCATTTTTTAGTTGCAGAAGGGGGCCAAAGACCTTTTGTAATATAGATTTTTTTGAAATGTGACCTTTCCTTTTAGCCGAATCCCAACCATTCCTTGAAATATTATTATCCATTTATGTATTTATGCATGTTACTCGTTTGTTAAACATGCATGTATAATACTTAATGAGGCACATCCTACTCATCATGGTAATATGGAATTCCCAGGTCTTCTATTCATCTTCATCAGTCATTTAGCTTCCACCTTCACTTTTCCCAAGATCAAAGAAGATACCACACTGCTAATAAAATAATCGAAATATTTTTCAAAATAATATTTATTTCGAAATATTGCGCTAAATACCTGCCTCCTTTGGATATGCTATATTCATATTTTAGCATTCCTTTAAATATATTGGTGCAGTTTTCTTTCATCATTACAACATGATAAAATACGAACACTGTAGTGAGAAATGAAAGAGTTTTTAATATTTGATGGAGACATGTGCCGTATTTCTTGATTTATTTATGAAGAAACAATGCCGTACAAATAGTGCAAGAAAATCGAAATAATAAACCCAGGGTGCTGAACTTATTTGTTAAACGCAGGTTTTGGGGAGACGAAAGCCGCTCTGCCGATGAAGCTTTGTCTCAATAATAAAATTATTGAGGCGGAGGCCTAATGTTTGGGCGTATTTCCTCACTTTCTTATCAAACAATCCGGAATTGGAGGCGAGAATTGTCGACATTTCATAAGACATAGTTCACGAGTACCCCTGTTTTTCATATGTATATATTAATCTGCAAAAATAGTCCTACTTGGACCACATTTACATAAATAATTGCCTAAAATAACAGGACATAAAATAAATGAAAATATACGTACTATAAGAAATAAAGAAAGTTTTTAAGGTTAAAAGACAATAAAGAAAAGCATTTAAGCAGTATATGTTTAATTTACTTGACTAATCACAATTTTTTTAAACAACTTCAATCGAATAATCTCATTTTGGAAAATCAAATTTAATTTTAGCTCAGGTGAGCTGACTTATCACAGGTTTTCGTCATGGCGTGGACCTTGTAGCAGACGATTCTTTTCTATAGATAGGATGTAAATATGGAGTTTCATTAGCGTCTACAAAACGAGAAACTAGTAGAGCAACAAAGATGTGAGAATTGTGAATTTATTATTTATTGGCCTTCTGCCTAATTAATTATTGAGATTTGTAATTTGGATCACAAATAAATATTGGTATCTAGGCGCACGGTAGTGCGCCAGGCCAAGTTCCGGCCTAAGCATACTGTGTGTATATTACAGGCGGTCTTAGAGCCGATTTTTACCCTCTCATAACTTTCAACCAGGTACAGATAAAGTTATGAAATTTTACACAGGTATTATACTACTAGATTTGAGTAAAACTGGAAATTTTCATAATTCTACATCGAATAGTTTCTGAGATATAAGCGATCGAAAATCAGGATTTATAGGACTCACTCACTCACTCACTCATCAAAATTATTAGGCACTTCCCATGATGCTAGAGACTTGAAATTTTGCATGAAGATAGATATGAAGACGCTATTAAAGGAAAAAATCGAAAAATCGCGAAAAGTTGTGTTTGACTCCGCTTCCGGGGCGGGGGCGTGCCAGTTTTGTACTTCCTTCGGAAACCCATCATTCCGTCCGAAACCCATGATGTGGGGTATCAAATGAATTGTCTCGGTATGGAGAACCTATATTTGATGTTTTAAGAAACAATTAGACGCATATAGGCTCGGTAAAAATCGTATACCAGCTGTCAATCTGTATGTTTGTTCCTCTTACAAATCCGTACCGTTTGATCGATTTTGACCAAACTTGGGACACAGATGGATCTTGATACGGGGAGAATCATAGGCTAGGTTAAATTGTCTATCAGCTGTCTGTCTGTATGTTTGTTCCTTACACAAATTCACACCATTTGACCGATTTTGACCAAACTTGGCACACAGGTAGGCCTTGGTCCGGGGAATGCACTAGGCTAGGTAAAAAAGGTCTTTCAGCTGTCTGACTGTATGTTTGTTCCTTATACAAATTCACACCTTTGGCCTATTTTGACCCAACTTGGCACGCAGGTAGGTCTTGATACGGGAGTGTCATATTACCTATGACGTTTTCTACTTTTTGTTCCATCGAAATGCATCATTCCTTCTGAAACCCATCATGTGGGCTATCAAATGAATCGTCTTGGTAAGGAGAACCTTTATTTGATGTTTTAAAAAACATTTCGACGCATCTTAACAAAAACAGTTGTGACTTCTTTCTTAAATGTAGTAAATAAAGTCGCAGGGGTTCACTGCATAATATACTTCAAAGCAGATACTAAGTTTTTCAAAGTCGAGCTATCTAAATTGCAAAGTTTAGGATCACAAACCCAAAATGTATCGTCTTTGTTCTTATATTTTTCTTGAAGGCCTCCTGCACTTTCCCTATTGTGATCTTTAACCACGAGATAAGGTTCCTGTGTTTTACAGTGTAATATTTTAGTTAAGAGAGCAATCAATTTGTCCTCTAGAGTAATGTCATCTGGAAGAGCTTCTAACATTTTTTAGTCTAGTGATTAGATGTATGTAGGTTGATTATTGGTATCAAATATCAAGCAGTAAGGAGAACCTTGTGCAGAATCCAAAGACCCTGGTTTTATATGAAGTACAAAAGCCAGTAGGTATGCGGAAACTAAATTCTATTTAATACTTAGAAAAAAGTAATGAGATCCCCAAAAAAACATAAATGTGAAATAGAGGCCAAGTTCCTGCCTCCACAAAGAAACACTCCCTTCCTCAAAAATATCCCCTCTTAAAACCCCCCAAAAACGCCTTACCACTCTACACTCCAAAAAAGTAGTATGAGTTGGTGTATTAATTCAACCAAAAATATTTGCCAATACAAGAGATGATACAAGAAAGAAATGTCCAAGTTCATTACTTGGAAGACCTCATAGTTACTTACTAAGAACAGTAAAGACACTTCAACTGACCTTTAAAAACAACAATAAACATACTTATATCCAGTTACTAAAATATCACTTTCCTCAACCAGGTATATTCTTAAACTTGGCAATGTTTTTTTTTTGTGCCGAAATTATCTTTAGAGAAAAACTAAACATTGCCAAGTTTAAAAATATACCTGGTTGAGGAAAGTGATATTTTAGTAACTGGATATAAGTATTTTTATTGTTATTTTTAAAGGTCAGTTGAAGTGTCTTTACTGGTCTTTGTAAGTAACTATGAGGTCTTCCAAGTAATGAACTTGGACATTTCTTTCTTGCATCATCTCTTGTATTGGCAAATATTTTTGGTTGAATTAATACACCAACTCATACTACGTTTTTGGAGTGTAGAGTGGTAAGGCGTTTTTGGGGGGTTTTAAGAGGGGATATTTTTGAGGAAGGGAGTGTTTCTTTGTGGAGGCAGGAACTTGGCCTCTATTTCACATTTATGTTTTTTTTTGGGATAAACGTTTTACTTAAATTTAAATAATTTAAGCTAGAGAAAAAAGGGGGCGAGTTTCGACAGATATAAAACTTTATATGTTATATTTGACATATCTGTCCACCACGTGGCTTGCCGTCACCCTGCCTGCTTTATATTAATTTAGTAATTACTACAAATATTTAACGGATAATTAAAAGTGTCAATAATTAAATATATTTGGCCTGAATAATAGACTACAGATTCTAAAGTATATTAACGGTTAAAATATTATTTATGATTATTAAATTTATAATATAAATGTCTATGGCAACACTGGCTCCACGAGTGTGATTTTGTGTCCAGGCTAAATACATTTAAATGAAAAGAGTATTTCTGAATGAAAAAGTCCGACTCGCAGGAACTGCATCATCTTAGCGCGGTTCCTTGTCATATCCCTATTGTCATTTGAAAAGCTTAGAATATTAACAGATAATATTTTCCTCGGCCTTTGTTCAAAGGGTTTTATGGCTTTACCTGGTCGGGTCCGCCAGACCCTAGAATCCTCTTCTACCGATACTTCATTTCATACGTTTCAATGCATTGGAAAATATGAAGATTTTTCACATATTCCGGTGTTCTTTTACTATAGTAATAATTCTACAAATAAAATCAATTAAAAAATAAAATAAAAAAACCAACAGCAGAAAGCAATTGAAAATATTCAAAAGACGTCATCGAATCTCTTTCTCTTGGCAAGCTATATTTCTAACAATGAATTATTTTTCTAATTTTACCTAATCTGTTTTATTGTCAAATGCATTATCCAACTATAAGCAATTAAAAAATAATAAGGAATAAAAACAGACAAAAAGAACCGTTCGAATAAACGAAATCAATTACTTCAAAGTTTAAGCACTTATTTCTCCGATTGACATCACCTAATCAAAAATTGTTTCAGAATCTTTTTTGTAGAGAATTTATATAGCTTTCAAATAATTTCTATCCACTTATCACGATTTCCCAACCTGGTTCGAGATATTAATGAATAGAGCCCGGAAGTTAGGAAAAATGCATTTTTTATCCGAATGGATATATTGAAGAATCAGATAGAAATAAATATGTTTCCGTGCATTTAGGAAGTGTAGAGACAATTTTTATTTTGGCTATTTTAAGATTTAAAGCCTTTTTTTTTGCCTTTTTTGCTCGTTATACAATTTTTTTCTGCGATTTAAACATTTTAAAAAGCACATAACGAATTTAGAATTACAGTTCGTCGAAAACAAAAAAGGTTTCACAGATTAAATTACATTTTGCCGTCACAAATATCAATTCGAATGCTTATTTTCCCAACCCGTGGCTTGACCCTCTGTAAATAACAGAGCCTTCCTTGGTAGAAGGAATGCACAGGCATAATGAATAGCAGGAAAGAGAGAGGATGAGAGAAGTACGTCTCCTTCCTCACACCCCTTTTTCTGTGAAAATGGTGTAGGTTACCTGGTATTCCGGATTTAGAAATGATAAGATAATGCAAAGGAAGTTTTTCCATAATGAAAATATTTTTTCTTAGAAGGTCTATGAGATTTGATACTTTGAAAAAGCATCTTGTTGTTGCTTGTAGTAAGAGTAAGTACACTAATTCTGTGATAAATTGATAATAAAGAAATGAATGAGTATTTAAGTAAATACATATTTTCATTAATAATGAGTGAGATTCCTCTTTGCCTTCACTCCACTATTTTCAGTATTTCAAGTGCCTTTTTCCCTGCCTATTTTAACCAAAAATAAATGCCAAGTTTTCATGTCTGTTCATAAAATATTTTATTCTAACCCTTCCTTAAATCCAAACGTAGCCAAAAGTTTAACATGTTAGTTTTGATGAAATTCAAACATGCAAAAAATGTTTCAACTGAATCCCATGATTCTAAGTAACCAAACCAAAAACTTGATTTAACAACTTTTTTTTCCGATTTTCTCAGAAACGGTTAAAGCTTTCGCCTTAAAAATGGTTTCATTCGTTTTACTAGCCCAAGAAGCCTATAAAACGAGTACTTACAAGCATATGAACTCAAAAACGTAAGCGTTACGATTTTTTTCGCGCGAATTTCGCCCCAAACGCCATCTTCCAGTGGGCGGATTTTGCTGGTTAACAAACTTGACCTTTCAAATTAGACGACGGATTTTTGTACCAAATTTCATCAAAATCGGACCATTAGGGACGCCAAAAATCCGCGAACAGACAAATATGTATATATATATATATATATATATATATATATATATATATATATATATATGCATACAAATTTTAATCACCGTTATTTTCGGTCTCTGGGGGTTCTGAAACGCGAAATTTTCTAGTCGGCACTTCCGGATTGTTTCATGAGATCAACCTTATAAGCGGGGTTCCTCCCTATGAAGGGAGGGAGGAACCGCGCTAAAAAAGAATTTTATAAGAATAAGTTTTACTTATTTATATAAAATAAATAATTTTTTTTTCTAATATGGTACCCTATACAAAACACCCTACGTCACATCTTAGGTAATTTTTATGTGTTGTAAATTTTCACTAATCGGCTAAGTAGGTATATGTTAAAATTTTAAAATATTCTAAAAATTAAAAACAATTTATCTAGCCAAAAATATGACGATTTTTTGAAAATCTCTTTATAACCCCAAATATACACTTATTTATTGCGGAGATTAAATGGAGGCCATGAATATGTCACCTAGGGACATTTCGGATGTACTGTAGTGGTATTGTTGCACCTGCTTTTCCTTCAACCGCCGACGGTTGTAACTACAACAAATAAAGTTTCTCAACTACTTACGTCATATCCAGGTCAAATGGAAACTGGCTCCCCTTCCATCAGTGTCTTGTTGCACTCCGTCTCTTTGTTTCTTGCTTAGATATCTTATTATTTACCCATTCCCTTTCTTCATTCTTACATTCTCAAATATTAAGCGTGACAGTAGTAGTGTCTATTTTACTCAACGCGTCAACTGTATGACGCGTTGTTGTCTAACTGGCAACAATATGAAACAAAAAAGTCCGTCTCGCAGGACTGCATCATCTTAGCGCGGTTCCGTTCATATCCCTAATCTAATTTGGAAAGATTAAAATAGAAGCAGTTAATATTTTGCTTCCACCAGTCTTTTTTTTTTAAATTAATTATTATAATGGTGTGTCAAACCATAAGGTCACTAACGCCATTCCTGTGAGCAGTAAAGTCTTGAAAGGTCATGATTTACAATCTTACCTGGAAGGGTCGGCTCCTGCTACTAGAAACTGTCCCGCTAGTTACAAGGTCTTGGAATCCTGGAAATCTATATTTCTAACATTAATTTGTTTTTCTTATTTGTCTTAACCTGATTTATTTTCAAATACATTATCCAACTATAAGCAATTAAAAAATAACAAGGAATAAAAAACAGACAAAAAGAACAGTTCGAATAAGCGAAATCAATTACTTTAAAGATTTAAGCTCTTATTTCTCCGATTGACATCGCATAATCAAAACTTTCATTAGAACCTTTTTTTAGAGCATTTAATAAGCTTTCTAATGGTATCCTTCCGTTTACCAAGATTCTCAACCTTTTTCGAGATATTAAGGAAAGTAAACGAAGTTACTAAAACTTTTTATGTCTGTTAATAAAATATTTTATTCTAACCCTTCCTTAACTTCAAACGTAACCAAAATTTCAACATATTAGTTTTGATGAAAGTAGAACATGCAGAAAATGTTTCAACTGAATCCCATGATTCTAAGTACCCAAACCAAAAACGGTATTCAAAAACTATTTTTCCAATTTTCTCAAAAACGGTTAAAGCTATCGCCTTGAAAATGGTTTCATTCGTTTTCCTAGCCCAGGAAGCATATAAAGCGAGTACTTACAAGCTTATGAACTCAAAAACGTAAGCGTTACGATTTTTTTTGCGCGAATTTCGCCCCAAACGCCATCTTCCAGTAGGCGGATTTTGCTGGTTAACGAACTTGACCTTTCAAATTAGACGAAAGATTTTTGTACCAAATTTCATCAAAATCGGACCATTCGTCTAGGAGCTACAGAGCGAACAGACAAATATATATATATATATATATATATATATATATATATATATATATATATATATATACACAGATTTGAACCACCGTTATTTTCGGTCTCTAGGGGTTCTGAAACGCGAAATTTTCTAGTCGGCACTTCCGGATTGTTTCATTGTATCAACCTTATAACCGGGGTTCCTCCCTATGGGGGAGGGAGGAACCGCGCTAAAACGTATTCTTCACCTTCAACTTGATACACAGGTCACTAGTGTATATAGAAAATAATTTCTAAACGATCGGAAAATCATTATTATTACATTTAAAATTAGATAGAAAACAAAATAAATATCAAATAATCTACTATATATTTGTCAAATACCACTCACTCACTCATCTATCAACGCCCAGCCCAAACCGCTCGACAGAAAATTTTGAAATTTTGCATGGACACTCCCTATATAACTTAGGCGCTCGCTAAGAAAGGATTTTTTGATATTCGTATTTTTAAGCATTTTTAGGGGGGTTTAAAGTTTGAGTTGGTTAGAGAAGGCAAGCCTAGGCAGCCTGCGTTGCTAGGACGATAAAGAACAGCTGTTACCTTACATTATCTATCTCATAGTTTTATTTCTAATTGAGGTTAATTTCAACTATGATGGCAGACCTTGAATTACTAGAAATTAACTGTCCCTCGTAGAGTTTTAATTGCGTTTCTTTTCTGCCTGTCCCCGTCAGATAGGCTTGCCATATTTTTGGAGAGTTAAACCGAGACACATTAATATGGGATGGGCATACCAGGGGGGGGGGGGATAAAAAGAGTACAAATTATAAGCAAAATGGTTGGTGAGTTTTAAGCCTAGCAACTAACGGGAAGGGGGAATCCTAAACTGTTAGTCTACCCTAACCTTAAAAATAAGAACGGAACTTTTTTTGCTACTTGATTTTCTTAAAACAATCTCTCAGCCAAATGGTAGTGTCTGGCAGCTGCAAGCGCTGTGCAGATAGTTCCAGCGTTTTACAGTTAGATTACTTCTGATTTCTTTGACACTGTGAGCAGTAGTAACAATGTTAATTGTAGAAAAGTAACCGATTTAAAAAAGATTCTTATAAACATGAATTCATTACTTTTTACATCTTACAGCCTTTTCCGGGACATTGATAAAACCGGGCGGGACACCGAAACAATTGCAAAATACCGGGACAGTCCCGGTCAAACCGTGATGTATGGCATATCCTTAGGTTTTCCAGGCGAGGTAATAATAGCCGGAACCCTTGCACAGCCTCCTTGCCTATAACCTTGGTAATACTCGTAAATATATTGGATGTTACCATATGACTTCTTGGAAACATAAACTTTTAAATTTTAACGCCCATTGAATAAAATATAGTATGACGGGAACCGTGCTGTAATAATCTGCACAGAATTGTATAGTAACGTAATTTTAATGAAACTTTATTTAACGCAATAAAATAACTGCTTATCTGCCGTGACGAAGCACGGGTATTCAGCTAGTCTACTATATATTGGTCAAATACCATTCACTCACTGAGCTATCAACGCCCAGTCCAAACCGCTCGACAGAAAAATTTGAAATTTTGCATGGACACTCCCTATAGAACGTAGACACTCGCTAAGAAAGGATTTTTTGATTTTCGAATTTTTAAGTATTTTTAGAGGGGTTTAAAGTTTTAGTTGGTTACAGCAGGCAAGCCTAGGCAGCATGCGTTGCTAGGACGATAAAGAACAGCTGTTACCGTACATTATCTACTTCATAGTACTATTTTTAATTGAGGTTAATTTAAACTATGATGGCAAACCTTGAATTACTAGAAATAAACTGTCCCTCATAGAGTTTACGCTATAACGCATGCTTTTTATATCGGATGTTAAAGTATACAAAAACAGAAAAATAATGTTTTAGTTCTTCGAAAACAAAATGGCGGCGCTGTGTCCGACGAACGGTAACTCCCCCCCCCCTCTTTTTTCACGGGCCATAGTCTGCAGGCGGTAATTTTTAATCTAGAACCAAAAAGTAAAATTATTTTGAAAGAAGAAGGTAAAATCTAGTAAGTATGTAGGAGTTTCAAGGAAAATTATTATGTTTGAAAATGGTAAACAATTCCTCATTTTCTATTAAATATACCGTCGAAAATCGGTCATAAAATCGTTAATTTTCAAAGAATCCAAAAAATCGTGCGTGCTTTACTTGCAATAATCCTTAGGAAGCTGAAGTTAAAATTTAAAGTTGATCGGGGGAAAATTGAAGGCGGTAGAATATCGCCCGATTTTGAAGACATAGTTTTGAGAAAATCTACTTTAAAGTTAAATATACTGAAATGTTCATATTTTTCTTCTTAATTTTTTTTTAATAATTTCTTGTAATAATGATAAAAAAAAAATGCTTTTAATTTTTGAAATTCATCGGGACTTGAGTTAAGAGTGAAATAATCGAATGTTTGGCACATTTAAAAAATGATCCGACACTTAAACACTCTTGGATATCATTTTCGATTAGTTAAAAAAGCATTTAAGCCCATTCAAAAGAAAATTGTAAAAAAAAGTTACAAGGTACTATTGCCCCTTATAGAAAGAAAACTAAATTGAGGCTGAAGATTCGCAAAGATCCAATTCCTTTAGGTTGGACGATATGAAGTAAACTGGAATTCATAATATCCATATTATGTTGAGTATATATACATACGACCTTCCTCTCAGGGGTATAGAATACTTTAGATGCAAACCATTAACATTCTCTCTGGCATTGAGTCCTCTAAATGGTAGAGTAAACTGAGCAGAAATGTTAATGGAGTTTTTTATTATTGCTTTTTTAGATGACCTATATTTTTTTACGGGGGAATCCGCTTTTATCATAGGAAGTAAAGTAACTAAGAGTCTCATAATAGTATGTTACAAAAATATACGAGACTACTAACATACGATGTGCTTATAGCTCATACGATTATTTTGAATTAGTTACATTAATTGATTATATAAAACATGAAATTATCACAAATGTTGATTGTTAATTAATCTGAGGAGTTTAAATTTAATTACATAAATATTTAATTAGGCTTGCAACTAAGGCGAACCGGCTGAACACAATTCCTCTAAGAAAGAATAAAATAGGAACATCTAAAAAAGACTATTGTTAAAAACATGCTGTGAACAAATCTGACGACATTTCTCAAGAAAAACTTAGAGATTAAATAAGAAAAGATGAAGTGTATACAAGAAATTCAAAGTTTATAACAATATTTGACTGAAATATCAATTTTCCCACATGTTACTTTTTGAAAATTTCTAATTATTATAGAAATAATAATTATATTATATATATCCCTATGGAGGGAGGTAACAACCGCGCTAAAAATATATTATTCAGAAAAGATTTTGGCGTTTAAAAATCATAAATAAATTAAGAAAAAAAAAACAGAAATAAAAAAAATTATTATTTATTTTTATTTTTAAAATTGTCTGTATTAAATATTTAATATTTCTTTAATAATTTACAGCTAAAGAATTTAGAATGCTACTTTTAATGTTGTGTGGATACAAAGCAGTAGAAAACGTTAAATAATAAAATAGCTTTCTACTCAGTAAATGCATGAGGGCTGCATTGGGGATTTCTGTAATTTGCAATTAATTACTAATTCACTCAAAGTAATATTGAGCTCAAGAAACTTTCTAATATAATCAGTAAAGCTCTTTAAATATATTTTATACTCCACCTTAATGCGGCAACATGACTCTCGAGTCCTCTTTAGGTGTACGTATAAAAGTTTATCTAATATGATAAACCAAAAGGCAAGAGAGAAATTTCTGTAAATATAAATTTCTATACTCTTTTTACGGCTAAGATAATCATATATATGACAGACAATGGGTCGATAAAAACGAAACAATTCTTTAAATTAAAAATCAACTCTTCATGTTTCACACCATTGTAGATGCTTGTTCAGGAGCATCTACAATGGTGGTGGTTATTATGTAATGAGTCAATCAGCTTTGAATTGTAAGCTGTGGAAATCGAGCTCAAAAACAACAATGGATTATCCAAAAAATGATTAGTCATTCTAAATTAATTCGTTTTCTTTTAAATTTTGCCAATGATTAAAATAATTTATTGTTTTCTAGCAAATTTAAAAAAAAAAAAAATAATAATAATAAGTAATATTTTTTTTATTTTTAAAATTTATTTAAATGACAAAATCTTTTCTGAATAATATATTTTTAGCGCGGTTGTTCCCTCGTTTCAGAATTCATAGGTCACGAAAATAACGGTGGTTCAAATTAGTATAAAATAGTAATGGTATATATATATATATATATATATATATATATATATATATATATATATATATATATTTATATATATACATATATATGTATATGTGTACCCCGCCCCCATATATGTATATGTGTGACCCGTTCTATGACCCTTTACAAGGCAATTTGATACAACTAATTTTCGCTTTGGTTATACAGAGACCATTGATTCACTTGAATTCAGCTAGTCTAAGATATTTAAATTTTGGTTCGTTTGGAGTTAGAAAAAAAAATGTATTAATAGAAATGAAAAGTTTTTGAATCTTCGTATAATTTCTAAAATATTTTGAAAACGGTTGGGAAATAGTTGTAAGTGGAAGGCGACCATTCGAACTTTAAAGTAAATTCTCTATTGTTTTTTAATCTATTGATTCTAGTCAGCTGACTAGGCCTTATGTAGTAACCTCAGTTTTGAAAGGTTGACTTGGTACATTGGGTGTTTATTTTACAATTGGACCATTCTTTATATTGTACCTAATGAATTTGTAAAGTCGTCACTGTGGAAATACAATTTCTATCTTCGTAAAGACATTATTATTCAATATGGCGGAGAAACTGAAAATTTTCCAGTTAGAATATTAATTTTGTCGGATTTGAAGCTCTTTTATGTTTTAATTATAAGATGCTTGGAGGCTGGTAATAATTTTCACTAAATTGCAGCAGTTTCTGAATCGATAGATAAGTGGGTGGCATGTCTGCCTCACTGCTAGGTGAAATTCGTACTTATTTATTAGGTGCTCTTCTATAAACAGTAAGTTGTTAAATTTCTTAAATTTATTTTCTCAATCATAAATATCCATGCAAAAATTAAAACTTTGCTATAGTATGTATTCTTAAATGGTTGGGAGGAGCAGGATGGTTATGCTATCCTTGAGAATGCAGACATGAGGGAGTGTTCTGTGCACCCACACAAGGCGTCAAGGTCAGAACTCTGCCTACGCCTAGGGGAACCAACGCCATTAGTCCACCCACATATCACCGTATAAAGGTGTAGTCCAACCTACCCGGATAACGGGACTATTCAGCAACATGGGTCATTTTATTTTAAGACTCGTCTTGGATTTAAGTTGTGTGGGAGATTTGAAGCTCTTCTAGGCAATTGAATTCGTATTAATTTATCTGATCACGGCCTGAAGGTCGATCATGTAGGATGATGAATACGGCAAAAACATGGATGTTAGTTTCGGATAGATGATAACTTACCTTAACAAAATAATAAGAAGTTGCCAAGAAATCCTGAACTAAATGTTTTAATTAATATGTTAAAGCTTTTCGACTCTCTGGTATAATTTTACCGCAAAGCTAAATAGTGACTGTAAATGCTTGTCAACTTTAAAAAAAAAGAAAAAAGTCCGTCACGCAGGAGCTGCATAACTAAGCACTTTCCTCAGAATATTTGTAGTGTAGACTACATTGCTGAATAATTTGCTTTAAGTAACCTTTATAAATAAAATAAAAATGTGAAGTGTTCTGTTCATTTACATTTGTTATGAGAACTGTTCAATTATTAATTTTGTAAATAATCGGCTTCCAGAGTTATGTTTATACATGATACTACACTACTCAATAAATACACAAAAACTTCAAATTCCGTCTTTTGATCTGACGCAGGAACAGGATACAGTCCCTCTAGTGGGAGATAGCGCTCCTCGCGGCGGCTTTGGGAACCTACGTAGAAATTACGACCGGTATGAGTATATTAGTAATTTAGGTCCGGAGTAAACCCCCCCCCCCTCCAAATAAACCGATTTAGTTTATTTTTACAACCCAGTTTTCTCTGTTGATTACCACCACGAATACCGAGTTTCGTTGAAATGTAACAAAAATTATGGCTGGTAGTGGCAAATTGGTAATGGGGGTCCGGAGTAAACCCCCCCTCATAATGAACCGATTTAGTTTATTTTTACAAAGTATTTTTCTCTATAGATCAACATAACTAATACCAAGTGTAGTTGAAATATAACAAAAACTACGGCTGGCATGGTCAAATTAGTGTTTTGGGTGCGGGGTAAACCCCCCTCCCGGTGGACCGATTTTGGTGGTTAACGAACTAGTTCAATCGTTTGCTAATTGACCGCTATATACCACGTTTCATGAAGAAAAAACAAAAACTCTGGCCGCTATCGTGTTAACAGACACACACATATATATATATATATATATATATATATATATATATATATATATATATATATCGGTGTCTACTAGGTAGGATCGATAAAGATTTGAAGATATTCTTCAAAAATTCCGTCATGAGTGCAACCTCAATAGCTACTTTCCTTCGGAGGAAAGTGCTAAAAAACAACAATTTATTGCAATTTAAAATGAACAAGTTCCAATTTATATGTTTGGCCTATTAATATCTACAGTGCAAACCTGAGTAATTTTCGGTATTTGTGTGGAACGAAGACAGAAAAAGATAGCGACTCTTTGACTTTCATTTAATTTTTTTTTTTTTTTTTTTAAAGAAAGACGGGCTTTGTCTATTAATAGACGGTTAATATTTTGGGCATTTTAGTATTTCTAAGATAAATTCTGTTCAAATAATAATAAAAAAAAAACAATTATTAGTTATTCAGAATTAATAGGCTCCAGCATATATATCATGTCCCTACCATGTCAAACTATGGAATATGCAAAATCTCGTTTTTCAGATTCGTGACTTTGCTCTTGGATTGTGGACGATACGGCTTGTTGCAACTCTAACCCCTTTAGAACAGCCTCTAATTATTTAAATGAAGTATCGAATAAAACCATTTTTCAATATGGATAGAATATGTTCTCTAGTTTGCTCCGATATGCATATTCGATAGTTTGACATGGTAGGGACGATATTATGTCGTTGGTAGTTTTTAGCAGAAATATCCGCAATATATCGATTATTCGAACTGAGATCTATTTAGGTTATTTAGTTTCTCTTTATGTATGATATTATATCTCATTCTACACTTGTTTTTTAACTTATGTTTTAAAAATCGACAGAAAAAACGTTTCTCTATGATTTTACTTCATACGTTATACAAATTCCCCTACATACTGGCCTACTTCCCGCTCAAAACGTCCTGATATCCTCGACTTTTTCATTACTCATGGTATTTCCCAAATTCCTACCTCTATTTCCACTCTCGATGACCTATCTTCCGATCACAGTCCAGTACTCCTTCTCTTCAACTCCGATGCTGATTCCCACTCTATACCTTCAAAACCCACACTCACTCCTGGTCCAGTTGACTGGCAATCCTTTCAATCATCCTTAGAACTTAAACTGGACCTAAACACATCTCTAAAAACGAACACTGATATCGACGATGCTGTTCATTATCTTTCAGTAGCCATTCAGGAATCCTTATTCATCTCCACCCGACTAAAACCTCTACATAATACACAAACACGACCGGCTGGCATACCAACACACATACAACTACTGCTCACTGAAAAGAGAAAAGCACGCAAACGATGGCAAAATTCTAGATACCCATCTGACAAAAAACTGTTAAGCCAACTGACAAACCAACTAAGAAATGAACTGTGGAAACATAAAAACGATCAATTCAAAACATACACTAAGGAACTTACTTCATCCGACAAATCACTCTGGCAGGCTACTAGAAAAATACTCTCATACAAAACCTCCCATCATCCCATCCAACAAGAAGATGGCTCTTGGGCCAAAACTGATATAGAAATTTCCACCGCCTTCGGGCATTACCTCTCCAATGTCTTTACCCCGCACCCTGATGTTAACAATCCAACCCACTCCCACCATGTCTCGAGTCAACTGGATACTCCCCTCCCAATGTCACTTCCTCCCAAGGCCTTCAATCCTAAAGAAGTACTTCACGCTATCCAACACCTTCCCCACAAAAAAGCTCCAGGATATGACCTAATTACTCCCCAAATAATCAAGCATCTCCCGAAAAAAGCAGTCCTTTTCTTAACCTACATTTATAATGCTGTCCTCAGAACTACCCACTTTCCCCTCCTCTGGAAATTCTCTGTAATCCGTATGATACCTAAACCAAAAAAACCTATCCACCACCTCACATCCTATCGCCCTATTGCCCTAATACCTGTATTGGGGAAAATTCTTGAAAAACTCTTACTCAAACGCCTCTACCCCCATTCTTATTCCCAAAATCCCGTCTTCCCAATTTGGTTTTCGTCAACTCCATTCCACCATTCATCAATGCCACAGAATTGTGGATCTGATCTCCACAGCCTTTGAGAATGGACAGTATTGCTCTGGTGTCTTTCTCGACGTAGCCCAGGCTTTTGATCGGGCGTGGCACCGGGGCTTGCTGTTCAAACTCAAACAAATTCTCCCATCAACCTACTACCTCGTAATAAAATCCTATCTCTCCGACAGATTCTTCCAAGTTTCCTATGGTACTTCATCCTCACCCATTTTCCCCCAACTTGCAGGTGTACCTCAAGGCGGAATCCTGAGTCCTGTCCTATACCTCACATATACGGCTGATATCCCAACTCACCCCGGTACATCCCTCCATATGTTCGCCGATGATACAGCTCTGTTCTCCTGCAGTCCTGACCCAATTCTGACATCCAAGTCTCTCCAGGAACACCTTGGACTGATCGAACCCTGGCTCAGTAAATGGAGAATCAAAGTTAACCCTCAGAAATCCTGCCACTCAACCTTTACCCTCAGGCGATCATCCTGCCCTCCAGTGTTCCTCCATAGTTCTCTAATTCCGCAAAAATCCCAAATTCGCTATCTAGGACTAATACTTGACAAACGACTAACATGGAAGCCACATATTACCCAGAAGCGACAAGAACTCAGCCGACGGTACAGACTATTACTACACTTACTTGACAAACGATCTAATCTCACACTACAAACAAACGTCTCATTTACATGACCATTCTCAGACCAATATTTACTTACGGAATTCAACTATGGGGTTCCACAAAGCCTTCCAACTCCTACAAAATCCAATCCATGCAGTCTAAAATTCTCCGGAAAATAACGGATGCTCCGTTTTATGTCTCCAATTTGACCCTCCATAATGATCTTAATATCCCTTTTATCCATCCTCTAGCCAAATCCCTCTATCGCAAATTCCATTCGAACCTACACGGCCATCCTAACTCCTTAATAAACTCTCTATCCTCCCAGCACATTCCTTACAACCCCATTCGCCGACTGAAACGCAAGTGGCCAAGAGATCAACTCTAGAAAGTGTAGATCTGTGAAAAAAATAAATTCTGTCTTGTGGGTACTACAACTGTGCAGCTTCCCACCTCATGTACATCCATGTCATATAATCTTGCAATAATTTACTAGAAATGTACCTTATACATTGTTGTAAATTCGAAATAAATAAATAAATAAACGTTATACAATATGTAATTCAAACATATATAAAATATTTATACAAATTCAATGACCACAAACGTAATAATTACTCAATAAGTGAAAAATGAAAAAACTTATTCTCTTTTTCAGTTGTTTACTCTTTTTCTTTTTGGCTATCCAGAAAAGTATATGCAATGTCAAATTGTATCCAGCTTAATTTCATTAAAGATTTTTATAAAACAAAAATCAATCTGTTATTGTGGACATCCGTCGGCATCCTGTAACAAACAATTCTAGCATCTACGAGAGACGAAATTGCAAACATTAAAAGTTCGGAAAAAGCATAAATTGTCTCGAAAAAGGAATGAATTAGGTGTACCAATCCATTCTCAAAAAAGGTAGAGGCTTTTTTTTAGTAATTACGCTTAATTCTTTCTCAACAAGCCAGGTTTCGCTGTGGATTTCCAAACCTACCTTTAGAAAGGAGGTTAAGAAGGCAGTAAAGAACGAAAGTGGTTTTCGCCAATGATGGTTGTAGTTTCGACGTCATCAGGTTTCAGAAATAATTTGTACTTTTTTAAATTCAATTGAAACTTTGATTAGAAAAAGCATTAGTGTAACAATATTTGAAAAATCATATATCCAGACGTCTGAGATTTCAATTTCGTTCCTATATATGGATATGATTTGGCTAAAATGTTTTTTGAAAATTTCACAATCGGTGGCCAAGAAATCCCAAGAATTACCAAGAGGTAATTTTACGAGAATTTCGCAATTTTCGTAAAATAGCAACATAAAATCGAAAAACAAATTCAATAGTTTTTCATAGAAGCTATCGATGTGCCATAGGTCCACTTAAGGAACGATTGACTAAACCGAAGACAAGGTATAGTTGGGATTCGGCTAGGAAAATTCCCAAAGCCCGGCTAGGAGAATTCTCCCAGCCGAATCCCAACCATACCTTGTCTTCGTATCTCTGCAACGGCTAACTATCTCCATCTTCACGATTGACTAAACCAGTTCTTTTTACTTTTTCAGTGGCGCACAAAAAAAGAGCAACAGAATAGACCTTTTGACATTTTGAATGTAAATTCATCGATTTTACGCACTAGATACCGAAAATGGCCCCTGTTAATTCCTGCATGCATAAGAGGGCTGAAAGTGACCCCCCCCCTGTCTGTATTCATATATATATATATGCATTCACAAAAGAAACGATTGGACGAATTCTTTAACTAACAAAATAGGTCTATCTGATGGGAGGATTTTGTCCGGCCTCTGACGGTAGAACCTTCTGCTATATTGCAATCACCACGGGAAAAGCCTTTGAGTGTAAAGATAAAAGCGTGTTAAAAAATGATTTCGTTTAGAGCCTTCTGCTCAATTTCAGGAACATAAATATGTTTTAGGACCACCCGACAAACCTACCGAACGCCACTGCGCATACGCTAACGCCACCGCGCAGTGCGCGAACACATTTTTGTAACTTTTTTTCCAGTTTAGTCACCGCTAAAGCATATTTATGCTAAAATAAATTTAAAAAAAGTGTAATAAAGGGTGTAAAAAATTAATTAAAAAAAATAATCGGTGCATTAGGAGTTGGTTTTACTCCAGAGCAAGTTTATTTTATTTCAATTTTAACGTTTACTTATGAACGACTAAGATTTCAAGCAATTTTTCAGGAATACAGCGTACACTACCCTCCTTGCCTAACAATGTGCTTAGTTATGCAGCTCTAGCGTGATGATGTTTTTAATGAACATGTTATCGGATTGTTGAATAATAAGGACCTCCAATTTCCGAATAAATCAGCTCCACCATGGTCACACACCAAGCCCTAACAGCTGGTAGGGGTGAGTGGGTGCCCTTGGCTTGGCACACCTTCAGGCCTTGCTGGTTAATGGGATCCGGCTCCTTATACTTGTGTAACTTCTTACCACTTTCATATGCTATTTGTTTCAATTATTTTAATTAATGATATTTAACTCTATTCTATGCCTTTCACCTTAGCATCTAAATACGTTGTTATATGTTTTTTACTCAGGGGATATCTTTCTCGCTGCACTTTCCAAAGGAATGCTAAAGGTTGATGGCTGGGGGGCGCTATTACGGTTGCACACATAAAAGAATTTAAGAAAAATGTTTTCAAATCTTCATCGATCCTATACCGAAAATGACCCACGTTAAAATTTCTCTCTCCCACTCTCTCAGACTTACTTATATATGTGTGTGTCTGGTAACACAATTTTTCCTCTAGGAAAAAACTAGGACCGATATGTCTCTTATTTTCTTGGCTTTTTTTTTGTCTTTTTTTTTTTTTACTAAAATACTCATTTTACTGTTAAATGCAATTAAAAAATACAACCAATTAAAAAGTGAGGTTAACATAGACAAAGCCCCGTTCAAAAGAACAGAATTCACATCGCCTCATCGAAAATTATTTTGGGACCTTTTTTTGTAGAGAATTAAGTAGACTTTCGAATGGTCTCCACCTTCCACGATTTTCCCAACCGTTTTGGAAAAATATACCAATATCCGATAAGTGTCTGTTAATCGACTATTTTCCCTGGTACTTCCTTAAGTCCAAACGCCAAAATTTAAATATCTTAAATTACATGAATGTCAAACCTCTGGAAGTTTGAACTAAATCAATGGTTTCTGAATACCCAAACTTAAAATTAGTTGGGAAAAGCAGTTAACTTTTCTCGTAAACAGTTTCAGATATCTGTTCAAAAATGGTTTCATACCTGCAAGCATATTAATTCGAAAACGTAAGCGTCACGATTTTTTCGCACGAAATTCGTTCCAAAACCATGTTCCGGTGGCCGGATTTCCCTATGGAGAGAGGGAGGAAACACGCTCAAAGAAAAAAACAACACAAGACTGTCATTTACACCCACCTGTCTATCCTGAAATAGCCTTTGATCCTGAACAGCGGAAATTCATATTAAACCCATAGCTGAGTGATTATAAGAAATTCCGGGTAAGATGCTAGTCATATTCCTGCCTAGAAGAAAACTCATTACGTTTCGAAACCAAAGTTTAATTCGATGACAAGGGATGGTTGGGATTCGGCTAGGAGAAAAAAAAGTCTGACCTTCAGGAAGAAATCTGTATTGGACGTTTCGGCATTTCAGCCTTCTTCAGCTAAAAAAATATATACAACTTGTAAATAAAAAAAAGGCAGCGTAGTATATACATCATGACAAGAAATTTGAACCAATCTTATGTTTAAACAATGAAAATTCGGTAGGTAGGTAGTTGGAAAGTAAACAACATGTAGAAAGAAATAAGTACACAGTACAAAAATAACATTATTGAACATTTTTATATTATGAGAAAATCAATCTATTCTATAAGTGGATAACAACTTATAATAATAATTTATATAAGTTTAATTCTTCGTTCCAGGAGCGTATATAATTCCATGAGCCCCCGTCCTAAATTTTGATTTATTCTGTAAAAATGTGTCATATAAAACTTAAAAATTAATGAAATTAGATCACTTAGTGCAGATTTTTTTTTTTTTTTTTTGGGGTGTAATAGCGTGTTTTAGTTGGCTAACAATTCCAAGTACTAGATTTTTAGTATTCAATGCCTCCAAAAGCTCCCATTCTCCCCCTGTAATTATGTCCTATATGTTCCCCTACAAATGTTCTTTTTATATGGAGTAATTCTATAGTTAAGGAATATTGAATAATAGTTTGGATCCTCAAAATACATATCCACATAAAATATTTATCGAATGCCGTTGACATACTAATTGAATTAAATGTCTTGCTCCAATCAATTGATTGTAATTAGTCATTTCGATGTGTATAATACACCTAAAGAAGTTCTTAGCGAAGGGCGTAGGCTGCAAGAGATATAAAAGATCTGAAATAATTATCACATAGAAAGTGAACGATATTTTTCTTGTAGGCTGGAGTGGAAAGTGATTCTGTATTAAGAGAGTTGCGTAGGATTTCAGAAATGGTGGGTAAGAGGTTGTATAATTTGTTGCCTTTCCTCAACTCAGTTGCTCTCTTAACTCAATTATATTTCTTAATGAATGGCGATCAAATCTAAATGCCTCTGCAAAATTATTTCATTATTCAAATATCAGTGTGCCACCAAAGTGCCAGGTTTATTTGCTAACTCATTACAAATTGTAAATTCCCATTTAAAAGGCATTAGAGGTTAGATTTTATATTTGTGTTACTCATATTTATTTTTATTTATATTTTTATACGCATGTGTACATTTATAAGTATGTGTTAAAATTTAAATTAATAAGTATATATATATATATATTTGTCTGTTCGCGCTGTCCAGTAAAAAAATATAGCCCGATTTTGATGTAATTTGATACAAAATTACTTTCTCTAAAACGGAAGGTCAAGATCGCCCACCGGCTAATTCGTGCGGAAAAATCGTACCCCCTTCGTGTTTCTGTAAATTACTTACGGGCTTTCATTTAAAAGGATTTTTTTTTCTGTATTAAGAATCGCCTGCTTGAAGGTGATATAAGCATTTTGTAGAAAAATGAAAAAAAAAAAAAAAAAAAAAAAAAAAAGAAGAAGAAAATAGTTGTGGGTATCCCTAAACGACGAATTGAGTTTCTATTAAGCTAAGATACATTCAGCTTGGCTACGTTAGGAGCTGTGGAAGTAAAAACCGAAAAACATTTTATTAATAAACAAGAGTAGCTTTGGGCTTTTCGTACATTTTCCTAAATACATCGGAAACAGTAGGAAAAACATGGTAACTGAACTCTGACCATTCGAAAGACACACATTTCCTACTTAAAAGGACCAAATGAACCTGAGAAAACGGTGCTTCAACTTTTGGAAGAGTTAGTTTCGTTCATTTGGGGGCTTGAATTTCTATTCTATCCTATTCGAATTACATTAGAGATATGCATTATGTAGAAACACACTAAGGACCACTTATTTCCCGTGGGTTGGGCTTTTACTTGTATAAATTTCTGCAAAAAGATGATCGAATGGATTTGAATGTGAATATGCCTCCAAATTACCAGGGGTTTGCCTCAGAATTGCATATGGCTCTTCTGAAGGATAAGTGTTTCGCATTTCCAGCTCTTGTTTGTAGTCCCTCACTCGCTCACCTCCTGTGAGTCCTGTAAATCAATCAGAGACATCTGGTCGACCCTAATGAAGGAAGAGGAGGATGAGCATTATTGTAAGAAAAGGACAAGTTCAATGCTGAGTCGTGCTAGTCTACTCCCAGGACCATGACCCCGATAGACGTGCTTCTCCTGCTTATATAAGGCGATGTCCTTTGCATAGAGATCATTACAGATAGGCTTATAAGTCCTTACATTCAATACATAAGTCCCACTCCGAACGCTCTTAAGGGAAAGTGTCCGTTACAAGTAAAGCACAATTTCAATAAGATCCATAAACCAAATACTATTTATGAAGTTTATATAAAAAATCCGACTCTCTCGAACTACCGAATAATATTATGGCTTTCCAATTGGAATAATATTTTTCTTAACGCTCTGGCAGTAAAATAAATTAAATAAATAAACAATAAAGAAAAAACTACAATTTAAGGTTTTCAATGTTAAGATTCATTAGTAATAGTCAGTAGTAAGTAGGTCTTTACTGCGAGGATTTTTAATTAATTCTATGTATAGATTTCAGTGGCTTACACAAAAATATTTACTTCTTTTTTTTTAAAAAAAAAAAAAAAAAGGTTCTATTAAAAAATGGGTGTAGGTACTCAATTTTATGAAAACGGATTCTATGTGTAAGGAGGGAGTTGGAATATGTGAATGGAGTATTTTCTGTCATCTAAAAGTATTCCGCTAATATTTTGTGGTACGATAGTGTTTGCATGGAGTCTGTTAGCAAGTGTTCTGGCAAACTGGTCTGCCTGGTCTCGACAGTCAGTCAGGAATTTTCTCTTGAGCTTGGCCAGGTTTCTTGCCCCCTTGCAATATTCTTTAATTAATTCTTTAATAATATTAGGTCCAATGTCTCCGCAGCCATATAGCCAATAGAGAGTGACATTTTATATTCAGATAATAAATTGCATTGAGTCTGTTATGAAAGGATTTGAGTTATGAATGTTTTGTAATGTAAGTAACGCGCTCAATAAGTCATTACATTTTCTATTGTTTTTTTTATGAGTATTAGGTATGTTTTCCAGTGCGAGTATTACAGCAGGACGAGTATGAAGGGTTAAATAAGAACAAATAATCAAAAATTAATGGGCAATCCATTCACAATCTTCAATTACTTCTTTGTCGGAAATAGTGGCAAAATGATCAATAGGTAGTGTAAATTGAAATTTTCTTTTGTGTGTGTGTGTGTCTAACGGCGTATCAACATTTGGGCTATTAACGCCGGGCTATCTACAAGTTGCCACCCTTTTTTTATAATGCCAACTGCTCCTGGTCGGTTCATTCAACGTCAAATTAACATGTTTAAGAGTCATATAAAATAATGATCATTTCCTAAATAAAACCCCTATAGCATTAATAACTACAAAGAAGAAATATTGATACGCTTAAGGTCTTGTTAGTTGGGATCAAATCTTTAAAGTACATAATATCGTATGGCGAGAATCAGAAATTACGGCTAAGGCAGAAAATAATACAGCCTATAATGTTTTACTTAATAAATTACTATTAGAAAATAAATATATATATAAAAAAAAAGAAAAGCAAATCCTTGATGTGTCCATATATGAAGATGGACACTCCGCCATACCTGGATGACAAATTCATATAATATTTCTATATTATTAGAAATATTGGAATAAAGGAGAGTGTCATAAAATCAAATAGTCTGACCTTCTTTGGTGAACCATAGCAGGTCCGAAATCATTTTAAAATTTTCAAGAAACCTCATTGATAAGTTTCTGTTAATGTATTTATATTTTTAACGTACATTTATAACGCAGATATTTAGGATGGGCTATCTACAAGTTACCACTATTGTCTAGCCAGGATAGGGCTGATGCCTGTTCTTTTATCGGAAGAGAAGCCATCACCCCTCATTGGAACGAACCCACGACGGTTAGCATTACAAGTGCTCACGACTTAGCAGATATATGATATATATAAAAAAAAAAAGAAAAAAAAAAGTCACTTGAAGGTTACTTCTCAAACATATTCGAGACAATCGCGCAGTTATCCTTCTAAAGCTACAATTATCCTTCATATTTATTTAATACAGTACTCCGTCAATTCCTTTGTCTCCGCCGTACGGGACAAATCTTCACCTTCCCCCCAAGGCCTGGAGATGTTCCTGAGTCATTGAAACCCGGTCACGGAAGGATGAATAACAATAAATACCTACTCCGGATGGTGTTCATCTTTAATAATAGCATATAGACGCATGGGAAAAACTCCGTACCGCATCTCATTGTTTCAGTTTTCATGATTTTACATTGACATCCTTTCTTTTGGAAGCTCGGTGTCTCGCTTCAAGGGATCGAGATGCCGCTATGCTGTTTTTTCTCCGTACTTTTTATCATTTATTCCTCAAAGGAGGAAAAATTAATTTATTTTATAAACTTGGCATTCAACTTTTCATCGCACATTTTTTTTTTTTTTTAAATTAGTTTTTAAATTAAGAAAACTATCAGCAGTAACAACAATGCCAATTTTGATAAAAATGTTGTTTGACACCCTCTTACTAAGTAATAGAGTTCCTATAGTTTTCTTTGCATATAGCACCCATTTAAATAAAACTAAAAAAATTAAGTTTAGGATATGTTTAGCTATTTAGTACATCATAATTATTACTCTAAATAAAACCACGTGAAAATAGGACCAATTGCAAAAAAATACTTGAAAAAAAAATACTTTATTGGATCTCTGTGAGGCTACAAATATATGTTATTTTTCTCAGAAAACCTAAATTGTCGCTCTATCTCTCTCTGAATCATCAAGCTGGTTCATTAAACACTTATAGAAAAATAATAATAAATAATAATTTTCTCGTTTTATTTATTATTATTTTTTTAGTGTTTAATGAACCAACTTGATGATAAAAATGTTGATACACTTATTCCCATAAATAGAGGTTTGGAATTGTCTTTAATATGCCCGAAAGCCCTGGCAATTAAGTAAATGTCTTCAAATGAGATTGTATAGTTTAGTGTTTTGTATGTGGGAGAGTATTGTATGTTGTACTGGCTGCTGTCCACCAACAATGCGTTCATATCATGTGGAATATTTAGGTGTCGACTTCTACATTCCGTAAGTTGGTATGTTTCGGTAAAGTCTCTGTTGCATATATCACAGGTTGGTTTGCTAAGTCATGAGAAAATTAGAAATAATACGTGGATAGTTATTACGGTCTAACGAAAACGGATTACTATTAAAACCAGAAATGTGAATTCTTAGCAAATCTATTCAGGAAGAACAAATTAATCTTCTTGGAAATAGATCCAATATTTTATTATATCAAAAATTAATGTGTATTTTATTACATTTAGAATACATATATATTTTATGATTTTCCTATTTGCAGGGACCCATTAAAGACTAGGTGAGCCCAAGAACGATCAGCCCCATCCCTCGAACGACGTTCTAAAAGATAAAACCTTTATGGCGTCCGAGTTTCGAACACGTGTCCTCCAGAACACGCGTCCTAAGATATTCACTGGGCCAAAATTTTAGTTATCTAATTTATTTAAATTAAATCCTGCATTTCAAGGAAGTGGGCGAACTAAGAAGGCGCATCAGAGCAATATATTATGGTGGCCAGTGAGTCGGACAGTTAACCTTTTAGCGATGTGGGCAGCTGGATCCAGTTTTATTAAAATGGGCCAAGGGACCTTTCTGACGTCATTGATTACATCACCGAAGACCCGCCCTCACTCGCCCTCATTTCTTTTATCAGTATTTAAAATATATTTATTTATAAATATATGTTTATGAACAAAAAAATGAATTATCAACTTTCTTGGCTTTGAGCAATAAGGATACCTATCTAATTTTGAATATTTTGATGGATTCTTGGTTGACTCATCAACTATTATTCTTCAAATTCAAATTCTTTTTCGATTATTAAACTCTGAATACCTTAGACCTCTATTTTCTGGAATTTTATTAAGAATAGTATTTAATTATATAATATTTTTCATTTTTTCGGATACGTCACATCGCCTTCTAAGGCCATTAGCCTTAAAAAAGTCAACCTTCCACAAAGTTTCGAACCGGGATTTCTTACTTGAGCTCCCGATATTCCTCATTATTCATACCTTATTACATGAAAATTTCTAATACACGATTTATTTATTGACTAATTCGTTCAAATCTCAGCCAGTCTATTAGTTTTTATTTAAGCTATAAACATTCACATTACAGAAGCATATTGTACGATGTTTTTATATCTTGTACTTAAATCTTAGGGAAACCTACCTTATACTTGCTTATACTAAAGCCAGCGGAGATTTTGATGCTGAGACTTTAACGAACGCAATGGAACCTCTCAATCTCATTGTTCGTGTTCCTCCTAGGAACATATTCCGTAAAATTACAAGAAGCTGTAGTTTGTTTAGGCAAGCAGAGAATAGTTGGAATTCGGCTGAGACTAACAATCAGATTTTCTGAAAAATCTATATTTAGAACGTTTTGGCAGCCTTCTTCAGCAATGAATGCCTGGGGGGGGGGGGTGGAGCAAGGCCAGTTAGCTTTTATTTCGAAAAAAGGAAAGGCATAACCTCCATTTTATAAAACAGGGGTGCTCAAACGGTCGATGGCGAGTGCTTTTTTAGTCGATCTCAAGAAACAATTACCGACATAGAAGAACTATTCACAGATTTTATTTTAGTAGCTAAGTAGGAAGGGTCTAAAAATCTACTATTGAGATGATTAGCGCAATAAACGCATTAAAAAATAAATTGCAAGTTGTGATATATCAACTGAAAGAACGGATCTGAAATATTTTCCGTCTTTGAAAGCGAAGATTATGATATTAAATTTTATGGCAGGAGTATATAATATTTTGGGCAAATTACCAATACTTCTTTTATTTCTTGTTATGGATAATGAGTTATCTTTATTCTTGTAAAAACATTGAGGAAATAGAGACTGAAAAAGCAAGTAAGTTTACCATGGACTCATGTTCTGTTGAAAAGGAGTTAGTGCAGATTGTATCAGATATACATCTTAAAGCCACAGTATCTTACACAAAATATTGGTGTTTTATATCTGAAGTACGGGAAATATCTAAGAAATTTAAGAAAAATGTGCTTGTTGTAATTTATAAACGTGTATCAGTGTTTGTTTGACAACTGACTGAAACTGGCCGCAATCTATCACTGTTCTTTCGCCATAAAACTGAGGCTCAGAATTTGTTTTTAGCAGGGTTCCTCCCTCCCTCCATAGGGAGGAACTTTGCTTATGAGGTTGATCTCATGTCGCAATCCGGAATTGCTCACTAAAAAATTTAATGTTTGAAAACCAATAGTTCACGGAAATAACAGTGGTTCAAATTTGTATATATTTACTTTACCAGGCATTTTCCTAGACAACGCCCGAAACAAGGAATGAGTAACAATATAGAAATAAGCAAAATCTGTACATTTGGAGTTCGGATCACGAAAAAGCTCCCCAACGCAATTTTAGTTTTCTTACAACATTGGAAACAAACGAGGAACATATATTTTCTAAACCTGCTAAAGTGAAAGTAAGTAATTGCTGTTCATTTTTGGGGGGGGGGAGGTCCGATTTACTTGAGTCTTAAGGCGCGAACACTTTCTTTAGAAAAACAAAACCAAAAATCGTTGTCATTAATAAAGGGATAACAATTTAAAAATAAAATAAAATATTAGTTTATTTTTAAAATTGAGTCAGTTCTTTTGACATATATACAAGAGCAAACCCTTTTTATAGTAGTCGTTGCGTTTTTGTGGAATGTGCTCAGTTTTTGGCGCTTCTCTGACACGTGGTTTTTAGTTTATTAGCATAACGTAAATTAGACGCACAATGGCTTAGACTTCTGCAAAAGCCCTTGTCATCGATGTTTTCCAACGAAAAGAATAAACAAGCATTATAAGTTAGCAAATGGCAATAACCAGTAAATAGTATCATTTTCTGTTTGATGAGAATTAGAATATATTGAAATAATTCTTAGGTTACTATTTTGTTCTGTAAATGTTCTCTCCATGGTCTAACCCCTTAGTGACTTAAGCTCATTCTGTCATCATTCCAGTCTAGTTCACCCCTGGTGTATAAGTAGTTCTTGAAAGGGGCCAATCATTTCCCGGCAGCTGTTCTTCTTTATTAGAACTAACTTTTTTTATATAAGTTAGAAAACATTTCTTAAAAATTGCTAAGTCCTTGGCGAATGAGTTTTCACGCTTATTGTTACATCATTTTCAATTTAGAAAGGAAATTCTTTCCATTCTTTATTTTTATTTAGTTTATTATTTTAAGGGTTATTTAGGGCGTTAAAGTTTATTAGAGATAAAAGAAAGCGCATATCGTCGCTACAAATGCAAAGTATCGAATGTGAAAATCACCACTTTTCAGAGTGGAAAAGCATTTATTCATAACTTTTTTTTGGACATTCAAATATTCGGCAGATTTGACCTTTTGATAGTTGAATACTTTCCCTTTAATAGAGTGATCTAAGATTCAAGAATTTGCCGTACATAAGTCCAGCAGAAATTAGTAAAGATTGACAATGTAAGATGCATTTTTTCACATTCGTTACTTTGCATTTGTATCGACGATATGATGTTTAAAAACGCAATATGATAATAAATGTGTCATTCAGCTTCAAATCCTTTTGTTTTATGCTCTGCAGGTTTCACACTTCTATGGCACCTCTTTAGGAGCTCACAACTAAAACTATAATTATCTCTGGTCACATCATTAACCATTGACATTCCATTGGGCTAAATCATTCGCACGTTCATGGGCGGAGTCAATACTAAATAAGTTGGCCAACTCATGGTTTGTCCTACGTCTCCAAATTCCCTGGTCAAGGATAACCCCATCATATGCTCCTCAAGACCCTTCTTTCAAAATATAGTAGGGATAATTCATGTCGCTTCGTTATAGTCCATGTTTCTGGCCCATAATAGACGACTAAGGTTTATCTTTGCTCATTATCAAAAGTGACAGCCCAAATACTTATACTGGCTCACTGTTTTGAAGGAGAAGGGGTCCATGGTGATGTATGCGAAGACATCCCTCATATTAAATGTAAAGATCTTAAGCATCGTAGTTCTTCCTTCTTCACGAGCTTTACAGTGTTTGATTCAAGCATCCATAATATTATTGTTGGAGGATGTAGTAATATTTTATGACAGCATTGCGTATCTTAATACCAGTCATAAATTCTTCAACCCTGCACAGCTCGAACCTAGCAGAGCCTTTTCCTTAAGACTAGTGATGTCTTCCTAAGCCAGTTCTCGTACCCGAACACTTGCGTTTGTTGTTACATAGAATACAATAAAAACTCCGATCTTTCAAGTCCGTGAAAATAAGTTGAATTGTTTTTGAATTTCTGAAAAAGTCAGTTTTGTATATTATATTTTCAAAAATACATTAACCAAAATTGGTCTGCAAAGCGCTCATAGTCTTTTTAATAGTTCTTACATTAGATATAAGTTTCCATTTTAAACGTTATCGAGAGATAAAATATAGATTTGTTGCTGCAACAGAAGCATTGTTCTCCACTTAAGGTTAAACCGAAGTAATTTCGTAAGGAATAAAGATATAATCTATGTCCACCGATATCTGATTATTTGAGCGATCAAGTATCAATATCGTAACTAGTAATTGCTGAGGAGAAACTAAAATTACGCAACGAATTCAAACACTACAACTTACTTTTCCATAAGTGAAAGTTAGCTTATCTCAATGAAAGATTAGCCTTTCGTAACGAATAGTCACCTCAAAGTTAATAAACGTTTTTGCAATTAAGATGTCTTATTATTACTACCTCGTAAAAAGAAACCTATCCAGCAGGGAAAAAAGTACTAACTTTCATTACAAATCATGTGGCCTTCGAAATTAGTTACAATAAAGTTTTTCATAGATTCTAGCAATAAATGTACGTTGCTTAACACTCCCAGTACCTAGAGAAAATAAAAACCATATCCGCAATCTTTGATGCAAATATCTGACGCACATTTTCGTCAGATATTTGCATTTTCCTCTCTCATCTGAATCTCTATTTGTTCGCGAACCTTAGATACCTATTTAGATGTAATAAATAAAGCAAAGTATTTGTTTCATTTAAATATAGTTTTGGAGACTAAAAAACATTCTCTAGGAGCTGTGATCCTATAACAAGCTTGTGAGATAGAAAGCAAGATCGGTGTTTTCTGACAGTCTGATTTTCTCCTTTTCATTTATTCATTACATATTCCTCCAGCATCGTCTTTAAGGACAGTATAAAAAAAGGTATCAGCTATTCATATGGACGACAAAAAATAAGATAAAAAACATTACTTCAAAACTGAATAAATATAATCAAATAATGATTTACATAAATCCAATGATATACAAAAAATACTGGTATGGTAGAATTTGTCAGGGTTCGGTCGTTCCGTCAACATAACAAAACTATATTTTTTTTTATAAGAAAATGAGTTTTATTTTCCAATAAAAAATGTAGTTTTATTAAGATACCACGACCGACCCCTGACCAATTCTGCCTTAACATAAAATAATTTAACCTTTTCAGTGTGTACAGTGCATTCCTCACAATGTCTGATTCTCCTATTGTCCTTTTTAATCCGATGTGGCTAATGTAATGCCAAACCCACCCGATCCTGGTGAGTAAATGATATGGTGCCCAGAAGGGGATACAGCGCCAGTTGATGTTATTCTTATAATTTTACCGTTCACATTGTTTATAAACTGCGCACAGTTTGGTAGATCCTAGGCTCGCCTTTGTACAATAGGAGAAATCCTCCAGAAGTGCAAACTAATGCGTTGTTTTGTACCATTGGATTTGGCGAATTCGCCCTTCTGGTAGGAAAGTTTCATACGTTCTTCCTGTAAGCATTCTAATTATAATAAATTTTGCTGCTGAACCTCCTGCGGCTGGATCAATCCGCTTCACGCAATTTGCGACAGGTGTCTTGGCCACTTTCTTGAAGAAACGTGCGGTCTTCTTAGGAATTTTTAACCTCCGACGAAACCACAGGCCTTTCACCTTGTACTCTCTAGGTGAAACATTTTCTCTTAATACTTATCATAGATTTTTCTCTTATTATCCGCTTCTTCTTCATAGTGATAACATACGTAGGATCGATGAACGCTTCAAGGAACAGGTAATATAAATGATAACGTGGACTTGGCTAGCTTTTATGACTTGGCTTTTTATTTTCATCTTCGACATCCACTAATTGAGCAGTTCCAGCCGAAGTAATAGGAACCGCTTTCTAGCTGCCATAATGTAATGAGAGCAGATGTTTATTGATGCAACTTTCAAGCGGTGAAATTGTCAGCACTAAAATCTTTCACCTTGATAGCTCACTATAAACGGGAGATAACACCAATTAGCTGCCTTTCCAAGCATTTAATAATGGTAATAGGTGCCATTATTAATTTGTTAATTTGTCCATAACTCTAAAACTAGAAAGTAATTATCTAGCTTATAATGACACAAAATTCCGGAGGGATATTTGATGTACAATTTATTATTTACAATTATTATTTAAGGCGAGAAATTAGATTTATTAAAGGCGAGAAATCCTAAGATTTATAAAGAAAATGGGGTTTAGGGTGATAAATCCGAAAGGACTACCATTTACCTCTATCGCAAATTTAGTTTTTTTTTTAGCTAAGCATGGGGATTGTGCACATAAGAGCAGCTTGCCATGAAAAAAACAACATTTTTCTTAGTTATCATTAGAAATGGAAAAAAAACAATATTCCGTTATAATATATTAAACTCTACATTTTTACTGTTTTTGTAAGAAAAAAATGTTTCTTCTTGTATTCGATTTCCTTCAAAATTCATTTTTGCCTTCCATCTTCGTTTTCCCGCCTGTTTTTTTTTTTTTTTTTTTTTTTTTTTTTTTTTTACGGCGCATCTACAACTTGGCCATTAGCGCCGGGCTATCTATAGGTTGCCACCCTTTATAATGCCAACAGCACGTGGTCGGTCACCCATTCAGGTACTGACCACGCCCGACGTTGCTTAACTTCGGTGATCTACGGGAACCGGTGTATTCAACGTGGCTATGGCCGTTGGCCCCGCCTGTTCTTCAAAAAGTAATTAGCTAGGTGGTAGACGTCACCCCTTTATCACGATATCAGACAGATCCAGATGAAATCTTTCACTCTGCTCTTCATTATAGGTTTTCGGGGAAAGAATTGTGGTTTCGAAATTCAAAAGTATTTACGGTTTTTTTTTTTTTTTAATGATGATAATAAATATTCATTAATTGTTCATGGTAATTTTTAATAATTATTTTAATTTGTTTTTAAATATTGAAAGCGGAAAATGAAATAAAAAGGTTCGTAAACGTTCATAAAATTCAAAGGAATTTACGGTAGAAACAATAATGACCTGTAACATCGCAGTACCACGGAAAATGTATTGCTAAGGATCAGGTGAACATTTGCAGAACTGATCGGAGACCACTGTGGTAAAAGAACTTGTATGTGTACAATTTTTTTTTTTTTTTCAAAGAAATGTAAATAAAATGTCTAGAAAGATATTCCATATTGTATAATTAATGATTAATCCAAATTTATATCTCCCAATACTGCTTTGTAATTTTGAAAAATTGTTTATTAAATGGAAAAGAAAGAGTCAATAATCGCTAGTTTCAGGTAAACCGCAACACGAATCAGAGTATTTTGAGGTATAGCGAGAACTAAGTTTTTTTCTGGAATACATTACTTCAGTTGTACAAGGTTTTTTTTTCGTTGGCGGTAATAGACTGAACAAATTTCCTAGCTCTTGTCCAAGGTTAGAAGGAGCATTGTCGAGCGGCTGAAGAAGTGGCGAGAGGGCGACGGCCGATGTCCGAGGACAAAGCAGCCACATCATTAAAGCTAGCGATAATGCTGCTATGAATAGGACAAGACCATCCTCACCTACGCTCCATCACGCCCTGCGCCGTCATTCTCTTAGCTCCAGGTCTTTCATCCTATAGCAATCAGTGCATCTCATCATCTCCAATAGCACAATGGGGTTTCATTAAACTTTCCGTCAACAGGTCATACCTCCTGTCAATTATTTTGACTTGCCCGGTGATTAATTAAGGCCGCGCTGTAGATAAAATATACTGAGGAATAGTTCGTCTATCTAGAGCTTCGTCAATTTAGCGTGATTCCATATAAAAAGAATAGAAACTCTTAATATTTAGCCGCCAATAGAACGAAATTAATACCGTAAAATGGAGTCAGATTAGTACAGTGTGGTGAACTTGGTACAAGCCTGTAATGCTAGGGTTGGGTTGGGTTCAAGCGTAAACTCTATGAGGGACAGTTCATTTCTAGTAATTCAAGGTCTGCCATCATAGTTGAAATTAACCGCAATTAAAAATAATACTATGAAATAGATGCAGTACGGTAACAGCTGTTCCGTCTAGGCGAGCATGCTCTCTTCAAAATTAAAAATTCCAACCCTTCTAAAAATACTTAAAAATTTGAATATAAAAAAAAAAAAAACCTTTCTTAGCGATTGCTTACATCCTAAAGGGAATGTCCATGCAAAATTTCAAATTTTTCTATCAAGTGGTTTGGGCTGGGCAATGATAGGTCAGTGAGTGGTATTTGACAAATATATAGTATGTATATATATATATATATATATATATATATATACACATACACACACACACATATACATACATAGATATAAATAAAGTAGCTAGCTATCTTTTTTATAAATTGATAACTCTTGATTTTCTTGATTTGTTCACCCCTTCACTTCCGGGGTCCGTGGGATTAGCCAAATCTTAGGATAAAGACTCAGGGTTTTTCTTGACGAAAATGACTTCCTGCAAGAACCGTGATTACTCACGGGGGGGGGGGGTCAATCTTTCGTAACGAGTTCCAACATTTCGAACAAATACGTAATAATGCTTTTCATAATTCTGCTAACTGTCCGTACAAATATGTGTCCATCCTTTCACTTAGGTAAACTTTCATATCCTAAGCTTAAGGCTCACCTGTTTAAAATTGCATAAACTGTTACACAACAACTTCTTGACTGATTTTTGTTTTTCTGTTTTAGGAATGGCGCTGACGGTCACCATAATTTCGGTAAGTTACTTCATTTATATTATTGATTTAGAAGTGAAGGAATTGTTCATAAAAGTCTGTATTTCGAACGTGTAGGCAAGCTCTTTTTTCACCGATAGGTGATGCCACGATAACTTTTAGGTGACCCTAGATAAGTGTGGATATAATGCTGAAGAAGGCTAATAAAAAGCATGCCGAAACGTTCAAAATATAGATTTTTATGAAAATCTGACGTTACCTTTTCTCATCTCATTATTGTTAATTTAGAAAGACTATTTCTCAGTTTTTAATATTTCAAGGAATATTTCTAATATATCGCACTAGAATTTCTAAAGTGATGAAACTCAAAAAGAAAAAAAAAAAAAAACAAACTCAAAATGAGACACCCTCGCCTATGTAGAGGGGTCAGTCCATATCAAATCATCCAGAAAAATAGTGAAATGAAACCCATGTCCTCAGAATTGCCTGGAACTTTTTTTATTTGTTGAGCTGGTCATTCTAACGATATATTCCAAATTATAGTTAGATATCCTTAATAATTTTTGAGTTATGAATTTTTAAAGTTGTCTATAAAACTTGTTTTTTCTTTTACTGACGTTTTAAGTCAAAGCGACTTTCATTTACTCAAAAAATCATTACTCTGTTTACGTTAATGATATCTCAATGGGATTTTCACCAAAATGGTCACAATAATATTTTGAATATGGGAAAAATATATTTACTATCTGTTATCTTTCTGGTTGCTAAGTATATTTATTTAAAAACATAATTTTATTTTAAAATAAATTAAAAACATAAAAATTTCAAAAATCTATAAAAATAAAAGGCGCTCCATAAAATCAAGTTCTTTTTTCATGAATACATTCTTAAAAGTATAAACTATTAGATTTTAAAAGAAAAACTCTGGGATTTTGCTGTTAAATATTCTTAAATCAATAAAATAATATAAATTCCTTTTTTTTTTTTAAATTACTTAAACGTCGGGCGTGGTCAGTACCTGAATGGGTGACCGACTATGTGCTGATGGTATAATAAAAGGGTGGCGACCTGTAGATAGCCCGGCGCTAATAGCCAAATAGTTGATGCGCCTTACAAAAAAAAAAAAATAAAAAAAAAAAAAAAATAAAAAAAAAATTGCCTACTTAATGATTAATATCAGCGTACTGAAGCTACATTTACTATTACTTAGGTTAATCTTAATATAAACTTGTGTGAATAAACTATTTTTAAAGTTTACTATAAACTTAGTTTTTTATTATTCTAATTGACTACAGAAAATTACTTACTAGACCATTCGTACTTACTAGACAGAAAAGAAATACCCACTTATCGAATATGCAACAGAACTCACCGTCAAACATATACTAACTGACTGTAGACAACGTAGCAAACTAACCATTCCTTACGACTTATATGACTTACTGACGGAATGTAGCCCATACATACAAACACTACTAACACATTTAAAGCATGAAAACATCTATTCAAAAATATAACGTACGTTTTAGGAAAATATTTTTATTTCCTTTTTGTTTTTAATCTATATAATGATTTTGATTGAAAATTTTGTTAGCTTACATATTTTTATGACAACTATCATAAAAATATGTAAGCTAACAAAATTTTTTTTTTAGGACAGCTGACCATTTGTAGATTTGACCAAAACTAACTGCCTTTGATTCTGTCGTTTAAATGAGCTCGTCGCCTCCGTTGCGATTATTTATTGTAAATAAATAAATAATTGACTACAGTGAAAACAATTCGTTTGTGTTGCAAAATGAAGCCAAGATTATTATTGGAACAACAACAGTTGTTCTTTTCATCTAGTTGTGATCTTAATGATATCTCAATGGGATTTTCACCAAAATGGTCACAATAATATTTTGAATATGGGAAAAATATATTTACTATCTGTTATCTTTCTGGTTGCTAAGTATATTTATTTAAAAACAAAATTTTATTTTTGCCATCTAGTTGTGATCTATACAAGATAAGAAAACACCAAAGAACTGCAACTTTCCGATCTCTGTGAGGTATCTCATGACTTGGAAGATGATGTGGCATTTGTCTATGAAAATCAAAAGGTTGTCACAACATTTCCGAAATTAATTATCCAGAAGTAAAAACTGTGATGGTGTTTTTGCTACCAGTTATGGGAAGTCCCCTCGTGACGGTATTGGCGGAATTATCAAGCGGATTGTAATAAAAGCAAACCTTCAATGTACTCCAGGAGCCAGACATTTTTTGGCTTTTATATTACAAAAATAGATAACATAAAGCTTACTCTGGTGTTAAAAAGGAAACAATAATAGATTCCAGGCAAAAACCGGAGGATCGTTTCAGTTCAGCCAAGACTGTGTCCGGGACACGTAGTTTTTACTATTTTTAACCAAAATTTTACTTACTTAAATTTTCGGAAACTACCAAACTTAAGTTTATAGTAAACTTTAAACATAGTTGATTTTCATACGTTTATATTAAGATTAACCTAAGTAATAATAGTAAATGTAGCTTCAGTAAGCTTATATTAATCATTAAGTAGGTAATTTCTTTTTTTTTTGTAAGGCGCATCAACTATTTGGCTATTAGCGCCGGGCTATCTACAGGTCGCCACCCTTTTATAATACCAACAGCACATAGTCGGTCACCCATTCAGGTACTGACCACGCCAGTAGTAGGTAATTATTAAAAAAAAAAAGAGTTCATATTATTTCATTGATTTAAGAATATTTAACAGCAAAATCCCAGAGTTTTTCTTTTAAAATCTAATAGTTTATACTTTTATGAATGTATCCAGGAAAAAAGAACTTGATTTTATGGAGCGCCTTTTATTTTTATCGATTTTTGAAATTTTTATGTTTTTAATCTATTTTAAATTAAAATTTTGTTTTTAAATTAAAATTTTGTTTTTAAATAAATACACTTAGCAACTAGACAGATAACAGATAGAAAATATATTTTTCACATATTCAAAATATTATTGGGACCATTTTGGTGAAAATCCCATTGAGATATCATTATCATTAACAGAGTAATGATTTTTTTAGTAAATGAAAGTCGCTTTGACTTAAATCGTCAGTAAAAGCAAAACCAAGTTTTATAGACAACTTTAAAAATTCATAACTCAAAAAGTATTGAAGATATCTAACTAAAATTTGGAATATATCGTTAGAATGACCAGTTCAACAAATAAAAAAAGTTTCAGGCAATTCTGAGGACATGGGTTTCATGGCCTGGATGATCTGATATGGACTGACCCAGGGGTAATAGCATTAAAACAGGAAGAGTGACTCAAGTGCCCTCTGGCGTACAAGCTCTGAAGCTAGGTTGATGGTTAAGAAAGAGATATTTACTAATCTCTTTCATAGTCATAACTGAAAAACACCGATTTCTGAGTTTTGTCACTTTAGAAATACTAGTGCGATATGTTAAATTTAAAAAAATGCGTAATTGATTCGAGGATTTTTCGATGAAATCAATTCATGAATCTCCTGAGTGTTTGTGCTGAACCATTTGTTGAATTATATTTAATTTATTTTTGATTCCATGTAACATTTTAAAATTTGTTTGATAATGCAGGGTTAGATATAGAAACAACGTTTTCTTCTAAGAAATGTTGCTAAATAAGTTGCAAATAAAAAATAATTACTTTTAAGAAATATAATAAATAATAATTACTATAATAATAAATAAATAATTACGGAAATAAAAAATAATTACTTTTAAGAAATAGAAATAGTAATAATATTGTCAGTAATAATATTTTTATACCGATAAAATTATTTATACCATCAAATCTTTTAAAATAAAAATATTTTGATCGAAATGGTTTTTAAATTGTTTTGTACATTTTGTGAAGTCACGAGCCAAAATCCATTCTTACCCGCGCCACTCTTACTCAATGCCCGAATAAAATATTTGATTGAACCTTTCACGTTTCTGGGGCAGTGGTCTTTAAATTAGTTCTGCTGTGAAGAAATTTCCTACAAACAATTTTGGTTTGCTCAACGTTGTTTGTGTTTTTGAAATTACTCCCTATCGAATATTATTTCTTAAACAAGATATTTTATTAGGCAGCTATTGTTTAATTTGTTTATTTGACGCTTTCTAGAGGTTATATACTGATTACGAACCTTATTAGTAATAAATAAATCAGTTCTTTCTTTCTTTTTAAATTCATGTTTCATTGTTAATATTGTATGGTATGTCGCCCATCTCGAAAAATAGACAAACTTGCAGAAGTACCTTCATCTATAACGTCTTTCCCTTCCTAACATTCATCCTGTGGTTTGAAAAAATAGAATAGAAACTCTTCTTGGATAGCCTTAATAAAATCAACACTTCCGGCAGAGTTGGCCATAGCGAAAATGTGTCTTGAACATTTCTAGTAGGGAATTCTTCTGAGTCGTCATCTGCCTACAATTTCTCAACCGTTTTCATGATATTTAACAAAATAAAACTGATGTCTATTAACATAATTATTTTAATAAGTTCCCTTTTCCAAACGTAACCGAGATTCGTTTATCTTAGTTTACATAAACGCGGAATTTGTGAACAAATTTGAAGTTCCTCCATTCCTATTGATCCCACTTAACCAAATGTTAAGTGTTCTCAAAAATATTAAGGAGATCACCTTGATTTTATTCGAATCAAAACCGAACCATTTCTGTAAACGCGGACAGTTAAATACACAGAATATATATATATATATATATATATATATATATATATACATATATATTCGAATGATCTATAGGTTAAGAAACGTTGATATTCACTTCTGTATCGCATCATTAAACGTTAAAATCAGGTGTTTATAGAGCTTTTTGTTCCTCGCTGTAAGGAGGATACCCCGCGTATGACGTTTACTTGATGCTATCCAGAAGTGAATATCAACGTTTCGAATGATCTATAGGTTAAGAAACGTTGATATTCACTTCTGGATCGCATCATGTAAACGTCATACGCGGGGTATCCTCCTTACAGCGAGGAACAAAAAGCTCTATTAACACCTGATTTTAACGTTTATTTGAAATTGAATTAGTTTATTTGACTTATTATGTTTTGTGGTTAGTTCTTTTTATTCCTACAAATTCTAGCCCAAGATCTGATGCTATGGAAGAAGTAAGTATAAATTCTAGGAATGGCTTGTAATTTACTTTCAGGAGAAATAATTCCAAAATGCCATTAATTCATGATTGCTACTACTTACAATCAGAAGGTAGCCTTCATTTTCTTTACTATGATTACGTCATGTTCTTTGTCTGCCTGATCCTGGAATTATCAATCTTTTTTTTACGCCAACCTGATCCTTCATATTGGCCTTGACATTCTCGTCGTCCTTCAGAATAATCTGGTTACTTGATATTCCATTCCCAATGAGCTGGCTGAATAAAACCTCAAATGTAAGACTATAAACGAAAGATCTGCTGTATCTCCGTATCGACTCACCTAAGTGCGTTAAATGTGGCGAGCAGCACAAGTCTGAAGACTGCGCTAAACCCAAAGACGCACCTGCAACCTGCGCCAACTGTGGCGACAATCATCCAGCCAACTACAAAGGATGCGATGTCTACAAGGCCCTCAGAACTCTTAGGACTCAACGGCAGAGGACGAGCAGCGCAACCCGCCTGACCAACGTACAGGCTTCTGCCATCAAAGATGCCACACATACTCAGCCTCAGCAGCCATCCACATCAGCAACTTCACCTCGGAGGCCAAATGTCTCGTATGCCTCTCTTCCCTCCTCTAGGCAAAAGAATGTGCTGGTAAATCCAATGCCAGCACAAAAACCACCAACCACCCCAACCCCAGCACAAAACCTCACACCTCCTTCCCAAACCTCCCAGAAGAATATCCCATCAGTTTCCTCTCCTAAACCTATTAATGCTCCCCCTGTTCCTCCCACTCCTACACCCCAAGATCCCTTCAACCTGTTTTCCTCGTTCCTAAATAAGTTGGAAACATTACTAACTCCTCTTATCTCCCTTATGACCTCCCTAATTTCCGACATTCTTCCGAAACTTCTTAAATGATTTCCTTTAATCCCAATTCCGTCACCATAATCCTATGGAATGCTAACGGACTTATCTCACGACGACTCGAGCTTGAACTCCTACTTACAGAAAGAAACATCGACATCGCACTGATTACAGAAACACACCTACTTACCACAAACTACTTCTCAATCCCAGGCTATGTGTGCTACAGGGCAGACCATCCCTCCGATTCCCGGCATGGAGCAGCAGTAATGGTGAAAAGTTCTTTGGCTCACTTTTCGCACTCCACTCTCTCGACAGACAGCATGCAGGTAAGTTCAATTTCCCTTTCCCTTTCATCCTACAATATAATTGTTTCTGCGGCGTATTTCTCTCCAAATTTTACCATTTACCAACCTGAATTCCTCACTCTATTCCAATCCTTTGGTCCTCACTTTCTCATAGGGGCTGATTTCAATGCGAAACATCCCAGATGGGGAAGCCGCCTTACCAATCGTCGTGGCAGAATTCTTTATGACATCCTTCAATCCCAAAATTATGACACCATTTCCTCTGATTCTCCTACATATTGGCCAACCGATCCCTCTCGCACTCCCGACCTTGTCGATTTCTTCATCACTTCTGGCCTACGAGGAATATCATACTCGGTTCAGTCACTGCTTGAACTCTCATCCGATCACTCAGCCATCCTACTCGTCCTGAATACCTCTCCTCTACCACGCTCCAGCAATCCCACTCTCACACCAGGGCCTATGAACTGGGAGTTGTTTCGTCAACAACTCTCTCAACTCATAGATCTCAATATTCCCTTGAAAACTTCATCCGACGTGGATGAGGCTGTTTTGATGTTCACAAAAGCCATACAAGACAGTGCTCTGAGCTCAAGCAGGCCAAGAACTCGTCTCCCTTTTCACCCTAAGCCTCAACTCCCAGACCACATCCTTAATCTCTTGTCAGCTAAGCGCCAAGCAAGGGCTCCCTGGCAGAGGTCTCGTTACCCATCCGACCACACTTCCTTCAATCGACTTACTCGCCTCCTAAAAAAAGCCTTATCCGAATTCCGATCTGAATCCTTTAATGATTACCTCCAATCACTCACCACCGAAGACAACTCTCTCTGGCAAGCCACCCGTAAAATCCTAAAATTCCATTCCGTTCCTCAACCTCTTCAACGCAGCGACGGAACTTGGGCTAGAAGTGATGAAGATAAAGCCGAACTATTCGCTTCCCATCTGGAATCTACTTTTTCCCCTCATCCAGAAACCAGCTCCTCCCAAGACCTAGAAATACAAGATTACCTGAATACCCCTCTTCCACTCTCCCTTCCTCCTAAAGCATTCCATCCTGCAGAAGTTAAATACATTATCAGACACCTCCCAAGAAAATCTCCCGGTTATGACCTTATAACAGCCCTAATCCTAAAAAATCTACCTCACAAAGCAATTATTTTTCTCGCCTACATATTCAATTCAATCCTACGTACTACCCACTTCCCAAATCCATGGAAACATTCGATAATAATCGAATCCCCCCCCCCTATCAGTTTGCTCCCAATTATATCCAAGATATTTGAAAAACTTCTCCTTAAAAGAATTCTGTCCACGATCCCTCCAAATTCCTTACCAGATCACCAGTTTGGTTTTCGTCCTCAGCATTCAACCATCCAACAATGCTTCAGCGTTGTTGACACCATATCCCACGCGCTTGAAAGTAGAAACTACTGCACGAGTGCCTTTCTCGACGTCGCCCAAGCGTTCGATCGTGTTTGGCACCCGGGGTTGTTATACAAAATAAAGCGCATACTTCCTCACACATATTTCCTAATCCTGCAATCCTATCTATCTAACCGCTCCTTCCAAGTAAGATCCGGTTCCGCATTGTCTAGTTCCCATCCCATTTCCTCCGGAGTACCACAGGGAAGTATTCTTGGTCCTCTCCTCTACCTTTTATACACCGCAGACATCCCTACCCACCCCAGCACCCACTTAACTACCTATGCTGATGATACAGCCATATTTTCCTCCTCTCCTGACCCCGTAACTGCTTCCTGTTATCTACAAGAACATCTGGAATCTGTCGAGCACTGGTGCAACAAGTGGAAAATAAAGGTGAATCCTGAGAAATGCTGCCAAATCACATTCACCCTCAATAAGAGAACCTGCCCTCCAGTCATCATATTCAGCCACGAACTCCCCATATCCAACGAGGTGCGCTACCTGGGATTATTACTGGACAGTAGACTCACTTGGAACCCACACACCCGACTGAAAAGACAGGAACTGAACAGGAGATACGGACTCTTACGACGACTACTGGGACCTTCATCAAAACTGACAATACACAACAAACTCATTGTTTACAAAACCATAATCCGACCTATTTGGACTTACGGACTTGAACTCTGGGGTACAACTAAAACTTCTAACATACAGAGAATACAGGCATTCCAATCCAAAGTCCTCCGCAAAATAGTTAATGCTCCTTTCTATGTTTCCAATAAAACCCTTCATAGTGACCTCAACATCCCTTTCGTTCAAGAACTGGCAAAATCCCGCTTCCTAACGTTTCATTCCAAACTGTCCTTCCATCCCAATCCTAGAGCACAAACACTTTCCTCCCAAACTCACCCCAAAAATCCGCCTAGAAGGCTCAAGAGACATTGGCCTCGTGATCAATTAACTGAATAGGGACAAAACATTATTCTAAGTAGGAAGTGCCAGTATTGATTGGCTCCTTCCAAAAGTGTTATTATTATTGTGTTATTATTTTTATTATTATTTCCTATTCATTGTTTTTGTTTGTTTTGTTTTTTATGTACTTTTTCTTTCTTTTTTTTTTTTTTTCTTTTTTTTATTTTTTATTTTATTTTTTATTTATTTGCTTATTTGTTTTTTATTTATTTTGTATTTCATCTCAATTCTGTATATAATTATTATTTTATCTGAGAGCAAACTTAACTAATGTACTCTCCAAATGTACAGATGTTAAATAAACGTATTACTATAAAAAAAAAAAAAAAAAAAAATATCTCCGTATCGAAAAATTGCATTCATTTGTAGAGTCAACCGTTTGAAAATGGGTTTATAACCTCTCAAGGAAAACTCATTTTCCCAGGAAAATGGTCCTTCTTTTGCGCTTATTTAGCAATGCGTAAACTTGAATAATTAAAATTATATTAAAATGTTATTATTATTGAACTTTTAGCACTTTCCTCCGAAGGAAAGTATTAGCACTTTCCTCCGAAGGAAAGTAGCTATTGAGGTTGGACTCATGACGGAATTTTTGAAAACTTTCTTCAAATCTTTATCGATCCTACCTAGTAGACACCGAAAATGACCCCCGTTAAAATTTATATATATATCTGTTAACACGATAGCGGCCAGAGTTTTTGTTTTTTCGTCACGAAACTTGGTATATAGCATTCAATTAGCAAACGATTGGACGAGTTCGTTAACCACCAAAGTCGGTCCACCGGAAGGGGGGGTTTACCCCGAACCCAAAACACTGATTTGACTATGTCAGCCGTAATATTTGTTATATTTCAGCGGAACTTGGTATTCGTAGTGGTAATATAGAGAGAAAAGTGAGATATAAAAATAAACTAAATCGGTTCATTAGGAGGGGGGGGGGTTTACTCCGGACCCACAATACCAATTCGCCACTACCAGCCGTGATTTTTGGTATATTTCGACGAAACTCGGTATTCGTAGTGGTAATCTACAGGTAAATATGTGTTGTAAAAATAAACTAAATCGGTTCATTAGAAGGGGGGGTTTACTCCGGACCCAAATTCCTAATATACTCATACCGGTCGTAATTTCTGCTGTATTGTAACGAAACGCGGTATACGTCGTGGGTAACTCATGAGTAAGAAGTGTTGTAAAAATGAGCTGAATCGGTCAATCGGAAAGCGGGGGTTTAATTTGTAATATATTTCAATAGAAAAGCCCGCCAGACGTAGGTTCACAAAGCCGCCGCAAGGAGCGCTTTCTACCACTAGAGTGACGTTATCCTGTTCCTGCGTTAGATCAAAATACGATAATATGAGGTTTTTTGTATTTATTACGTAGTGTAATAGGTACCATGTGTAAACATAACTCTGGAAGCAAATTAATAATTGATCAGTTACTCATTACAAATTTAAAAGAGAACTATTCATGTTTTTATTTTATTTATGTAGGATATTTTAAGCAAATTGTTCTGGAAAGCAGTCTATACTACCCAAATTCTGAGGAAAGTGCTTAGTTATGCAGCTCCTGCGTGACGGACTTTTTACTTTTAATGACTCTTTTTAAGTAAACAACACATAATATTGTTCTTCTATTTATAATTAGGATCCAGGCCTAGTATTTCTAATGTTTTATTATTTTGTTTATTGCAAAAAAATACTTAATATTATAAAGACAAACAAAAAAGTATAGTCTATCTATTGACATTTTTTTTTTTTTTTTTTTTTTTTTTTGTAGATTAGCTTTAATCCTCATTAAATTCAAGTGCACATTGTGTTTCTTGACATTCCCCTAGGGGTTTTTAGTGACTTCCTATGCCTTTCCCTAGTTATTAATGCTTAAACCAACGAAGCCATTAACTAGTAATATCATTACTGAACTATTATGTTGAACGATGTTATAATAGAAGTTTCGGTTTGAGGTATGGGAATGTATTATTATTATTCCTCGTTCTATACGTACGATTTAAAGGCCTAAAATGTAGAAGTAATGCCCTTGATTCGTTTTTACTTAAAAAGGAAATATGTAGCCTTGGTAGTTGTTAGGTTTGCGGTACGGAGTCCAGCAGAGCTCCAAGTGTTAATCAAGTGAAGAGCAATCCATTTGCGGATCGGCGGTGTGTGCTATTTGCGGTTAGAAGAACGAAGGCATCCATGGATTGCACGAACACCAGAGTCAGGGACCTTGCCGTAGCTAAGGTCGGCCGTACACCTTCCGACCTAGGAGCAACCGCTCTCCTTACACAGGATTCAGCTAGTTTCATCAGCAAATAGTTTCGTTATGGTTGAGTTTGACTATGGATGGAGTTTGAATGTAGTATTTTATTTGATAGAGAGATCTAAAATGGAGATGAAGTTTTGATGGAAGTACATCAGTTAATGGTTTTTCATTCTTTGATTACATTAGGTTACTAATGTTTCTGATGTTCTCAGAGACAAAAAATAAGAGCTTAAATCGTCATAGAGACAAATTTTCGCAACTCTTGAATGTTTTTACCTCTTTTCAGCATGGGCTTATATAAGGGGAAATGCAGCCCCCCCCCTTGTAATCGAAAAAAAATGTCATAAAAACCTTAAAAATAAATTAAATAGAGATCACTTAGTTCAGAAAAAATAAGTTTTGTTTGATATACTAGCTCTTTGGTGGTATGGTTTCCCCGATATTATTTCTTATATACGCCCCTGCTTTTCAGTGTGGTGGACCTTAACAATGCCTTATCTTCATCATTCTTACTAAATCTGTTGGAACAAATCTTCGTTCATATGATTTAAACATTAAAAAGATTCTTGTTAACATAGCTAAGCGTACTATAATAGTTAAGTTTAAAATTGTATTTTTTCAGTAGAGCAATTTATTATTGATTAGTGCATAAAAATAAGAAAGATTCTATTCAGTTTAGCATGCTTTTTATTTTATTTTTTTTTTTTCGTTTTTAACGGCGCATCAACTATTTGGCTATTAGTGCCGGGCTATCTACAGGTTTCCACCCTTTTATAATGCCAACAGCACGTGGTCGGTCACCCATTCAGGTACTGACCACGCCCGACGTTGCTTAACATCGGTGATCTAAGGGAACCGGTATATTCAACGTGGCTATTGCCGTTGGCTCATGCTTTTAGCACTTTCCTCCGAAGGAAAGTAGCTATTGAGGTTGGACTCATGACGGAATTTTTGAAAAATTTCTTCAAATCTTTATCGATCCTACCTAGTAGACAGCGAAAATGACCCCCGTTAAAATTTATATATATCAATATATATATATATATATATATATATATATATATATATATATATATATATATATATATATATGTGTCTGTTAACACGATAGCGGCCAGAGTTTTTGTTTTTTCGCCACGAAACTTGGTATATAGCATTCAATTAGCAAACGATTGAACGAGTTCGTTAACCACCAAAATCGGTCCACCGGAAGGGGGGGTTTACCCCGAGCCCAAAACACTAATTTGACCATTTCAGCCGTAATATTTGTTATATTTCAACGAAACTTGGTATTCGTAGTAGTAATATAGAGAGAAAAGTGAGATATAAAAATGAACTAAATCAGTTCATAAGGAGGGGGGGGGGGGGGTTTACTCCGGACCGACAATACCAATTCGCCACTACCAGCCATGATTTTTGGTATATTTCGACGAAACTCGGTATTCATAGTGGTAATCGACAGGTAAATATGTGTTGTAAAAATAAACTAAATCGGTTCATTAGGAGGGGGGGGGGTTTACTCCGGACCCAAATTACTAATATACTCATACTGGTCGTAATTTCTGCTTTATTGTAACGAAACGCGGTATACGTCGTGGGTAACTCATGAGAAAGAAGTGTTGTAAAAATGAGATGAATCGGGGGGTTTACTTTGTAATATATTTCAATAGAAAAGGCAGCCAGACATAGGTTCACAAAGGCGCCGCAAGGAGCGCTAGAGGGACTGTATCCGGTTCCTGCATTAGATCAAAATACGATAATATGAGGTTTTTTGTATTTATTACGTAGTGCAGTAGGTATCATGTGTAAACATAACTCTGGAAGCAAATTAATAATTTATCAGTTACTCATTACAAAATTAAAAGAGAACTATTCATGTTTTTATTTTATTTATGTTGGATATTTTAAGCAAATTGTTCTGGAAAGCAGTCTACACTACCCAAATTCTGAGGAAAGTGCTTAGTTATGCAGCTCCTGCGTGACGGACTTTTTATTGTTAGCATTTTCCGATGGAATGTAGATTGAGGTCGTTTTCATGAGGGAATATTTGAGGACTTTATTTTTACGATATTTGGCAAATCCATTTGCCTCTATTAAAGTGATTATTTATTTATTTATTTTATTTTGAGCTTCGCAATTTTAATGATGAGCTCTTGACGAAGGAAGTGCTTTCAGTCTAGTCAAAAAAACAAAAAACAAATCAAATAAAAAAAAAAGAACACCAATAACTAAATTAAGAAAAAAGTAAAATGAAGAAAAAAAAAACAAAAAAAAACAAAAAAAAAACAGATGAAATAAAAAACAAAAGTAGCAAGAATTATATACTAATTTGAGTATTTAAATATACTCGAGTAAATGCTTATTGGTATATATATATATATATATATATATATATATATATATATATATATATATATATATATATATGCATATGTCATGACAAAAAAAATGATGAATTATAACAACATTACAGAAATAAGAGGAACAAGTTAAAAAATAAAGAATGATGTAAATTAATTCAAGTTATTTTAAAGTTTATATTTTGGTATGTAAGTTGAGTTTTTTAAAGTGTTCGAGTGTTGTGTTGATGTATGGACTACCTTCAGTCAGTAAGTCGTGAAGGTCGTGAGGAATGTCTAAGTCAGTACGCAGTCTAAAGTCTGTCAGTATGTGTTTAATTATCAAAGTCTCATTACAACTTGCACAGGTTGGTCTCTGCTTTTTTTCCCATTAAGTACGAATGGGTTAGATGGCAGTGTCCAATACGAAGCCTAGTCAAAATCACTTCTTCACGCCTGATGCGGTGTTCATTCGACCAGGCTTTGGTAGTGTTTTTAATTTCTCGTAATTTCGTGGCTTATCTCTGCCAGTCTAATTCTCATTCTTGGAGGACCTGTGCATGTAATGCTGTACATAAATGTCTGATGTCAGTATGTTAATGTCTGTAGTCTGTCTTTTTGTCGCCTGTTTCGTTGCTAAGTCTATGCGTGTGCTTTGTGGTATGCCTTCATGTCCTGGTAGCCATAGCATCGTGATGAGTTTGTTATGTTCTTGCAAAGTTTAAAGATGAGAGAATATACTTGTAATGATTGGGTTTGTGCTGTAGATGTTTTCCAAGGAGAGTAAAGCACTCAAAGAATCCGTACATATAGTGAGTTTTTCTTTTTGTACAGTATTGATGTTAGTCAGTGCTAGTAATATTCCTTGTAGTTCCGCTGTGAAGACTGTGGTTTGGTCAGGTAATTTCATGCGGTATGTTGTATTGTCTACTATTGCTGCTGTCCCGGTGCCGTAGTTTGTTTTGGAACCGACAGTGTACAAATATTCTCTGTCTGGGTTCTGATTTATTATTGAATTAAACATTGTCCTGTAAAATATTGAAGCTGTTGGGTCAGTTTTTCTGTACTTTGTCAATGTCAAGTCAATCTTTAAGTTCTTTACTCTCCATGGAGGAATGTTTGTAAATGCATTCGTGTAAATTGGTGTTGGTAACAGTGTGTATATTTTTCATTTTCCTTTATTCTCAACATCAGTGGTTTTGCACGTGACCTCGTGTATTGCTGCAGATTATTATTATTCAAAAAATCTTGGACGCATCTGGCTCCCAGCCCTATTGATTTAGCTATAAATCTAGTGCAAATCATTTGTCGTCTGTATTGCAGAGGAGGTTCACCTGTTATGGCACATAGACTCTCAGCTGGGCTAGACCTAAAGGCACCAGTAGCTATTCTGAGGCCAGTATTATGTATAGTGTCAAGGAGTCTTAATGTGGTTGGGTTGGCAGATGAATAAGCTATGCAGCCATAATCCAGAAGAGACCTGGTATAGGCACGATAGAATGTAAGCACAGTGCATTTGTCAGCACCCCACTTCGTATTACTCAGAGTTCTCAGTAAATTCAAGGATTTCTTGCATTTATTAAGAAGTATTTTCAAATGGGGCAACCACGTGAGATGTCTGTCAAATGTTAGTCCTAGGAATGTTAGTGTGTCTGTGTAGTTAATCTTTGTGTTGTCAAGTGTTATGTCACAGGTTAAGTTAAGTCGTTTTTTAGAGAAGATCATGTATTTCGATTTTTCTTTTGAAAATTTTAATCCTGATTTACATGACCAATTCTCTAAATTGTGTAATGTCTGTTGAATATTGTGTTCTGATATGTCAAGTCTACTGCTTGTACTGTATATGAGGTCATCAGCATACAGACAATACTTTACTCCCTGGGTAACACAGCTGCTGATAGAGTTAATAGCGATATTAAATAGCGTTGTACTCAATACCCCTCCCTGAGGCACTCCATTCTCTTGTAGAAATACATCAAATAAAGCAGCACCAATCCTAACTCGGAATGTTCGGTGGGAAAGATAATTGATTAGATATTGTAATATATTCCCTTGTATGCCCCATTCCATTAACTGTGTTAAGATTTTTCTTCTCCACACTGTGTCTTAAAGTGATTAAAACGTTTCATATAATCTAATATGAAAACGTTTTATTCATCTAATCGGTTTAATTCCAATTAAAACGTTTCATATAATCTAATCTTCTCTCAAACAAAGAATAGTAGAAGTTAACGAATATCTTGTAACAGAATCCCATCCGTCAATAAAAGAACTTTTTTTTCTACATACATGCTGGAAATAATAAAATATACTACTAGAAACAAGACAAAATGTTAGTAACCATTAACTTAATAAATAGGGCATTAGGTTATCAATTAATTATAATTATTTGAATAAATATTCATTAGTAATTCAATGAAATAGTTTGGGAATATCGTCAAAATTATGCCCATGCTGTCTTCGGAGTTTATAGCTCCTTGATTCAGATTGCATCCAGTTAACATTACTTCCTGCAACATTGAATAAAATAAAATTGTATAGAATGTTGCAGAAAGTGTATTTAACTAATATTCTGGCTAATGATCCTGGAAATAGATGCACCAAAAAAAAAAAAAAAAAAAAAAAAAAAAACTAATATTCTGAGACCATTGAACATAAGAATACATAGCTTTGGGTAACAGCTAAAAATAGTTTCGAATTAAGTTCGAGTTAACGTTTTATGAATACTTCTTACCCCTTTATTTTACCGTGGAGGAATGTAGTAAGGCAGGTCTATTCACTGAAATTTTATTATACCTTACTGCATAAGCACCTCTTTTAATTACCACTCTTAAATGAATTGCTAAAGAGCTGTTAAATGGTAAATACTTAAAAATATTTTCAACTTTTATTTCCTAATGAACTGTAAATAAAATAAAACAAAATTTGTAATGCTCGAAAATACACCGAGAGTATTGAAAGTGCAGTATCAATAATTATAGAAACCATAATAATTCCTATTGGGATACTATAGGAAGTGGGGAAAAAAGTTGGTAGATTATTTAAAAAAATTTTAAATATACAAATTGAGAACTGGTAACAAACTTTATTTTATCAACTAACCAATTCTAAAATAATTTCTTCAATATCGCATTGATTTCATTAACTACTATTGGCTTTTGGCAAAGTGAATGGGCTGGACGTGAAATGTGGAAATGACTGGAGACCAGCTGTTGCTCCAACTGTTGGAAGGGCCAAACTGAAAGGCTTGACGTCAGAGCGGCTAGAAAGCTGAACGCCCGTTTTCCAGGCAAAGCTAGACTTATCAGCTGATCCTGCCGGGTCTGCTAAATATCCTCTCCTTGCTACCTGGCATGGACCCTTTCAGGCCGTAGCGTCTGCCTCGGCGTGTATTATAACCCCTTATTTCTGCTAGGGCTCATGTTCCGTGGAAGGCATATAACTGCTTATGTATTTTTTAATTTAAGCTTGGAAGTGTGTGAGGGAGGAAATGGTCCTTACAAGGATACTCACTGGACGCACAAACCTCTAACCGAAAAGCAATGCACAGTTTCATTAACTGATCACCAGTCTGCTTTGAGAAGAATCTTACACAATTAGATACTAACAGAAAGTACTTGTCCCCTCCATACATCGGTTATATCTTAAAATAATAATCAAACGCTACCAAATTTAAATTATTCTGTTTTAACAGAATTTATAATAAAAAAGTTACTTCATTTTATTCAGAAGATATCTTGGAACGTGGAGATTATCCATTGTAGAAATACTCTGGGTTCTGTCACGATAGTTAATTTTTTTTTTTTTTTGGTGCATCGACTTCTAGGGTCATTAGCACGATAGTTAATGAAACTAAATTTTAAAATAAAAATAAGGGGACGTTTTCGTTTGATATCCGCATCTCTAATTTAATATATCTAAATAACATGTGTTAGTTAATTAGAGAATCTAATTTTATATGAATAATTTATTTATTTAAATTTGAACGTCTATTATAATTAACTCATAATTTTAGGACGGGTTATCTATAGGTTACTACCCTTTTCTAGCCAGGATAGGGCTGATTCCTTTTCTTGTTTCTTAAGAAAAGTGATCACCTTAACACTCACGGCCACCGGGATTCTAAATATGAATAAGATAGTCATCTCTAATTTAATGATACATGTTCTTCCTTTGCGACTCTTCCATCTAAGCCCATTATCTCTCTTGTGCAGAGTAATTACAGAATAGTCTTTTCTTATGAAGTAGGTCTCTTTCCTTTAAAAATTCTATTGTTTTTTCTTAGACATTCAAGCCATCATATAAGGGTAGGAGTATCCACAGAATCAATATTAACTCACTAATGTGAACTGCTATATGAATCAGTCCCGATGAAGGCTTGAAAATCAAGCAAAAAAGAAGCCAATAATATAAACTCATAATTTCAAAAAAAAAAAAAAAAAAAAAAAAAAAAAAAAAAAAAAAAAAAAAAAAAAAAAAAAAAAATGCATCACCCTCGCCTCAATAAATTGCGAGAATGTCCGGCAAAACTTAGGTGATGTTCAAAAACCCAAAATCTTAAACACTGAATAACATTGACTGTAAAAGTATTTCGATTTCGTATTTTCGATATTAGTATAGCAAAGAAAGTTAGAATTATGCTTATTTTACCTCCTGTGTTTATTACACAACATTTTTCATCTTAGCAGGGCCGCCACATCTCAGAGCCGGGCCCGGGACCAGATCACGGGCCCCCTTCTCAAAGCCGGGCATCCCTTCTCAGAGCCAGACTGAAAATTCTAGTACTTAGCTATAGGACATAAAAGCCAAGGACTTTGCTATAGGACTTTAGACTTTCTAATACTTTGCTATAGGACTTTGGACATATAAAAGCCGACAATCGGTGCAGTAAAGGTCACTTTCGGTACTTGTAGTTTTATTACGACTCCTAATGAAATATACTATTCTGGGACTGCACTTGTTTTGTCGTTTATCTACATAAAAAAAAAAATATAGATCCCATTCCAATAAATATAGGCTACGCCCGTCTATATTTCTAAACCACATTCTTTTTACAAGCTCATAACCTATACATTTTTTCCACTTAGCGAGGCCCGGCCCGGGCCACCACGGCGCGCCGCGCCGCCCGGGCCCGGGACAACTGTACCCGGCTGTCCCCCCTATGTGGCGGCCCTGCATCGTACTAAGATTTAAGTTTACCTTGTATAAAATGTTGTGGAAACAAGATCCGGACTGTAATGAGATGACTGTGTCGACCAGAACACAGGAAACGAAGCGTAACCAGTAGGAAGGAGACAGTCCAGCCTCCGTAAGGCGGTGATGAAATTCGAATTCATTCTCTCTACTTTTAGCACATAATAATCTTTCAAATTTTCACATTTCCAGTAATAAAATAGGTATTAATTAGTGTGTTTAATTTTTATCAATAGAATGTGTAACTTGAAGAGTTAAAATGTACGGCGTCCTTCGTCATTATTTTGGCACTATCTGTGTTCAGCGCTTTAGCGAAACCTGGCGAGAGGTTGCTTTTCTTTCTACCTTTTTTAAACGAAATTTCTGCAAAAATACGATAAGAGCGATGAAGTTTGTTAATTACTATTATTAGCTTAACTTAAATCTTAATCTTTTGTGTACTAGTTTCATAAATATTTTGATTAGAAATATCAATATATATATATATATATATATATATATATATATATATATATATGTATATATATGTATATATATATATTTAACTGGTTTAGAAAATATTAAAAGCCAATAGAACAATATCGTAGGTAATGAACTTAGGAAGGAAACCTTTGTAAGAGGCAAGAGCGAAACCATGTACTTTCAAATTTTATCTTATCATCAACCCCGACCGCGAGGTGGAACCGCATCTCTACTACCCCTCCTTACTATGTGCATTCCATAAGATGTCCAGACATTCACAGTATGAACATAAAATACCTAGTGATAGGAAAAAGCGGTCATATGTCTGATTAATTGTTGAGTTCCTGTTCTAAAAATATATACTTCTAGCTTTGTCTTTCAAAATTCACAGGCACCTCGCAGTATGTGATTCATTTTTCAACGATCGGTAGTTTAAATAAATCGCATCGACTTCAAAAATGCCTGAATCCATGATATTCGACCCAGTGATGCCTGTTGGACTAGATTGAAATGATCACTCTTCAAGCGAGCCGAAGTAGATAATATTTTTGAACTGTAACTTTTATATTTCTTGAGACTTATAAAAGATCTCTCATAAACTCTTGCCAGATTTGATATTCTCAAAATTGTTCTTTAAGATGTTCTGTCTCAATTTTGATTGTTGCCATCTATATAATGAAATAGATCGACGTTAATGCCTTATTGAGATTTGTAAACGGTTAGGGTAGGGGATGGCACATACCTACTTGAAATACTAACCGAAACTACTCTACGGAGCCTCCAACCATGTTAACGTTTTACGATTACATTAAAATAAAGGATATATACAGAGAAAAATGGCTTACTCCACTCATTGGGCCGAGTGAATAAAAACAAGTAGGACGAGTAAATACTCGCGGAGTCTCAAGAAAACAAGTAAATACTTAAATTGAAGTGAATAAAACAAGTATTTACTATTACTTGCAAGTAAATACGCAAGTAATAGTAAATACGATTACATATTCGTTATCAGAATTTAAAAAAATCAAAATGGCGGATCTAATATGGCGTCTTTTTAAACGAAAAAACGTGAACAAAATGAAAAAATTAGCAATTGGTCTAAAACTTATTGTTTTGTGGTTATTAGGGTCTGTGATTACAAATTGATCAAAAATGCCAACTCAATGATGAAAAAACTCTAACTAAAAAACCCCCTTTTTTTATAGAAACTTTTTTTCCCGACTTTTGGCCGCATTCTAGGCATTCCGTCCCACTTCACTGTGTCAAATATTACGGAAACCGGCGCAATATAAGTCCCGATATATCTAACAAGAGACTCGTACGGTTCGAGAGCGAAAGTGTCAATTTTATTAGAAGCTACTTTCTGGATGAAAACACCTAAGCTGGAGGTGGGATTGTTAGGGGCAAGAAAAAAATGGAACTTTTTCTCAGATATGTCAGTGGTTCAGGACATCAAAGTGGTGTAGGGTATCAAAAACTGATCGGCTAAACATGCCCATGCCATTTCTTTAGCCGATGTAATTTTCGGCAACATTGTTTTATTTAATACACTACAGACTTTCAATAACGCAAGAAAAATAGCCCTACTGTCACAACCAGCAATCGCATCGCTTTCATTCATAGCTGCAAAATGACAAACACAATCAGGCACAACTGCTGACTACTCAGAAAAAAAAGGATCAGAGTCAAGTTGGCAAGAAGTTAAAACAGAACTTTAAGGATAATAGGATAAAATTGACAACAGGAAAGATGTGTAGCCGTGGGCCGCTACGTGTATTTACTTGCATTTCTATGAAACTCATTTGGCTCGCGAGTAAATACTTGCAAGTATACTCTCGAAATGGCAAGTAAACGGTAGTAAACGGTCACGTGTAAACTCTTCACTTTCTTCACATCGGTTTACTTGCCCTATAAATACTTGTCACATTTTACTTGTTAGTAAATACTCGTCCTACTCGTTTTTACATCCTACTCTCTTTTTACATGTGCCAGAAGAAAAACAGCTACGGTGCATGAACAGCACGATGTACCTTCAATAATTGTAAAATGTTTATAGGAAGAAAAATGATTACCCTTGGTGAGATGTTCTACAAGTACAACAGGGTTTTTAATTTCGAAATCTGTGTAATTGACCAAATCCATTAGCCCCGACATCCAGGGTGCAGCCAGGAATTCTCCGTGGGATGAGAAAATTCCTGTCGCCGGTGGGGATCAAACCCACCATCTCCCGCTTAAGAATCTAAAGCGCTAGCCACTAGACCACGGGAGACCCCATGAACTATTGTTGTATTCAAATCCGCGATTATAAGTTTGCTCATTTTAAAATTTGTGACCATGTTTTATGTAAAGCATTCACACTAAAAAAAGTAAACAAACGAAAATAGAACAGACATAAGACAATTTATCGGGAAATTGCGCAACGATTCGTCTTGTGTACCCGACCTAGCGTGCGAGGTCATGTTTGTTTTTCCCATAGTAGCAATGGAGTTTTTTCTTGTAATTGATTACAATCTGAAAACATCGAGGAGAGGTTACTCGTACCATCTCAGCCCTATTAGTCTGCTATTATGGCTACCTTGGGGAGCCATCACACATATCCTAATTCCATTCTATTCCACTGTAGTAATTCGTTCTGTTTATTTTCCTCTTCTGGGGTATTATTTACGCTGTGTGGGATATAGTTAGGCATCGTATGGCCTCAAGGCAGAAGGTCGCTTCAAGTTCCTTCCCACCAGGACAACAATGCCTAGTTTCGGCTATTAGCGATACGCATGCTAAGCAATTTAATTCACCATGTTCCTTTACACGTTGACTCCAGAGAATTTCAGGACTTATCTAGAGTAAGTTGTTGATCTGAGTTGAGCGAATGTTTGGAGTCCTATGTAATAATAATGTATTGAGAAAAGTTTAAAAGGAACGTTTATATTATGTTTTTTTTTTCTTTATTATTAAGAAGAAAATTTAAATCTGTTCTTGACACCAAATACAATTTCTAAGCATTATCGGTTGAACAAGTAATTTAGTTATAATACTTCTGTATTATTTTATGTGAAAAGTTCGAGAAAAATTAATATTTACAGTGGAAAAATACAGAAGAAAAAACAGTCTGAACGTATTTAATTTATAGCTATATACTTTCTCAGGTTCTATTCTGTGTGTTTCATTAATGTTAATTTAATGGCCACTCATGATTATTCTAGTGCCGTTTTTCATAATATATCATTCTTATCTCCCCCGATCATCATTCCTCCCGGAGAGATTAGAACCTAACATTGAGGGTTTAACTTTAGAATTTCTAATATAAGGTGATTATCATTACTAAAATAATTATTATTGTCAAAGACATACAATGATTTTGCAGTAAATGCTAAAATTAGTAAGACCCTTTAAGAAATACTTGTTATTTTCACTCAAAAGTAAAGTTATTCATTCATAATATTTTGGTAACATGTGGTGTAAAAATATTTCGTCTGATTTGAAAGATCATGTTTGGACACCAGGAGAATCCGTCTACCGAAACATATTTTTTGGTAGAAATTGGCGCGAAAAATTCGTAGCGCTTACATATCTGCGTTCTTGGTCTTGCAAGTACCATTTGTTAGGCTATATCTTTAGCCGTTTACGAGAAAAGTGGGTAATAGTAGTTTTCATAACTAATTTTTGGTTTGGGTCGTCAGAAACGATCGTTTCAGTTCAAAATTGTTCCAGACGCTTGACATACATATATTTAAATGTAGGTCGCGTTTGAAGATAAAGAAGTATTAGAAAAAGATATTTTCTTAACAGGCATGAGCAGTTTTGGTATTATCGAATATTTTCTTAAATATCTCGAAAACTGTTGTATGTGGAAGGTAATCATAAGAAAGCTAAATTATATACAAGAACGGTTCTGATGTGATTTTCGATGGGGCAAATTTGAGCCGGAGAAATAATTTCTTAAAACTTCGGAAGCGTTGGTTTCGTTGCTTTGAACGGTTCTGTGTTCAATCTTTTATTCCTTGTTGTTTTTGTAATTGTACTTAGCAGTATATGAATTTTTCAGTAATACAATATGCGTAAAATCAGAAACAAGTTTTGATTGTTTGAAATTTGGCTTTCCGTTTGGAAGTTGAAGGCCGGTTGAGTAATTTCCGCTGCTCTTCTTAAGATGACCGCCTCAAGCTGGATTCGAACCAGGACACTCAGCCAAAATTACTATTTTCGTGCCAATCAAAATAAATAGGATTCCAAAGTGAAGTTATGAAAGCCTATTTGCCATATTTATTATAATTTAGTAATTTAATGCAACCCGTCGATGGCTATATGCATTTTCTTTGGGAGGTTTTGTAGAGGGCAATGTAAAATTGTCTGTTAGCTCATCTTTTCATTAAATGAGTGTAAATTTGTATCTCATATTTTGCTATTCGTTTATTAGAAAGTTTTGCTTGGTATACGTTTTGATGTTAGATTTTGTTGTACATTTATGTGTTTGAGTATTATGTCAATGTGGTGGATATCATCTCCAAGGAGTTCTGTCATGTCAAATAGGTTATCTAGATCTCAGTTCAAGTTGCACTTAGTCAGTGCATGCTTGATCAAGTTGGACTCTTTCAGTATATGTGTGATTGTTATGTCTGTCTTCATGGGCGTATATAGAAAATAATTTCGGGAGGGGCTGACAAAATTTCGGGAGGGGGGTGGGCTCGGACCATTTCCGGGGTAGGAAATACTAACAATTTACAACTAAAACTCTAGGTACTACAATATAAATAAAATATTTTTTATGAACAAAGTGATTTTATTTAATTAATTTTTAAGGGTTTTATGACACATTTTTACTATCAATTCAAAATTTCGGGGGGGGGGGCTAAGCCCCTCTTATATACGCCCATGTCTGTCTAGCATGATTTACAGGTAGGTTTGTCCTTATTGGTTATTTAACCTTATAGCATATAAATACTTCACAATACTGTAGCAATCAATAGGACTTATAGAAAGACCCAATCACTAAAAATAGCGAAACTGAATTAGCATCCTATCACATGGTACTATAGTGGATTGAAATTAGTGATTTGGTAGATGTGCTATCTGTGTTATGTCAGGAGCTGACGGCATCTTGCACTGCTTTCTCCACCTCCTTGTGATCTAAACCTCTCGCTTTCTTCTTCCGTAATACTGGCAAGGTACGGGCTCCTAAAGAGGAGCTCGCTCGTCTGGCCTCATTCTTCCAACATCAACAACACGAAAAAAATGGCTATAAAAAACTGAAGGACAACGGCAGATTGTTCTATTATTTTTTGTCATTGTTTACTATAAAAAGTTGCATTCTGTAATACAAGGCCCCGTAAGCTGTCTGTTTAATCCACGATAACTTCGTTTGGCTTTTGAAATTTGAAATATTATTTACAAGTTTTAACAAGTTGATAGAATTAAATATTTTTACGCTTCATTGGCATTCCATCCTCTTTCTTATCACGCGATGGCCGTGATAATCATTTTATTATTTGAATGATATTGTGACAGACCAGATGATAAATAAACAAAATGATTAAAATATTCTTCTTTATTAAAAAGTCCGACTCGCAGGAACTGCCTCATCTTAGCGCGGTTCCGTTCTTATCCCTAGTCTAATTTCGAAAGATTAAAATAGAAGCAGTTATTATTTTGTTGAGAGGAGATCGTTGACCGTTGATGATGCAAGGTAGGGATTGTCCGGGTTCGGTCACTGATGCTTAATAATACATACCCCATATGTGTATGTATGTGGGCATATATATGTACATATGTGTGCGTGTATATGCATATATATAAATAAATATATATATATATATATATATATATATATATATATATATATTATATGTATATATATATATATATATATATATATATGTTAGGTATATTTACATAGATATGTGCATATATTAGTGTTAAATATGTCCTACTTGTATTTACAGCCCTGATGAAGGCTTGAAGTTCAAGCCGAAACGTCGGCACAATAAAACCATTTTTACGATAAAAGTAGCAGTGACCGATCCCCGACAGTTATTGTTTTGGTTCCAACAGTCTTGAAAGGTAGGATTTACAATCTTACCTGGAAGGGTCGGCATCACTAGAAACTTTCCCGCTAGTTACAAGGTCTTGGAATCTTGGAACTCTATATTTCTAACAATAAATTGTTTTTGTTATTTTACTAAACCTGTTTTATTTTCGAATACATTATCCAACTATAAGCAATTAAAAAATAACAAGGAATAAAAAACAGACAAAAAGAACAGTTCGAATAAGCGAAATCAATTACTTTAAAGCTTTAAGCTCTTATTTCTCCGATTGTCATCGCCTAATCAAAACTTTCATTAGAACCTTTTATGTAGAGCATTTAATAAGCTTTCTAATGGTATTCTTCCGTTTAACAAGATTTTCAACCGTTTTCGAGATATTAATGAAAGTTCCCAAAATTTACATTATTTCTAGCAACAGAAAATTGGTCTCATTTTTCATATCCTGTTTTACACACAAAATTTTCCCAACATAAGAAATTACAAAAATAAAAAGCAATAAAAAACGAAGGGAAGGAGACAAAAATTACAAAAAGAACGACAAAAACCCGTTCATAAGAACAAAACAGACGTATTTGAAGTTTTAAGCACTTATTTCTCCGATTGACATAACCTAATCAAAAATAGTTTTAGAATCTTTTTTGTAGAGAATTTAGTAAGCTTTCAAATAGTTTCTATCCACTTACCACGATATCCCAGCCGTGTTCGAGATATTAATGAAAGTATACGAAGTTCCCAAAACTTTTCATGTCTGTTCATAAAATATTTTATTCTAACCCTTCCTTAACTCCAAACGTAACAAAACTTTCAACATATTAGTTTTAATGAAAATACAACATGCAGATAATGTTTCAACTGAATCCCGTAATTCTAAGTACCCAAACCAAAAACGGTATTCAAAAACTATTTTTCCCATTTTCTCGAAAACGGTTAAAGCTATCGCCTCGAAAATGGTTCCATTCGTTTTCCCAGCCCAAGAAGCCTATAAAAAGAGTACTTACAAGCTTATGAACTCAAAAACGTAAGCGTTACGATTTTTTTTGCGCGAATTTCGCCCCAAATGCCATCTTGCAGTGGGCGGATTTTGCTGGTTAACGAACATGACCTTTCAAATTGGACGACGGATTTTTGTACGAAATTTCATCAAAATCGGACCATTCGTCTTCCACCTAGAGAGCGAACAGACAAATATATATATATATATATATATATATATATATATATATATATATAAATATATACACATATATATATATATATAAATATATACATATAAAAATTTGAACCACCGTTATTTTCGGTCTCTAGGGGTTCTGAAACGCGAAATTTTCTAGTCGGCACTTCCGGATTGTTTCATTGTATCAACCTTATAAGCGGGGTTCCTCCCTATGGGGGAGGGAGGAACCGCGCTAAAAATAATAATAATTATACGCACCTGACGATAATAATAAATGAAAATAAAAATAAAAGTCTCCGTGTCCAATTCACAACACAAACACCACAATGCACCGATCTCGGTGAACAGAAAGGACTGCTTAAAATCAACACGAGGAACCCCACAACAGCTGATGAGTTAGCAATTCATTGCCCGCGCAAGTAATCACTCATTAATTTACTAATTAGTTAGTTGAAGGCCGTGGTTCGAAAATAATAGATTTACGGCGAGCTTGGCGTGCGAGTTTTGACAGTTAGAGCAGTGTAAAGTTATTGAGCGTCATATACATACATATATAGGGGAAGGTGTTGTACCTTTGACCACTTTGCAAACTTGAATTTTTTTTAGCCTGAATATTAAGGCTAAATTCATTTTTTTTTTATTTCATTGTAATTAGTATTCTATTGCTTATCATATTAAATTTGTCAAGGCTCTAGCTTTATATTTAATATTTTTTACTAATTTTTAAAAAAATAATCGTACAGTGGTCAAAGGTACAACATGTAGTTGTACCTTTGACCATGGGGTGTTATACCTCTGACCACGTAAAAACAACACAGCAGTGCTGAAAAAAAATAGTATTCAGTAATATTGTAATTAATTGTAAGTTTAACAAATACAGGACAGGGATGTAAGCATTATAAAAAAACTATTATTGATATTATGTATGCTTAATATGCTGAAAAATCCAGTCCAATCGATAAACGTTTTAACTGTCAAGCAGATCTACAAGCAATAGCAGGGTATGGAAGTTTAGCCATAATGTCTTCAACATCAATATCATACAAATTTTCATCTTCTTTCGTAAACGCGTCACATAAAGTTTGTTTTTTCAAATATTGGATCTTAAACATTGGTCATTTAATACCACAGATCACTGCGACTAAATATGTAATAGTCTTTTTACTTTTATTTTTATCAAGTATAAAATTTCCTTTTTCCAAATCATATTTTTCAAATTGTTGCTGGTCATCGACTTAACACACGACATTTATCAGACAGATCAACGTTCTCCTAAAGAAATTTCGGTGTCAGTATCAGAATCTAAACTGTCATTAGAATAATTTTCTTTTTATTTACCACTTTTTTAGGAAAGGGTTTATTTGTATGTGGTGTCTTACACACACACACACACACACACACACATATTCGATTATATATATATATATATATATATATATATATATATATATATATATATATATATGTATATATAATCGAAAAAGCTAGAGAATTTAGAAAATAGTTACCTTCCGATTGCGCTAACAGAAATTATTTCACTTGAAGCTAGTTGAAGCAAACCTATTCAAGAACGTAGCATGCCATATTATGTCATGCTACGTTCTTGAATAGGTTTTACGCCTTGCTTATTAAGCAATGTTTCTAAGCGTCAAAACGTTACGACGAAAAAAGTAGGTTTGCAGGAACAGTCTTTACCTGAAACTACTTCTCGTGGATTCTAAAGTTTCTCCTGTGTCGCCAGCGATAATATGAGCAATGTTGTAATTTTATTTATTTAAAAAAGCATAGCTTTGGATAACTTACTTGTTTTGAAAGAAAAATAATTTTTCTTCACGTTTTTGATTAAGATGCTGATTAATTAGGTCTTACTGGTAGTTTATTTCCTTTGAATTTGATTTCACTTTGAAGGAGTAAAATCGCTATAAAAGTGAAACACTTTTAATAAATAAATAAATATTTATCATATTAAGTTGTTTAAGAGAACTCAGAATGATTAATCACTAATGGTAACAGCTGGGGTTACAAATCAGCAGATTATTAACTTCTTCTAAGCTTAGAGTGAGGTGCTTTGTGATTAGATTAGCTTCGATTGATTACATACAGCCCCTAGGGTGTACGTAAGTGAAACCTGATTCAATTTCTCGCCCTTTGCCATTTATCGCTTCCTCAATTGATTTCACACTCCTTTATTGATAGATACAACCTCTACTTTTATTTTGCAGAACGGTTATTGGACGAAAATCCCCCTTCAAACAAACCCCTATGAAATAACTAATTCGGTTCCCTTATTTCCCTTCAATTTTTGATTAATATACGTGAACATATTCATGACATTTTCTAATGGCCATAATCCTTTCCCATATGTGTGCCGCGAATTTCACTAGAAAATTAGTTATCTTAATACTATATTCGGTCTATAATTCTCAATTAATTCAACCGCTACTTCACAGATTACCTGTCAATAGGTAGAATAACCTGTGATATGGTAGAATGTTCTAGAGTATGGACTTGGACGGATGGTACTGACGCTTCATATTATAGTTACAAGAACTTCAGAACTACTTAATGATACTGTTAACTCCTCAATGCGATGCAGTTCCAATGTTAGTGTGATTACTACTTAGAACAATAAATGATAGTTTTGTTTTCATTAATATTAATTTTAATACTTTAAATACTGTACTGGTACTTTAGACAATGATTTAAAATTTAAAAAAAAATTATTATACCCTCATAAAATAAAACAGTCCCATTACAGGTCAAACGAACCCAGAGGGGCAGATACTGTAGAGGTATCTGATTCTTGACCATACGACAAACTAGAGAGATAGTGTGTCCAGTACTATCCTCCGGCCGCCTGATTTTTGCCTTTGCAAGTATCTATTAAGTAAAGTGAAGGCTGGGGTAGGCCTAGAGATCACCCGGGACCAGTCATACAGTCCTCCAACGACGACACCAGTAGATAAAACCTTTGTGAGGATTCGATTTTTTAAGTCAGATGTTGAAGGACATTAGTCGTGTGCTCTATCTCTGAGCTAATCTAGCCTGAAAGTATATATAATACTTACAAAAATTTTGCAAATCGCTCAGAAATTATTAGTTTTAATGAATAAAACCAACAATATTGTCCACGATTGTAGATAAGTACAAGTTACAGATTATCGAGAGATGAAAACTCCCAAGGGGTGGGGTGAGGACTGGGTTAAGAGAACTTATCAAATCATTATTTTGGAAATATCAAGTTTTTGTAACTCAAATGAAAGAGAAGAAGAAAAACTTTATTTGTGGTAAATAAAGAATGCTGCTCAAATAAATTGAGTTGCTATATACACAGCCTGCTAATCATTCTTTCGAAAATGCATTTTATTAATTTTAGGGGTGTTAGTTAATTTATTTTACAATATGGAGGGAAAGAAAAAGACATTTAGTAATTTAGTAGTTCTATCTTTAGATGTAATTTTGTAAGTTAATTTTTAAGGAGGGTAAATTTTTGTTTGTATCAAATTTGCTAGAAATTTTGCAAAACATAATGATCTCCGAAAGAATGATTAGCAGCTGTTCAGCTCCCATAAATGTGATAGCTGAGGATCCCCAGGGAATCAATAAGAATTGATTCCGCGAGGCTAGCTAGCTTGTTCGTGTCGAGTCCAAGGGTTTCCAGGAAGTCACTAGTGGCTTTAGGGATTGTTCCTCTTGTACCGAACCAAAGCCCTTGTACAATGTAATCTCTTCTTCCATACGCTTCATGAAATTTTTCTTCGTACGTCTTTATACATTTGAAATAGATGGCCTTTTTTTCCGAGTCAATTGACTCTGCCTGCATCGGATCATTTGTTTCATACATAATGGTAGGGTCAATTATATATGCTGCTTTTGATTTTTTGTGAAAAGCTATGATGTCAGCATACCTCGAAGAGCCATCTTCATCCACACCATAGACTTCTTCATGGCATTGGAAGCCTTTTTCTTGAAGGAGAGCAATGATATTGTGTTTGAGGTTATGGTGACGCCTAGTGACAAGAAGCATGCTCTTAGGACATTTCCCAAGCACGTGTGCTGGTGTTTCAGTCTCTCTGCCGCACTTACGACAGAGGGGTCCAACAGTTGATGCTCCCATAACACTAGGAACTCCTCTCAATGGCGCATAATTGATATTGAGTTTTAGGGCATTTGTCCATTCAGAGCCGGACAGACTCTCTTTATGATAAACTAACTTGTTGGCTTTGGGACAATCTTTGAAATGCATCACTCCAATACCTTGCCATTTAGAGCGAGCCCATTCTTCAAAGGATTTTTCCCGTAATGAACGCCTTATCATTTTAATATTGTGCTCCTCAGCAAGTTCGGCAATGTCAATATTCAGTCTGCTGGCACATTCAGATGGCTCCTTCTTGTAGTCGAATATTAGCTGAAACTGTTCATCCGACACTTGATTTAGCTTCTGTGCAATGGACCAGTGTTGAAGCGGTGCTTCCCAAAGACAGCGCAATAGTCCCAGGCCTCGGTAACGTCTCGGCGCATAGAACATGGCAGTGCTACTGTTACTGTACAGCACTTACTGTTGGCTGTGCTACTGTGCTGGCAAACCAAGAATCGCTTTAACACTCCGCCTTATTATGATATCAACTCCTTCCAGAAAGGTTGGGTTCAATTTTATTAAAGGAGCGGTTTGGAGTGGATAAATTAGAGAAGGGAAAAGGTACTGATTTATGACATTGAGCTTTTGGTCGGGTCTTAGCAGGCTTGTTGTGGTTAATTTTGTCATGTTTTCATTGGCCTGTCGTAATGCCTTTTAATTAATTATCATCTCATTGGAAAAATCGCATCCAAGATATTTAATTGTATCATTTTCCTCTATAGAATTGATTTCTCCGCCGTTTTCAAGCAATAGCTTCCCCTTCACTAATTTTCCTTTTTCAATAATAATTGCAGAGCTCTTCTTTGCATTGATTTCAAGTCCAATCTCCATGAATATCCTGGTGACTACGTTAACTATTCTCACACCTGAATCTACATCCCGAGACGTTACAACTTGGTCATCTGCAAATCCTGTGAGAATAACGGGATTTTGATTTTCTACAAGTCTGTAACCTAATGTGTTTGCGAAATCGGGATCACAGACTTCTCGATATACATGGTCTATGGCCAAACATTTATAATATTCAAACCAAACTCCTTTCTCATTTAATTGATAAGACTGATATGGAAGGCCATAATAATATCTCAAAAGCAAAACATTTTGGAAGTTTTCTTTTTGTAAATTGTATAAAATAGTGACCTACAAAAAGTAATCATTATAAACTACAGCACAACACTTACAATATTTTCACGGTCAAACTCGCTTATTAAGCAAGAAGTGTATAGGAAGAATAAAAGAAAACCTGTAGAGAAGAAAAAGCAGACAAAAGCGCTCGCCCTTCTAAAGATCGCTGGTCTTTATTATGCCTAGGGAAGGATGTTAGCCACGAGAAGGAGAAAATTGTATAATGTGCAAAATTGGCTGCTCTAGGAACGTTTTTCTTTGCCGATTAAGGAAATTTAGACAGTTTTTCGACGGGAGACCTTTATAATGTTCATGGAAAAGATTACACACTTTTTATCGACATCAAAATCGTACGGGTGATTTTATGAAAGGAGGAGTAAATTGAGCTTCTTATGATATAAATATGCATGTCATTCGTTCTAAAATATTAGGAAATGGACGAAATACTTTGAGCATATTATAAATACATAGTAAAACATAAACAATAAAGTAATAAATTAAAGATCTTAAGGAAGAATAAGCATAAATGTCATGAAACATTCAATTTTAACAAAACTGAAGCCCATAAACCTTTATGCCATAAAACCAACCTCAAACGTTTCTTTCATGCAATTACAGAACTTTTCGCACATCATCAATAACATTTTAACAATTCTTTTTCAGTAGGTTCTGAACAATTCTTTATCAGTGTTAGTATTTTTCATCGAAATATGCTGAAGTCGGAATCCGATGAGCAAGTACATTATGTCCGTAAATATTAATACGGATTTGTGAGGGGGGGGGGGGGGAGGAAGGGAGAGAGAGAGGTGGTAGAGTAATGAGAAAAAGTGAGTGAGAGAGATATAGTTTACGCGGCTCTTGAAAACGTATTGCGGTTTTCAACTCATGAGTTCCAGATTCAACCAGTGACGACGTGTTCTGTGATAAGGTGATAAGTGATAAGGTTCTCAAATCGTATAAGTGCCTAGAGAACGGACAAAGGTTTATCAAAAGTTCAACATAAAAACATAGAAATGGCCCAGTCGGCGAAGATTGATCCATATAGTGGTATCATTTCCTTGCACTTTTAATCCTCATTTATTACTCTTAAGTTAGTTATTTCTTTGTAACCTTTGAAGTATAATATCATAACAACAAGAAGACACGCAAAGACGGTTTAATTCCTGAGATTGGATAGTGATTTTTCATGCTATAAAATTATAAGGCAAAATGAAATTTATTAGTTTTACGTGAAATGACTATGGCACTTTTATTTTAAAATTCACAGGCTGTTTTAGTTTATCAGTGAATTCGGCTAATTTACTTTTGCATAACTTTCCCGGCAGAATAGGAGAGGTTGAAAATCTCCGTGTGGGACGTTGTCGTGGGATGTATGCGGAGAATATTTAAATCTCGTTGACCCTTCTGTTGGTATTTTTTTTCTTTATTTCTTTTAGGTCCATTTGAATTTCAAATGGATTTCTCTTTTAATACCATTCAGCCCATTTGTTTTCTGCACGACTGCCGATACTTGACATATCGAATTGGAGTCCGCCAGGTCAAAAAGGACTTCAAGGAGATTGAATAAAAGAGGTCAAATGCTTCAGCCCGATGTCATTTGCGATTTTTTTCCACGCCTTTCTTGCCTTGGGAAATAAGCTCATGAGCTAACTGTTTTGTTGGCAGTAAAGTCATTTTTGGCATCATTATTTACGAAATTAGCAGCAGATATGAATATTAATAAAAATTGTAAAGATGAAATGAAACCCTTATTTTGATTGTCTAGTTCGAATTCTGGGGACCCGCCGAATCTTTAATTACTAAAAAAAAGGTGCCACTCAGAGAAACAAAATACTCTTAGCATATTTGCTTATCTCTTTTCTGATTTGGAAAGAGGAACTGTTGATGGTTCGCGTTAAATGGAAGGAGCTGAATAATTCCGAAACTTTAACAAACCTGTTTAATTTAACGTCGAAATTTAAACGTGCGAATGGTTGCCTTACACTTACCACGATTTAGCAACCGCTTTCGAGGTATTTAACAAAATATGAATTTATATTTAACTAAAATGAATAGTTTGCATATATGTGGAACGGTTTTTATAATATTTTGTCAAAAAGGATTAAAGATTTCGAATCGAATGTGGCAGTAACCCTCCCCACATTTTTCCGCGTCCAAATGCCTTTATTATTTTATCAAATAGGTACCTTATTTATGTGAGCTTATATATATATATATATATATATATATATATATATATATATATATATATATTATGTACCACGCTGTATCCGGTTTCTGATCGGAGTTAAGATTTTGGGATGTCCTCCTTTACTTGTGGACAGTTTTATAATACATCAAGATCAATAACCATTAGTAAGAAGTTTTTGCGTAATCATTAAAGTAGTGCAGTATCTCGCAAATGTTTTCCCTCCTTACGCGTTCATTACATATATAAAATAGGGAAACTATTCATGTGCCACTTGGCCATTCTAGCAGAAGGTTCACCTTGATTCCATTTGGCTGTATCTAGTTTTTAGGCTCCTGAAGAGGCATCGGGGGATGCGAAACATGTAGACCCATTTTTATTAAAATTACGTTTATATTAATTTGATTTTACTTATTGATCTTGTGCCTGCACAAGAATCTTTCTGACGAATGTTATGTTAGTCATGCGGACTTTAACATTTTAAACACATTTTTCATCCATCTGCCATGAACTAACCAACTTTCTAAAGGAATTTCCTTACTTAGGTCGCACATGCGCGACAGACATTTTACATCTCTAACCTACAGGACTATAAAGACTACAGTATTTATAAGACACTAGCTGTTACCCAGTGTGCCATGCTACACCTACTTTCTGCCTTTGACTCTCCCCGTATCAAGATCTACCTGTGTACCCAGTTACGTCAAAATCGGTGTGAATTTGTTTATATCTGTCTAGTAATTCATAATGCAGCCGGCAGAGGCCAGCAGCACAGCCTGCATGTAGATAGCTCTTATCAAAGAAAGGTCAGCGGTCCTTAGTTAGACAGTGACTGTTGGTATAAAATTGAAATAAACTGCATTACATGATTCTATAATGATGTAAAGTCATCAATGAGTTAGAGTTATTATAATTATCAAGAACATCAACAAATAAATTTGAGACATTATTCAGAGTGGCTGTCGATTCAAAATCTGAATCTGAATGGTTCAGTGTAGCCAATTTTTTGTTAACAAAACGTTTGACCTTTTGTCCAAATTTTGAAATTTGACTATTTTGACCTAGCCTAGGAGATTTCCCGTATCAAGACCTACCTGTGTGTCTAGTTTGGCCAAAATCTGTCAAACGGTGTAGATTTGTATAAGGAAGAAACATACATACGGACAAACAGACAGACGGACATGTGATTTTTATGTATATAGATTATTATACATCAAATTCCATAACTGACAACTCGTATTACTACACTAGATCACACCGTTATATTGCTGTAAGTTATAAAATATCTGTTAATATGAATAACTGCCTTATTGTCTATTGGTTTTTGAATTGCAATTCCCGGTACATGTGTGGAAATTTAGATATAGTGTGAAATAGATTACATATATAAAGCGAAACAAAGTGATAAAGCCGTGTTATCTGAGTCTATGAAAATCCGTGACAAATATCATTGTCTCGCACGTATTCGCCGGTAGAGATTAGGCCTAGGATTTCTTATATATCTTGCTCTATTAATTGTTTCATGTTTATATATATATATATATATATATATATATATATATATATATATATATGTATATATATATATATACATATATACATATATACATATATATACATGATTTCTTTTTCTTAATTGAATAACTATTTTCGTCCTGTAAATGTCTACAGAGAAAGTAGATAGGAAAGTTGCACATTTGCATGGCCTGTTTATCCAGTCAATCTTATGTAGTAACGCCTCAGGAGTGTATAATTTTCTATGAATTAATGAGTGGACGTTGCAAGTACTCGTTCAATTTTACTGCAGGCCAGCTGTTAGTCCAACCTGTCTAGAAATTTGTTATCTCGTGAAACTATCCTTGCAAGCCACAACTCATTTTCAAAGTTCTCATGGAAGTAATTATCAAGACTCATAATGTTCATACATCCTAACTAGACGGCAATCTTTACCCTGATTAAAACAACGGATTTGTATGTTTCTTAACGCGCCAGCGGCCAAAAATGTGGTTTTATTTCACTGAAATAGAAACTCACAAACGAAACGAATCGATAAGTTGTTTAAACAGAAAATCGACTAATTGGGTGACAGAGTATTCTCTATAGACATTATTGTTATGTTCAAATTATGAACTGTTGTAATTTCTGTTATATTAGAATCTAAGTCATTATATATTATATTTAACAATACCTTTTTTAACGATACCTTTTCTTTTTTCGAAAGAATGGCCCTAGTGGAAATGGATTAGTAAAGTTAGGTATTTATCCAAGTAATATTTTTTAATTTAATGAGTCACCTAATTCATATAAATTCAACACAGGTACTCTTTTTATGTTTATTTATAATTTAGTTCTAGATCTTTTTCCTGCTAAAGATAATGAACTAACCATTTAGTTAAGGAATGATTTAGTTTACCAGCTTCTGTGGGGCGGACCTTTTTGTTTTATTTTTCTATATTTCGGGGTTACATTTTACAAATATTTATGTGGTTCTGAAACTCATGAACTTGCAGACATTTTTTTTATTATGAATCTGACGTCCAACGTTTCTATGCTGTAGTGTTAACATATGAAATTTTTCCATTTCTCGTGTCTTATAATCCAGCATACTTGAAAACATATCCAAGTTCATGAAATGGCTCATTTCAAGTTCATGGGATGGAATCCCATAATTTCAAAACGAGTTACGACATAAGTCGACCAAACGTAATCTAAAACTTATCTCAATACAGGGATAACACATTACAAAGAAAAATATAACGAAATGATTGAATGAATAAATAATATTTCTTATGCTCCTACAGTGGCGGCTAATGCGGCAGGCTTAGGGGGGGGGGCTTAGCCCCCAGAATGAAAATTCAGAATCTTTTCGATTCAGTTAGAAAAATAAATTGTTTAGGCAAATTAATAGTTATACGTTCTAATTAATGTATGTTCTTAGTTTATCAAATACTTCCTTAATGAGTTCAAGGTGCCTGGTTATAAAAATACGCCCGCAGGCACGGCGGTAAGCACATACGAAATTAGCCCCCTCAGAAATGTTTGTCTAGAGCCGCCTATGTGTTCCTAAAAAAAGGAGCTTAGTTTATAACTTGTGTTAGAAACGAGGAATCGTCTTGCCCTAGGAATTTGAAAGTTTGGAGCTTTCTAAGTACATCGCGTTGGTTTTTATATAACCCTGACGTAATGGTATACATAATGAATTAGCAAGGATAGTTTGCACTGTGTCGAATGTGGGCAGCACTATGATTGGGCGGGGAAGGCAATATTGCGATATAAAAGACCTGATTGGTCGAGGTGCCCACGTAACCTACCCACATGCGTGAAGGATATTCGATATACTGATTCATTATAATTAACTCTACATTTGTGCCTTATTTTAATACGTGGTTTTTATATTACATGGCTTTGACTCATTATGGTATTGGAGTATAAAAGGAAGGGTTCGAATATATAGTTGATCTTGGGCGGCAATAGTTGCTAAAAAAAGTTCAGAAGAACTAATGTTAAGTAAAAAAAATGTTATAAGATAGTTTTCGTATAAATTTATGACTGGCCGAAATCTCGCATCTTTAAATCCTTGTTCATTCCCAGATACTTATCAAGAATAATCCATACATTTATCTTAATTCTTAATACATTTATTAATAAGTCTGCAGGAATGATTATAGCTACGAGGAAACTGAAAAACAAAACGGTAGGGGAGATTTCCTATTCGATAGATTAGGACGGATTTAGGATTTTTTTAAATTATTAACAAATTTAATATCTTCATGCATTGTCACCCAAATTGAAACCTGTGTGTGGTAGTGTTGTTATAAGCCAGCCCTGACTAGAGGCTTCAGGCCTGAACCTTGAACCTAGCCTCCACAGCCCGAGCTCTGAGGGCTCCATGAAGGCTCGGGAGTGAGGCTTCATCCTAACCTTATCAAGCCCTGAAGGTTCGGCAAGGTTCTCCCTCGAGCCTTGAGGGCTCGGCCTTGGGGCCCTGGGAAGGTAGAGCTTCGGCAAGCACGGTTATAGTCAAACCCTTTCTAGTGCTTTACTAGATTATCTATGTACAATAATTACTTACTCTATAATCATTACATTTTATTTATTTAGATTTTTTTGTGACATTTGTCACTATTTATTTCACAAAAATAAACATAAATTTTTAGCGGCATCTTTATTTACAGAGGGAGGTAATTTAGCTGTTATCTCTGATAATTCTTATTTTGCTTCAGTTTTAGTTTATTAAAATTCGACCAAGTTCAGTTTATTAAATTAATGATTAAGCTAAATAAAGTGACTCATTCAGTTGATTTCTTAAATTCTATTTTCTTATGGATTCAAATCTTCATGAAAAATTTTATGGGCTTGTATTATTTAGAGGAGATATAAAACATTTTGGTTTTAATTTTGTTGGTGTGTGTGGATTAGATACTACTGGATTTTTCAGAGACAATTTATGTATGTATTATGATGACTTTTTATTTTAACGTAATACTATTTTTTCACACTACGTACAACCGGTAATATTTTGAAAGTTGAGAATGGCAATTGTGAACAAGTACGACAGTGTTGCCATCACCGTCTCACAGAAGAGTTTATTTTTTAGGAAAAGTTACTATTTTTACCCCATTAGTGATCCATATAATTAGTTTATCAATGAAATGGTAAATTTAATTGCCAGCGAATAATTTCAATGTGGCGGAAAGAATTTAGGACGAATCTACTAAAGTATATTTCATGAAACAGCTGTTTGCCCGCCATCCGCCATTTTGGAAATGCCTTCAAAGCATGCGCCTTCTCCCGAGCCGAGCCTTGAAGGCTCGCGCCTTCTACCAAGCCGAGCCTTCAAGGCTCGCGCCTTCTATCGAGCCCTGTCCAAGCTCTGGAAGCTCGAGCTTTAAGGAGCAGCGCCTTCTAGCCTTAAAGGCGCGCTCTTTTACAAAACTAGTGTGTGGCGTTGGAAGACGTTTTGACATTGCGTATTTCAGGATCCATTGAAGGGAATTGAATACTTTAAAGATCATATTAAGGATCTTTTTAAGCATGTTTGGAAATATTCAATTATATTTTTTACAAAAATATTGTTAATAAATTTAAAAAATCCCTGAAGCCGCCCGAATTCACCGATTTTGAATCTGTTTTAAATCAGATGATCTGTTTCAATGTTTTTGAAGGCTTGAATACTTTAGTACGGGACGATTTAAAAAATGTTTCGTACGTAACGATTTAAGATTTAGGAATCTTAGAAAAATGTTAAATGAAACTTAGAAGGTCAATTCTGTAAATATTTTAAGCACTCTAAATATTTTGTAATATGGTTTAAATATAATAATAATGGTTAAATAAAAAACAAATAATTTAAAAAAATATATAATAATAAGTTTATATTGTAATTAACCTTCAAATTTCGTAAAAAGAAGAGGAAATCTAAACAAAAAGATAATTTTCAAACAACATTAACCTCATAAAACAGAACCCCTCAAACCATGTTTCGTTTAATGTTTTTTAATGCAATGGACACCCGGGCGTTTCGACAGGAAAAAGGAAACTTAATGTTTAATTAAATTGTATTAATTATTAAATTTACTTGCTTACAATTTTGGGTGGAAAACCTTAACATAAATTTCTTGACTATGAGTATTTATTAAGTAAGAACTAGATAACACCAATCATTTTATATCACTTGGTTTGAATGTAAATTAAATTGGTTGTGTTTAATATTTTCTTTTCTTAATTCGTTTTAATAATAACAATTAATATTTATTTATATTTATATTTAAAGAAGACAAAAGTATTAGTAGCATTTTTTTCAACATCCTTTTGTTCTTCTTGAATCTATTTACTTAAGTTAAATGGATGGGTAATCGATTACTTCTGTGGGTTTTCTGGTCTCAGGAAAGGCAGCCTTAGAAAATGGATTCACTGCCTGTCAACCTACCTCTTTGGAGGTTTAAAAAAACCTGAAGAATTCGACCTTGCCGTCCCGTTTTATAACAGTGTACTCCTTGACACATTAATCGAATTCTGGGTTGGACAATTAGGGCCGCTAGTCCTTTAGATTGAATTTGATAATAATATTTTCTCTTGATAACATTCAGAACAGATCTACCAGAGGATTGTATAGCTGTCACTCCAACGAGACAATAAAAAGAAGAGAAAACTGATAAGAACATTTGTTTTTAAGTATCAAACATATTAAGGAAAGAAGTTTAATAACCATTAGCTCCATTTATTTAAATTTAAAGTTCTATGACAAGAAGGGATCAATTTCAATAAAAGGATTCCTGAGTGGGAATTAATTTTAAATAATGAAAAAATAACGTATATTTAGTGGGAGGGGCTTATGTTCTGGGAATCAGAGTTCGATACTCTGGCGCGCAGTAAGGATTTTATCTTCTAGTAATATCGTTCGAGAGTTGGATCTGGGGTCCCAGATCGTCCCTTAGCTCATCCAGCGAATGGGTATCTGCAAAGGAGAAACTTCGCATAGTACTGACTATGCTATATCTCTTTTATGCCGTTTGGTAAAAAATCAGATACCTCTACAATATATGCCCCTCTTAGCCCACGATAGGAGTCTGATTTTGTTTTTCAAATATATTTAAATAAACTCATATTTATTCATTTTTTTAAAGAATAATGCAACTTAGACTATTTTCTTGTTGTTGTCATGTCATTATAATTATTACTAAATATGAAAAAATAAATTAAAATAAATAAATAAAATAAAAATTAAAGAATATAAATAGATTCTATTATACTCATCAGTTAGTAATGAATATCAATAGAATTTTTTTATTTATAGTGAGTATGATTTACATCTATCCGATCAGTGAAGTATTTCATTGTCTGCATAAGCTCTGTTTCTAAGGGGAGTGTGTCCAACCTTTGTTTTGGTCATAAAAACGTCCACTCGACGTGTTAGGTCATTGTTAGTCCATGTTTTCGTTATGTTCTTAATCTGTCTGATTTTTTTTATGGCAGGTTTCGTTGTTTAAATGCTCGTTTCATCTGGTCTAGTCTAATTTTACAAGTTATATTATTCATGACGAACTGACTGGATAATTTTATCAAATGTTCTAAATTTATAGAAACGCATATATATTAGATGCATTTGTTGGGGAAGTATGAACAAAATAAATGTATCTACAGACATAAGCGATTTTATTGTAATTATTTTAAAATCAAAACTCTATTTTAAACATATGTACAACTTTTAAGACAACCGCTAGTTTGTAAGTGATATGAGAGATGTGTTACGTTTACTTGTGGTTTGAATAAAAATAGATTATTTTTTGTAAAAATATAAAAGAACGTTTTCTAGGAAGTTACGTAATTATGAATGAAGACGTCCGATGTTCGTCCAGAAATACCTTTCGGTATATAACAGTTACTCTGCCGTTTTATGGACAATCTTGATCGACGGACGTGCGTTACATTTACAGTAATTTCCAGAAAACTGTAGTGTAATCCGAGACAACCCCACGGGATCAGTGGCTAACACAATTGTGGGTGACTACGTGTGGATTTCACACTACCGTGGGCAGCGGCTACAGTTAGCCCTTTCCCACACAAGAGGTGGGGAGACATGTCATCAAATAGCGATATTGGTGTTTTTTTTTTTCTAGGACAGGCTCTAAATAAGTACAGGAACGACGTAGATTATGACAGTTTATCTATGATGACCCTAAATTCAACACAGATGAAGCAACGAGTCGTTTATTTCAGAAAACTGACAACATTTTCTAGTATATCTGTCTTGAATAATAACCCCGAAAATGTTTTATTCAGTTTTTTAAATCACATTATTTTCCTTCAGATGTCTACAAAAAAACCATTATCATACAAAATGAGATTTTAATTTGAATAGTCCTTCACGCAGGAGCTGCATTACTAAGCACATTCCTTAGAAGGTAGATAGTGAACACTGCACGCGTTAATAATTTCCTTAAAATAACCTGTATAAATAAAAAATATGCGAGATACCACACAACTTAATAAATACATAAAAACATATTATTTTTTTGATCTTGTTAAATAATAAAGGGGTCCACATGTAGAAAGATAAAATACTACAATCATAACTAAAGAGTAACCGGATACAGAGCCCGTGTTCAGCGCCCCTAGTGGTCGAAGTAACAACAAAAACCGGAGCTGGTTTGGTGGCTTAATTCAATTTGAACAGACATGGTGTAAAAACTTTTTATAACCCTATTCAGTTTATTTTGTATGAACGAATTAGGAATTTGGGCCCGGAGTAAACCCCTCGCCCCTCCAACTGGACCGATTTTGCTTGTTAACGAACACTTTCAATCGTTCGCTAAAGGGATGATATACAGAAGTTTCATTTAAAAAAAAAAAAAAAAAAAAAACTCTGGCGTGTATCGTGTTAACACAATCACACACTTCTATCTACCCTGAAATGCGGTCATTAATGGAATAAATGAAATGGCTTTTGAATGAACTTTTTTTTAAAGAGACCTAAAAGATTCCTTTAAAAAGCTCGATACGAACTAGTGGACAATTTCACTCATCGCTCCATCGTTTTGTTAACAAGTAAATAAAAATAAATTGGGATTGCTCGAGTGGTAAATTGAAGAGAAGCTTGAAGGCAAAACCACTTAATCCTTTGGTGTACCTTATTACTTTTTTATTTTTTTATTACCATGAATGTTAATTTTATTGGTTTTAGGAGGCGTTGTTTGAATCCTTGAATATTTATCCCAATCTTCATAAATTTTATACTACCTAGACGATATATATATATATATATATATATATATATATATATATATATATATATCACATTAGGTCAAGATCAAATTAGGTTACATTCAATTTGTTAAGGTTTCCGCATCATATCGTCGTTACAAATGCAAAGTATGTGAAAATTACTACTTTGCAGAGTGAAAAAATTTGTATTCATTACTTTGCTTTTGGACAGTCAAATAGTTGGCAGATTCGGCCTTTTGACAGTGGTGACTCTCCCCTTTCAATGAGTGAACTTAGATTCGAGATTTTTCCGTCCATCAGTCCATACAGACTATCAATATAGATTGAATATGGAAAATGCTTTTTTTTCACAATCGATACTTTGCATTTGTATCGACGATATGTGTGCAAATTTGATAATAGTCAAAGTTATTTTATCTAATTAAAATAATCACAGTTACTGATAAAACCACTGGCATTCCTTTTCCGAAATAGACCCCAGTTTTATTGTCTAGTGTGAAAATGTGAAGAACTATTTCAAAAGTTTTTTCAGGATTAATTTTTATGAGACTACAGTATTTTATATGGCATATTATCATAAATTAATATGTTATCGGTGTATTAAATAATCCTTGAGAACGTGCTATTTCAAACCAATAGTTTGGCCTGGACAGTCTCGACAAAGAGTACAAGCAATTTTTTCGGTGGTCTACTGCTGGATGTAGGGAGAGCAGTGTAAACATATGTGATACGGCGAACTGCACCGTGCGAAATCGTCTAGCCCCGTTTCCATGGCCAACACCTTACGCAAACACCTCGGCTATACTGCTCCCTTGTAGGTCTAGCTATCAGTTCTACCTCTTCCATTATTTCTGCTGCATTAGCGAATAGTTGGCGAAATCGTGGAAAAGTCGTAGGTCGTACGGCATCTTACCGAACTTATTCTTTGTAAATCTTTTGTTGTATTGTAATACACTAGAACTAACAATGAGGGTTTTCTGTATAATAATCGACTATCGATACTTTTTTCGGAAATTTAACTTCAGTATTTAATCTTAATGAACTGAGGTTCTTTGTTTTTTTCTATTTCATGAATAAATATAATAGTTGAGATTTTTCAAATTTTTGGGCATTACGAGTAGGCAAAACCTTTATCTATATATATAAAAATCACGTGTCTGTTTTTCTGTTTTTCTGTTTGTTTGTTCCTTATACAAATCCACATCGTTTGACTGATATTGACCAAACTTCGCACATAGATACGTCTTGATCCGGGAAATCTCGTAGGCTACCTAAAAATCTTCTAGGATTCATAGTTTGGAAGTAACGAGTTCGAAACTGTCATATACAGAAGAGTTTATAGTCAGAAATCGGCATTTTCTTTCCAGTGTTGCCCCTCCTTCTAAGAAGAAGTGCAATAAAAAAATCTTTGTTTGTTTATCTAAATAGTAGGTTTATATTCTCAGAGTTTGGACAAATATCATATAAGATATCATATAATAAAATATCATATTTTTTAAGATTAATTTCCTTAATATCAGATCAGTTTTCTTCATATCAAATCAATTTTCATTTGATTGCCTAGGGCAACACTGCTCTAACCAGAATATAGACTAATATCGTATAAATAAGTATATCATAAAAATGTTCTGTGTTTATCTAATCATAATTTGGATTAATATAATATAATTAAGTGGTCATGTTTCTATTCAGAACTATAATAATTTCAAAACTTTTGTTGAGAGGTAGTTTTTTCTCTTTCGTAAAGGAAGGTTGCAATGTCGGTTATAGTATTCGGTTGAATAATCTCTCACTCGCTTTTCTGTTAAATGAATATGTTTGTACTGGTATTTGATGGATAATTCAGAAATTTAATAGATTATACCTAAAGGAATCAACAGCATAGTAAATTGTACATAGAAACTTCAGATTATGTTAAAAAAATAAAATTCAAACAACTGAAATGAAACAATCAGTTTATCTGGACATGTTATAAATTTATAAAACTTGTATTGTAAAATGGACCGTGTCCCTTTGGAAAACAATAAGAACAAGGCTAAAAGTATTTTGGAATTGTTTACACTGATGTGGACCTTTTTTTAACTAGGAGTCTCAAAGGTGAAAAATATTTTGTTTCATTTATAGATGATTATAGTAAGATTGCCCTCATGTTAATTTCTTCATAATTGTTCAGTATTGTTTATTGTTATTTAAGTGTTTAGTGATGAATTCCCTTTGTCGCGGTCTCACTGATGTATAAATAAATAAATAGTAAGATTGCTAGGATTTAAACTATTAAACCTAAAACAGAAGTTTTTCATTCCTTTGTTCAATAAGTAAATGAGGTTGAAAACTTAGGAAATTGGTATTATGAGGTGTGACATTGGTAAGGAATATTAAATAGTAAGAATTATGACTACCAAAAAAAAGGGTATCAAAATTAATCCCTGCCCCATGAATTCATGAGTTAAACGGTGTGATTTACTAGAACAATTATGAATATATCTCATTGCTTACTGGCAGAAGATATTGTAGAAAAAAATGTTGGCCAGAAATGGTATGTGCAGCAACTTATTTGAAAAATCCCTCTTTAGCTAACACCATTGACAATAAAATACCCTATGAAATCTGTTTTGGAAAGAAACCAGATGCTTCTAACTTTAATTTATATGGTAGTAAAAATTTAAGTACTTTTGAATAATAAAATCATTGTCGCTAGGCATGTTGATGTTATCCAAGAAAACATAAGCTGTATTGGATTGGCTGAGGGCGAATGTGATAAAGTTCAAGCGATTGTGATTTTTGGGATAGAGAAATAGATAGTTTGAAACAAAATAATGCTTGAGATTTTGTTGAAATAAGGAAGTTGAAGATATCAAATGGGTCTAAATGTTGAACAGATGGATGTAGAGACTATATTCTTAAATGATCATTTAGAAGGAAAATCCACCACTGGTTTTCTTATTAGGTTATTTGGTAATGTATTATACTGGAAATCGAGAAAGAAAAAAGATGGTACAGAAGAGTCTCCATATGCAGAATATGTAGCTTTAAGTGAAGTTTAAAGTTCCAAAAAGATATAACATTTTGTTTTACACATAAAGATTTTTTTAAACATTAAAAACTCCTTTGTGAACAATGTCATTTTGTAAAGGACTTAAATTTATGAACTTGAAATTAATTCTCTCACATACATATGCAAATATTATTAAAATATTATATTAAATGTTGTTATGTTTAACTTATTGTTTTATTCGCATATAGATAGATGTTCAAAATAAATTATATAAATGTTTATAATCATACAAATGAATGTATATAAATGAATTAATTTTCACCACATTTTGAAACAATATTTTATTATTATAAGAGCTGTATGGTTTAGCAACCCTATTAATTTGGGCAGCCTCACTTTAATTTTTTTTTTAATAAAGTTATTCTTCTTATAATATTTCTTTTACATGCTATTTTTTTGCAGATAAATTAATGTATTAAAATATTATTTTTATAAGAAGAGGAAGTCACGTGAATTGTGGTGTTCTAATAAATGAATAAGTAATTAAATTTTCCATGCAATTTTTTATTAATTTAATATCCATAATAATTTAATCATTATATTCTGCCATATGCTTCCTTTTGTCTGGGATAGTTATATCCTCTGACTGTCACCATTTAGTCGGATAGCTGGTAACGCACATTTCATGAAGTGTTTTATGCACCTTGGAATTATGGTGTATTGCATGTCGTAATTTCGTTTTTTTAGCGCGGTTCCTCCCTCCCCCATAGGGAGGAACCCCGCTTATAAGGTTGATACAATGAAACAATCCGGAAGTGCCGACCAAAAAATTTCGCGTTTCAGAACCCCTAGAGACCGAAAATAACGGTGGTTCAAATTTGTATATATATATATATATATATATATATATATATATATGTATATATTTATATATATATATATATATATATATATATATATATTTGTCTGTTCGCTCATTTCTGGCTTCCCTGATGGTCCGATTTTGATGAAATTTGGTACAAAAATCCATCGCCCAATTTGAAAGGTCAAGTTCGTTAACCAGCAAAATCCGCCCACTGGAAGATGGCGTTTGGGACGAAATTCGCGCAGAAAAAATCGTAACGCTTACGTTTTTGAGTTCATAAGCTTGTAAGTACTCGTTTTATAGGCTTCTTGGGCTAGGAAAACGAATGAAACCATTTTCAAGGCGATAGCTTTAACCGTTTTCGAGAAAATTGGAAAAATAGTTTTTGAATACCGTTTTTGGTTTAGGTACTTAGAATCATGGGATTCAGTAGAAAAATTTTCTGCATGTTCTACTTTCATTAAAACTTATATGTTGAAATTTACGTTACGTTTGGAGTTAAGGAAGGGTCAGAATAAAATATTTTATTAACAGACATAAAAAGTTTTGGTAACTTTGTATACTTTCCTTAATATCTCGAAAAAGGTTGAGAATCTTTGTAAACGGAAGAATACCATTAGAAAGCTTACTAAATTCTCTAAAAAAAAGGTTCTAATAAAAGTTTTGATTAGACGATGTCAATCGGAGAAATAAGTGCTTAAAACTTTAAAGTAATTGATTTCGCTTATTCGAACTTTTCTTTTTGTCTGTTTTTATTCCTTATTATTTTTTAACTGCTTGTAGTTGGATAATGTATTTGATAATAAATCAGGTTAAGAAAAATAAGAAAAACAATTTAATCTTAGAGATAGATAGCTTTTCAAATGCCTAGCGGGGTCCTTCCTAGGGCTGGATACCCTGGATGGGTATCCAGGTAAGATCGTAAATAAGACCTTTCTTGAAAGTAAAGATGGAACTGTCAACGTTGGTCCTCCTCTGCCTCCCGGCACTTTCATTGCTGACGAAGGCTACCAATGAGTAGCCAAAACGTCCTAAATATAGATTTTTTAACAAAAATCGTATTGAGGTTTCTTTAGCCGAATCCCAGCCATTCCATCTTTACTTATCACCTCGACGGCTAACTATCTAATCTTCATGCTTTCTAGAAATGTGGACCCAAAATAATAACAGCTTCTATTTTAATAATTTTAAATGAGTCTAGAGATAAGAACGGAACCGCGCTAAGATTATGCAGTTCCTGCGAGTCGGACTTTTTTTTTTTTTTTGTTTGGTGGGATGAGCACCAATCATCTGGACAGGACAGTTGTGGCTGTTCTAGAAATAAAGCAACTTGCCTTAATTATACATTAAAGATTGTTGGCTTCTGAATAAAATACCATTTTAGTGACATATTTTTTTAACACCTTTCCCCTATGTGCAGTACCTGGTGTTTCAAGGTATGTCCAGCAACCACATACTTAACTTTTTATCTACACTAGAGACCCACTATAGCACAATTTCAAGGCACATAAAACACTTGAAAAGTGTGTTACCAGCTCTTGGACTAAATGTTTAAATACGGTTGCAATTCTGGTAAAAATATTGTTGCTCGCCAAGTCAATGTCGTTATTGAAATTCCCAAATACCTTTAATTCATTGTTGTCCATAACTGCAAGAAAAATATCTTAAATTTGTTTTTATTCTTAGAGGCCCCTATTTCCTATGATAGAAGGACTATCCTTATAGAAGAACCCATGAACCATAAAATTTGAAACAGAAGCTTTAATAGAAAGGACTATTAACAAACTATGTTTTTAAAACTTTCCTTTTGGCATAAATAACATACACCCTGCACGACTTACCTACTTTTTCATTCATAAAAAAAACTCAGTTACGGATTATTACATGAACAGGTAAACAATATAACATATTAATATTATATTTGCGCAAGGTTGAGGTTTTAGCTTTAGATGCGAAGCCCTTAAAATAAATAAATATTATATTTAAAAAAAAATCAATGAAAATAAAGAATATAGTTTCAGTTGTAGGTTATTACAACTTATAACTAATCATAAACTTAATTAAATGCCTCATTTGTATTGCTATTTTTTATAAATATTTATTTATGGACCACATATTATTTTTTCTTTAAAAAAATTAAACACAGGGAGTTTGGTTTGGATTTTCTTTAAAACGGTATTGCAGTTAAATTATTTGGAATCATTTAATTGTAATACCATTTTAAAAGTAAGGGTACTTTTTAAAATAAGGGTACTTTTTAAAAAATAAGGATTAATTTATTTTCCACCCCACTTTCTCTTAAAAAAATGGAAAATAAATTTTTCAGCCGAGCTCTCAATTTATTATCTTATATTCTCATAATTTGGACAAATATAATATAATCATTCATTTTTTTAAATATATAATATAAAGTAGGCGTACCATGGAAGCTGGGTTACAACTATTTAATATGAATCATGTGTAGCATGGTAAGCCCGGCTACAGATATTTAATATAAAGTAGGTGTAGCATTGCACACCGGGTAACAGATAGTTATATATGAAAGCGAAGGAATGGTGGTGAAAGGGAAAACGTCAGATTTTTAAAGAAAATGTATATTTTGGAAGTTGTGGCATGCTCTTTAGCAGCCTTCTTCAGCAATAAATGTCAAGGTGACGGAGGAGGTCCAGGATAATGTTTAGATGACCAAGTGGTACTTGACTTATCCTTGGTTACCTAAAAGTTATTGTGGTCTTCCTCCATTACCTTAGTACTGAAGAAAGCTGACGTTTGAAATATAGATGTTTTAGAAAATCTATCGTTTTCTCTTAGCCCAATCCCTTCCATTCCTTGACATCTTATCAACTCAACGAGACCAGACTTCTGTTTATTATATATAGTTTAATAAAATGTAAACATACTTCAGCCGTAGTTTTAAATATCGCATGAGTTATTCCGTCAAGATCGGAATGTTTATTTTTATGTGTTTATTACTTCACGAATGTATTTTACATTTAATTCGAAAGGTACGTAGTATATTCAAAGCATCATCAGTACTTTCGTCATCAGTCAATAGTATATTAAATACTCGTAAAAAAAGAGCCAAGGTTTCACTGTGATTTTTTTGTATAGGAACCGTCTTCTTTATCATTATTTGAAATTCTATTTTTGAATGCTTTCATTTTATTAGCTGTAAATTTATATTTAACCAGGATTCAGGATCATTAATAGAACAGTTCTAATGGCATGGTTTTATTCTCTCTGTTTTCTAAAATATGCTTCTCTCCTCTCTTTACTAAGATCTTCATTATGTATTGTTTTCTGAAATGTTCTTAGGAGTCTATTTATTTTCCCTTGTAACATTGTTAAATTATCAATCCGCCTTGTGTGTCTTTTGTATTGGTGGAAATTGTAGATATGTTCAATAATACCTTTATTTATTTAGAATTTGAAGTATATCTATCTATCATTTGGCCTGATTACAAATAGCACACAGTCTAATGGATAATATTCATTTTTGTTTCATTAATTCGAATCGTCAGAATTACAATTCATTACACATTTGTGCTTCGTCGATTATATATGTTCTACTTAACCCAGGATTGACACCGTGGGGTGAAAAAATGCTCCACACTTTGTTCTATGGCGTGTTTCTTAAATTCCGTAAATCTTAAAGACTCCCTCCTTCTTCCTAAATAATCGGAAGTGTATTATCTGGTTTGACCTTATATAAACAACGCCGGTTGTCTGATAATCGCGAGTTTGATAATCGGGGTATTTTTTACCCCACGGTGTAGTTAACGTATGTTTTTTTCGCTCATCTGATAAATCTTCACGGGTCGATTACTTTCATGTTGCGGCTTTCCAAGTGACAAAATGGCCTGAAAATAGCCCAGAAAAGATTTTCTCTTTTATTTGGGCTACCAACTGGTGAAAGCTCATGTGACAGTTAGTGCCCAACTGGAGAACATACCAAAACCACTGAAGACACTGATGCTTGTTGCATGTTTTGGAAGATGAATCAACTCCTGATGGACCTTCAACATCTTTCGTTATCTTGTACAAACAGGTGAAATGTTTATTTTGTAAAAGAATACATTTAGGAAGACGAAAACGCAATTTTCTGTGTGTAGAAGGGCTATGCACACCGATCACCCAAATGTGTTAACGAGTCTCAATTGGGCAGAACATTGTATTTTTCTAAAGTTCCTATTTTTTATGGCTTTTGATCATTCTTGTTTATTGTTCGTAAAAAATATTTTCAGTAAAATTTTTACAGGATAATTATTTGGTGTATAAACAATATTGAGTTTTATGATTTCCTAGCTATTTTGTGAATTTTAATTAATATTCGGCAGATTTATTCCTGTTTGAATTTATTTCTTGATGTTCCTGTTCTATACGTTGCTCTTGTATAAAAAAAAACAAAAGAAAAAATTTAAATTTATTTATTTTATATATTTTCAAAGTATGGGGCAAAATTTACCCCACGGTGTCATTAACGTAGATGTCAATGGCAGTGTCAATCCAGGGTTAACTCCTTGAAGAGATAAGATTGCAAGGCTAAAGGAAAACGGAAGGAAGGTGACAGAGCATCCCAGACTCACTGTGACCATCCCAGCCTTCCTTGCAACCGGTGTCAATTGGATTTGACCCAAAGGTTCTTTCCATTTTACTATCCACTTTGCAACTTTTTAAGGTTACTTGAATAGTTAAAAGATTCGACCTTAGTTAATAGGAAGTGCGCTTAGCAAGTCGATATGACTGTCATCGCTGACCTCCTGACGCTTAACTCTATTTCAACCTAAAGGATAGCGGAAATTCTCCTCGTGAGTTTCCATTAAGAGATTTTAGTGGCCTGACAAACAAAACTGGAAGTTAAGGTATCAGCCTTTTTCCTAGATTTTTTACGAAGGGTTTGATTTTTTGTTTAAATCGTTAGCAATAAATGACAATCCATTTTAAAATGTAAATGTCTGCTCTTATACAACTACCTATTTCATACTAGCCGAAAACAAGTTTTTAAGAAAGCTGTGAAAATTGTTTCTAGATTATTGAGCTAGCAGTTTAAAACAAATTCGAAAATGTTAAACATTTTAGCTCTCTCCAAAAGAATTTAGCAATTGAGATTGCCGAAGAAAACCCCCCGTCCGGAAAATTCGATTTTGCTGAATATTGAGCTATATATATATATATATATACAGGGTGTTTCAGGGTTAACTGGCCAAACTGAAAATATGAACTAAGGACCTCAAAACAAGAAAAACATTTTCTCTGAAGGTATGTCCGCAAACGCTTATTTTACAAATATATATATATATATATATATATATATATATAAATATATATATATATTTATAAATATATATATATTTATAAATATATATATATATATATATATATATATATATATATATATATAAATATATATATATAAATAAATATATATACATATGTAAATATATATATATATATATATATATATATATATATAAACACTAAATAATAGCTAGAAAAACAATATAAATGTGTTAACAGGAAATCTGTATTTGCGCTGTATTGCCTCAAAACATGAAAGTATTGTAAAATCGTCCTAAAAATTATGAGGAAGAGCCATGCATCAAATAAGGCGATTTCATATTTTGATACTTTTGTTTATTGATAGATCTTGGTTTCTGCGCTCAGCTCCATGTTACATTCGAACCTCGAAGAAATAAGAAAAAGAGAACGGCCTTGAGAGAAACTGCAGATATCAGTGGAAGAGGCCCCGGGCCGTATTAGCAAACTTTTTTTGCGAAACTACATTCGTTTTTAGAGTATAGGATACTTGGAAGAAAAAAAAAATACAAATGAAAATCAATTCGCAAATGTTGTCAGAACGATCTTAGAAGTGCCTACAATTTGGAAAGTACAGAAACCTCTTTTGAGCTCCGTTCATATGGACATCTACCTACTGATTCCCTTAACAGTCCTTCAATTTCTCAAGAATCTCAAATTTTCTATCAAAATCTGACATTTGCAAACTGTTAACTTGGAACCTAAATATTGCCCACAAGATTCAAAAACTAAACCGGCGATACTAACTATTCTACGTCTACTAGATGAAATCATACACCTACTTACAAATGAATAGTTTTCACGACCATTTAAGGTTTTATTGACTTACTGCTTACAATGCTCTTGATACAAAGTCTTGCTTCCTGGTCCACCAAAGTCCAATTCATGGAAGTAAATATAGCTCCACAGATTTTTAATTTCGTAAGTGTCCATTTGTCTGTGAATCAGGAAAAGAACACATGTTCTTATTAATATAATGGAAAATCGAACTGTCAATATTTAAAACGTAGATAACAAAGGATTCGGAGGGCAACACTGTTCATGAAGAGGTGGAACACAGTCGTGGGCACCTTCTTAAATAAGAAGGAAATAAAAAGTTCCGGTATTTCGCAGGAGCTCAGAAAAATATTAAATGCAAGTTCCAATTTGTTTATTTTCTTACTGTAGCAGCCTCACTCAACCTAATACACCATAACCTAACTGTCGAAACTCGCCCTCCAAGCTCGCGGCAAATCTATTATTTAAAAAACCTCGGCCTTTGACTTCCTAATTTGTAAATTAATGATTGATTACTTGCGTAGGTAATGAATTGCTAGAGCATCAGCTGTTGTGCAGTACCTCGTGTTGATTTTAAGCATCCCTGTGTGTTCACCGGGATCGGTGCGTTGTAGTCTTTGTGTTGTTAATTGGACTCGGAGATTTTGATTTTTTATCATCGTCAGTTGCGTTTTATTTTGTTTTAATAAAGAAGGATATTTTTGTAATTTTGTTTGTTTATCAGGTGGCCTGTCACAATATCATTCCTATACAGTCAGACGAAATAATTTATCATCGCATTAAGGTCAATGTACACTTGCAAAAGCAACCCGAATGAAACACCTGTACGACTTAATAACCTTCCTGTCAATCATACTCGTAGTTGAATAAAGACCCCTGATAAGTCACCTTGTGTTTGTGAGCATGCGTGGATGAGGTTTCTCTTTCTCAGAGGTCGGCAAGTTGCCTTCTATAGCTGGTCGATTTGACTCTTGCGCAACCCTCTGTATATGAGAGACTCTGACCCACTTACTTGTCCCCACCCAGACTCCGAAGGCTCATGACTAATGTACTCGTTTTACTGTGAAATAGTTACCATTATTCTTCATCTTGCTACGTTCACTAGGAAATAAAAATCACTTCTAGCGTGTATATGTATATATATATATATATATATATATATATATATATATATATATATATTTATAGGGGAAGGTGTTGTACCTCTGACCGTCTTGTACCTTTGACCATCGAGGCTGCTTGTGTAACCTACTTTCGATTATTCAAGTCAAAGAGGATTTTTGCAAAAAATACTTATCCATTTCTATCATAAAAATGTAAGTTATTTATTGATGACGTGTTGCCTCATAATATTTTTTGTATTAAGTCTTTTTAGATAGAAATAATTTGAGAAAGTAGCTATTACAATAAGAAACATGGTGCAGCTTCTGAAATTGATTACCCTAAAATTTTTAGCATGCTTTATAATTTGCACTACCAGGGTGTTGTACCTCTGACCACGACTAGGTGTTGTACCTTTGACCAGGTCAAAGGTACAACACACCTGAGTGATTTTTACATAATTCAACTTTTATGTTCTTCTGCTACAATTTTTTTAAAAATTAATATTGGTTGCTTCAATTGTTCAAAGAATTTAAAAAATAATAAATTAAATAAGTTCAAACTGACTTTATTAATCCTCTGTGTAGCAGTTCGAACCTATCGCCCCTTATCGTTCCACTCGAAGTTGTAAGACCTCATCGAAAAGCGGAGGGAGGGAAAATCTCAAATAGGGGTTGGCCTAAAGGGATACCTCGTATCCTGACAGATATTCCTGAAAAGCTAATTATTGAAGGTGAAAAAAAAACTAAAGCACCACCCTAAACATAAAACACCACTTACAAATAAAAGCCCTAAAAAAGTGGTAAATAAAAAGAAAATTATTGTAATGACAGTTCAGATTCTGATACTGACACAGAAATTTCTTCAAGAGAAAGTGACGTTTATCTGTCTGATAAATGTCGTGAGCTAAGTAAACTACCACCAACAATTTGAAAAAAGGAAATTTTATACTTGTTAAAAATAAAAGTAAAAAGACTATTACATATTTAGTCGCAGAGATCTGTGGTATTAAATGACCAATGTTTAGGATCAAATATTTGAAAAAACAAACTTTAAGTGATAAGTTAACGAGAGAAGATGAAAATTTGTACGATATTGATGTTGAAGACATTGTGGCTTAACTTCCATACCCGACTATTGCTTGAGGATCTGCTTGACAGTAAAAACGTTTATCGATTTGACTGGATTTTTCAGCATATTAAGCATAACATAATAACAATAATAGCTTTTTATTATGCTTACATCCATATCCTGTATTTATTAAACTTACAATTAATTATAATATTACTCAATACAATTTTTTTCTGCACTGCTGTGTTGTTTTTACGTGGTCAGAGGTACAACACCCCATGGTCAAAGGTACAACTACATGTTGTACACTGTACAATTATTTTTTAAAAAATTAATAAAAAATATTTAAAGAAAAGTTAGAACCTTGAAAAAATTAAATATGATAAACAATAGAATACTAAGTACAATGAAATAAAAAAAATGAATTTAGCATCAATATTCCAGCTAAAAAAAATTCAATTGTGCAAAGTGGTCAAAGGTACAATACCTTCCCTTATATATATATATATATATATATATATATATATATATATATATATATATATATATCCAAATCCAATGTTGACCCCCAAACTGTATATATTCTTCAGATTAATGTACTCAAGACAGTCATAATAAATATTATTTTGTCATTTTACCTAATTTCCCAAATTTTTCAAACCTAATCAGCTCCTTCTCAAGGTGCAGTTTATTTATTACACATTGGACATCTAGTTACATTAAACATATAGTTTCAATTGTAATATTAATAACTTTAAAAATTTCTAAGCAAATTACAGTTAAACTGATATTTGTTGTTAAGAGATGTGCTAAGAGCTATGAAATACTGTTTTAGTAGGCCCAAAATAGGCTTGAAATTTCAGGAAAGAATAAAATATATGAACTGACCAGAGGGGCAGATCGTTTAGAGGTATCTGATTATTGTCAGTATTATGCTCAGACTGATTTTCCCATTTGCAGGTAATCATTAAATTAAATAAATAGAGGCTACAACAACATTAAAAGATAAAATTCTTAGTGCACGTTTTTGAATTCAGGTCCTCTAGAATACGAGTCGAATGCTCAACCACCGACCTAATCTCGCCCTAAAAAATTGTTTTAAATTTCTTCGCTGGGAATTAAATGTATTGGTCATTCGGCATCTTTCTCCGGCGGTCTTACTCCTCCTTTCTTCGCAATATTTCGCAGGATCCTTCTCCGGCTTCTTCTGGTTGTCACTCATCCTTGCTGGCTAGTAAGGGAATGATGACGTTTTCTTCCCCACCCTTCAATTTACTTACAAAACTTAACTAAAGAAACTCCAGGCTCAACGGATTGGGACCAGGAGCCGGGCTTAAATTACGCCTTATTCTACGCTTACGTACTAGAAGGGACTGTAAAATGTACAAAAGGGGGGGGGGGGGTCTTTGCTAATTACAAAGTTGTAATTTTTTTACTGGGAATCTTTATAGGGGCCGATACTACTCCGGGTTTTGAATTATTTTTCTGATGAGGCCGATTGAGTTCCCATTTAATATTAAGGATGAGTTGCCCACAGTACATAGCCCATTCGTTGGTGCTAATCTATGAACTGCTTATTAAATCAATTCAACCAATTTCACGACAATGGAAACAAATTCAAGAGCAACATGAGCATATTGCTAAAAGATAACCGTGATACTGAATGACCATTAACTTCGGAAGTCGAGTCCTTTCATGAGAGGGCTCAATAGATTATCAAGTAATTCAACCAAGAAATTGTAGATACAAAGAAATATTTTGCAGCATTCGTTTCTTTGTACCTGAATTCATTTACCTTTTCCGTTCTCTTCATTGTCCCGCTCTGGTCGACAACAGCAGCTCAAGTTATCTTTAATGAAATACTAGCAGGAGAATAGCATGCATTTGTAGTCCAGCAAATTGTGCTATGATTGGCGTGAAGTTCGATAGTGTGTATGTTGTGACATTCCCTTTGAAGATACCCCCACCACCTTTGAAGCATGTCCAATGCTGTCCTGGAAAGAGATGTCAGCTAGGTCTGTATGCGGTAAGAGCCGCTATTCCATGAAAAACATTTCTTCCTACCTCCATCTATCTTGACCACTGTGCCAGACGTCAGTAACGGAGACGGACCTGCAGAACACACTTTTTTCGATATGCCCACCACAGTCTTCTTGTGGTCCCATTTATTTCCGGTCTGAAACGTTAGAATGCCAACGGTGAGTGGTATTTTCACCACTGCACAGGATAACTGTGCAGAGTAAAACTGATGCAGTTGCAGTTTTATTTTCAAGCGATATATATATATATATATATATATATATATATATATATATATATATATATATATATGTGTGTGTGTGTGTGTGTGTGTGTGTGTTATATAACGTATACGGAATGTGCGACGCAATTTCGTGTGCAGCAATTGCTTAGTGCGTTAGAGCCTAATTACTTCCAAAATCTTTTTTTATTTTTATAGAGATTTTATTTTACCATGCATTTAAAGTTTTATACCAGAAAAATTACTTCTTGGATTCAATTTTCTAACAAAAAGAACTAATGACTCTTCCCCATAGAAAGCAAAATATAATTTATATAAAGTTTTTTTTTTTTTTTTTTTTTTTTTTTTTCAAATCACACGAGTAATAAGGAAGAAAATGGAAATTAGCTTATTTTTTTATTTTATTTTTTAAAGATAAACAAACAGGTGAAGGAAAATTTTTTATACTGAAATACCTGTGAAACTTATTTACAAGGTTATGTTTGAAGCGAGACTTTCTAGCCACGAACGTACTAACCACAGGAATTCTCAATTGTTGAAGGAAAGTCAGCAATGTAACATTGAATAAGCCATAAACAACATGCGTTCATGAATTGCCGAGAAAAGATTATTCTTAAAGAAAACATGGATCGACGTATTCTTTAGTTTTGCTCCAATGCAAAGATGATTTTCTTACTACAATTTGGGGATAATTTCATTATTTCTTCCTTTTTACTTTTGAAATATTATTATAATTATTATTAGTATTTATTTATTTAGTTTTTGTTTAAATTTAATATACTGTAAGTTTATTTATGATACTTGAACCTATTTTTTACTCTTTTGTATTTACACATTTTTATTAATTATAAATAAATAAATACTTTTAAAATAATTTGTTAAAACAAAAGCGATATCTTTTTAGTTCTCACTCCCTCCATTATGACCCGCTTCTCCGTCTATTAATGAATTCGATCAAATAGTACACTCCTGACGTTATGACAGCTAATCGTATTTTAAAAACTAATCAAATAAATATATATTTGTAAGTTCGCTTTCTGCCGTCAAAAAATTGTCGTAATTTGAAAAAAATTCGATACAAAAATAAGTTGTGCAAAACGGAACTCTTTAGCCACCAACCAGAACTCCATTTCGGCGAAATTCGCATTAAAAACATTCTAGGAATAACAGTTCATTGGTCATTGGCTTCTTATTATTTTATTCTCCTCAGTTGGGGGTAAAATTATCACAAGAGATTAAATAAAAAAAATAAGAGATCTCTAGGATTTTAGAAATTGAAGGGGGAACATATTTTTTATTTTTGGCATTCGAATGTAAAATTATGTGGAAACGTTTTCCAAATTCATTGAAATTAAGATATTATTTTCAAAATAGGAAGAATATATTTATGTATATACACACACTAGAAATATATATGAAATGTGTGTTTGAGTGTGTGTGTATTTGTAAATATTCACAAATTTAAAACAATTTACGAAATCAATGAACGACGAAACGTTGGAAGCCCTTGTGAGGTCTCCCGGTTCACCCCGTCTTTCCAGGTCGAAATCATAATCTAACATCCCCCTCCCCCAAAAGGAAAGAATATATTTAATACTAACTGGTCTACATTGGGAATGCCAAAAGGCTGAAATAAAAATACATTCACAATTTATTATAGTTTAATTCTGCAGGATTGGCCTTATCAGTTAGTTAAATATTGTGCCACGCAAGTTGTATTGTAAATTAATTAATAACATTAACAACAAGAATAAATATCTGATATGTACACATACAAAATTGTTGTTTGTATACTTATAAAATCCTATAGAAAAATAATCTAGGTTTAGCGAGTATGCAGAAAAATTTACATGTATTTTTTATTGTTTCAGGTGAGTACTTTAGTTTTCATACTTGAAGGTTTTATCCTCATTTCCAGAAGGTAATATCTATATATGTACTATTTGTGCATGTTTTTCGTTACAACTTTTATCCTTATAAGACCAATGAACGTAAAAAAGGAAACCAACTTCCTTGAAGTTGGTTCCCTTTCAAAAATAAGTCAACGTAGGCAAATCTGTATTTATTAAAAAAAAATAGTTTAATTAAGAAATGCTCAGAAGAATTGTATTCATATTTTAATATTTGCAAAGAAAATCGAATACTTTTAACTAGTTATAGTAGTAATAACTCATAACTTTCTGATCAGTTAAATGAACAAATCGCGATATATTTTCTGTCACATATTAAAACAAAATGACAGAAGCCTTTTAAGTATTAAGCCATTTGAGCCTTTTAAGCCATTTGTTAAAGTATTGCTTTGTAGTATCAAATACAACATTTATTTATTTAAATATATCTGGCGATAAAACATAGTTTTACGTTTTTAGGAAACAGGTCATTTTTATAAGCGGAAATTAATCATTCTGCGTTCTCAACTTTCGCTCTAGGAAAATATCATGAACAAAGACGTTTACGTTAGTTGTTTACAAATACGTTTCTCATTTACTTTCTTTGTTTACTTAAATATTCGAGACAAACATAGATTCAAAAGAAAAAAACCCTACATTTTCGACATTTTAAACACCTATTTCTCTGAATGAAATTGCTCCATCAAAAAGTGCATAAGACCCGTTTGTGTAGGAAATGTATTAAGCTTTTGAATATACACTTAACATTATCCACGATTTCCCTAACGGTTTCAAGATATTTAAAGAACCGAATACGAATATTCCAAGATAGGTCTAGATATATACACTTTTCTTGATGACGGTTATACATGCGGCCTTGAAAATAATTTCAGTTCATTCAACACGTCAAATTACCTGTAATCATAAGTTAATAATTCCCACAACGTTGTATGTACGTTGAGTTTTTGACTGTATTTTGCATTTTCCCTTTAGAAGGATACATTTTATCAACGAGTCGGATTTTTACCATGTAAGCTAAGTCGAATAGTTGCTGCAAACCTTGGCGTGGCTTGTGGCTAAGCCGTGTAGGATCACCCTCTATCCGGCCTTCAAGCAAACCAACTACCTCATCTAGTCAACCATAGCTTGCTTATGGCGAAATTCTTTCCGCAATCTTATTTGGAAATGCAGATTTCGTCCTTATCGGGTAAACTCATATCTCGCTGGCAAAACATACTCCCACTGTCTCACTCTCTTTATATATATATATATATATATATATGTAATTGAGGTAGAGTATGGTATGACTCATAGTGGTTGTAATCGCAGGAACTGCTTCATCATTCAGCGTTACCGTTCTTGTGCCTAGTGTCATTTGAAATGCTTAGAATAGAAACAGTTATTGTTTCATCTTAATCTTTCGTGAAAAATGTAAACAAAATCACAAAGCAAAGCAAGATCTTAGCGCCACAACAGGAAATTCACAGTATCGATTTATCCGAATGAGATAGCTTTAGCAAAAATCCCATAAGAACCGTATTTGTAGGAAATTTACCAAGCTTTCGAACAGTCGGTTTACTTTTATTACGATTTCCCTACCGTTTTCGAAATATATAAGAATATATCTGAAAATCTCAAGAAACATCGACGATAACGTTTATATCACCTTAAAACCGGTTTCATTAGATGCCACACGTACAAATTATAAAATGTTATCTGGAAGCCTATTAAAGCGTGAGCGTTACAATTTTTTTCGTAGGAATTTTGCCCAAAAATCCATGATCTGGTGGGCGGATAAATATTATAAAAGAAGATCTTTTATTCACAAAATTCTTTATAAAGGATCTATCTTCATTCTTTTGGACATGACATTTTTTTTTTAAGACTAATTTTTCATGTACTATTTGTGACGTTTTAAACAAGAAAATTGTTTACGGCTTTAATTAAACTTAATACTAAATATTTTCTGGTAGTATCTAAATATGTTTATAAAATCATAATGATTTAAGGAATTCGATTCCAAAATTTTCTGAAAACCGTCTATTAAATTTTTAATAATCCATACTCTATTATTTAATGAGTTCTGCTATAAATATTTACCTTGTATTAACTGGATTAAAGGTATGTAGAAAAAATAGCATGCGTATTCCTTATTAGTTGTAAGAATTAAGATAAAAATTATTTTAAAAATCGAACTTCACTGCGAATTTTCTGGCTCAACAAAGACAAGAGAGTTTAAATTGATGATTCTACAGTAGATGAAATAGAAGAAAATAATATGAAGAGGTCGGGGCAAAATAATGCCAAGCAACATGTTTAACAAAACTTAACTGTAGCTGCTATACGTTGGATATTATGTGGGACTATTAGGTGAAGTGTTCAGGGGCAACAAGATTAAGCAGCATACAGATCTTGTAGTTATATTTTAGTAGTAGTATCATAGACTGGTAGTCCCACATAATATCCAACATGTAGCAGCAATAGTTAAGTTTTGTTGAAAATGTTGCTTGGCACTATTTTGACCTGACCTCTTCATTTATTAAAATAGTGCCGTAATAACTTTACAAAGCTGTTGACTCATGTTAAGAAATCAATAAATTTTACTTACTAGAAATTTCTTGTTCGAACCATTCTGTTGTCATTATTAGGCTTATATTATATGCTTGTCAACCTTCCTAAAGATTTATGATGAATTACCTACCTCTTTCGACGAGCATATCTTCCCTTGTTGTGATCAAGCCACTTGGAACAGACACTTCCATGATCACCGGTGCCAAAGTCTAGTTATTCATAAGAGTTTGTAAGTTTCATTCATTAAAATCTGACAGAACCATTAACCCATCCTCGTCGTAAAGTGTATAATAGAGATGTGAAAGTAAGTAGGGTAATTGTCGGTCCCATCGTGCCGGATACGCCCAGCTGACACCTGTAGATGTCACGATATCAACTCCTAGCTACATTTACTCAGCTGCATTCTCTCCCACATTCTAATTGCCTCTCCGGTACTAACTCTCTTTGCGACTTATCTACAACAAGAAAAAAGTCCGACTCGCAGGAACTGCATCATCTTAGCGTGGTTCCTGATCATATCCCTATTGTCATTTGAAAAGCTTAGAATAGTAACAGATAATATTTTCCTCGGCCTTTGTTCAAGGGTCAGTCCATATCAGATCATCCAGGCCATGAAACCCATGTCCTCAGAATTGCCTGAAACTTTTTTTATTTGTTGAACTGGTCATTCTAATGATATATTCCAAATTTTAGTTAGATATCTACAATACTTTTTAAGTTATGAATTTTTAAAGTTGTCTATAAAACTTGTTTTTGGTTTTACTGACGATTTAAGTCAAAGCGACTTTCATTTACTAAAAGAATCATTACTCTGTTAAAGTTAATGATATCTCAATGGGATTTTCACCAAAATGGTCACAATAATATTTTGAATATGGGAAAAATATATTTACTATCTGTTATGTTTCTGGTTGCTAAGTATATTTATTTAAAAACAAAATTTTAATTTAAAATAAATTAAAACATAAAAATTTCAAAAATCGCTAAAAATAAAAGGCGCTCCATAAAATCAAGTTCTTTTTTCATGGATACATTATTAAAAGTATAAACTATTAGATTTTAAAAGAAAAACTCTGGGATTTTGCTGTTAAGTATTCTTAAATCAATATAATAATATAAATTCCTCTTTTTATAAATAATTACCTACTTAAACGTCGGGCTTGGTCAGGACCTGAATGGGTGACCGACTATGTGCTGTTGGCATTATAAAAGGGTGGCGACCTGTAGATAGCCCGGCACTAATAGCCAAATAGTTGATGCGCCATAAAAAAAAAAAAAAAAAAAAAAAAAAAAAAATTGTTTTACATACTCGACTCTATCTAAGTCATTATTCTGCCAAAATATTCCATATAACTATCTACATTTAAAAAGTTATCGATTATAAAAAAAAAATTGATTTAAAATCGGAAGTCAGATTCGTTTTTAGCACATTGAAAAACCTCTAAATTCAAATTTTGGGAACATTACAAAAATAAATAAAAAAGTATTTTAAATTTCACTAAGGGGGGACCCTTAAAATTTTGTTAAAGATTCAAGAATCCGGCCATATTTCAAAGAATATTTACTCGATTCAAACCAAACTTGGAGGGTCAATTAAGGTGTGACACATTTCCGTCCAATCGGGGTGTTTCTACGTGTTCTGGAATTGACGTTATATGCAAAAAAGTTTACATTTTATTTTTATTTTGAGAACCATTTTTCGCAGGTACCTTATGAGATAATATAAAAGTCATTTATATGGTTAGGAAAAGGAGTCTTTCTTCTTTCGAAAGATTTCAATGACGTGAAAATCGGATAATCTCAAGGGGAGATATTGAATTCCAAAACGTCACATTACTTTTTCGCTTACAAATATTTAGCCTCTTCCAGACTGGGAAAAATCATTACTTTTTGATGAAAGAATCATGTCGATATCATTTTCTAAACTCGATATAAAAAAAGTCCGACTCGCAGGAACTGCGTCATCTTAGCGCGGTTACGTACATCTCGAAGAAATGGAATAGATTAGCATCACAAACCACAGGAAACTGACAGTAGCAAACTTACACACAAGCGGATAATTCTTAAACTCTCAATACAATTACGTACTGAAAACGTACTTACTCTTCGACTACTGCTGAGAAGGCTCTATTCTAAACAACCAAAAATTCGTTGTCATTTAAAGTATCTTGTTTTACTAGCAAATTCGTTTTACTGTTATAATCAACTGTAAATATTTGCTTCATGGTGAATAAAATTCCATTCTGTCGTGGGTTAAATCTTTCTATAAAATAAAAAATAACAATGACTTCAGTTGGAGGCTATGAGGAAGGTTATATAGATAGGAGAAATCAAAACAAACTATGTATACGTCATCCATACATATTATCATTACCTTTCACCGTTTCTTAGCTTATTTTACTACAATACTAATTTTACTGATAAATGCATTTTAAAACAAAAAACAACCAATTAAAAAGTGAGATAAACAAAGAGAAAAACCATTAGTAGACTTTTTTTACACTTTTTAAGTTTTAAGCGATTATATCTCTGATTGACGTTGCCCTATCGAATATTGCTTCAGAATATTTTTTGTAGAGAATTTAGTAAGCATTCGAATGGTCACCTTCCACTTACCACGATTTCCCAACCGTTATCGAGATATTTACGAAAAATGTATGAAGATCCGAAAACTTTTCATGTATATTAATAAAATATTTTTTTTCGGATACTTCCTTAACTCCAAATATAACCAACGTTTAAAGGTAGTAGTTGGAATTAATTTCCAAGATGTAGAAAATATTTCAATTGAATCCCGCGAATCTAAGTACTCACAAAAAAATAATGACTTACAAAAACATTGATTCCACTTTTCTCAGAAACGGTTACAGATATCGCCTTAAAAATGGTTTCATTCGTTTTCTTATGTTAAGAAACCTACAAAACAAGTACCTGCAAGCATATAAACCCCAAAACGTAAGCGTTACGATTTTTTTGCGCGAATTTTGCCCCAAACGCTATCTTCTAGTGGGCGGATTCTGCTGGTTAACGAACTTGACCTTTCAAATTGGACGAAAGATTTTTGTATAACATTTTATCAAAATCGTACCATTCGTCTGGGAGCTACAGAGCGAACAGACAATTATATATACATATATATATATATATATATATATATATATATATATATATATATATATATATATATATATATATATATATATATATATACAAATTTTAACCACTATCATTTTCGGTCTCTAGGGGTTCTGAAACGCAAAATTTTCTAGTCGGCACTTCCGGATTGCGTCATGAGATCAACCTTATAAGTGGGGTTCCTCCCTATGGGGGAGGGAGGAACCGCGCTAAAAAGTACGCGTTACGATTTCTTTTGCGCGAATTTCGCCCCAAAAACTATCTTCCAGTGGGCGGATTCTGCACGCTAACGAACTTGACCTTTCAAATCAGACGACAGATTTTTGTACCAAATTTCATCAAAATCGGACCATTTTTGGTACAGACAAACATATATATAAATATATACATATATATATATATATATATATATATATATATATATATATATATATACATATATATATACAAATTTTAGCCACCTATATTTTCGTGATCTATAGGGTCTGAAACGTGAAAGTTTCTAGTCGGCACTTCTGGATCGCGTCGTGAGGTCAACCTCATAAGCGGGTTCTCCCTATGGAGATAGGGAGTAACCGCGCTAATAAAGCACTTTCAACCTATTTTATTTTTTGGCTCCTTAGGCGCATTGGACGGAACGCTCGGACACGTGTCGACTATTTTTCGATGTAGAATCACCAGAAAAATTTGGTCCAAATCGGTGACCCCATCGCTGTATACTCCCCTTGTCAGTAAAATTAATTTTTTTCAGCGAAAAATGATTTTTTTAATCATTTTTTAATTCTTCATCATGAATTAAGAAAAAAAATATGGAACCATTTTCTTTAAGAGATTCAACACTTTTTAAGTCTGTTTATCTTTAAAGTTTTTTCGGAGTCATTTTCTTTCCAATGAAAACTCCGCCATTAGACTTAAGACTCCTGTGCATATATGGAATAATTTCTGATGGAAATTTAACGGTTTTTATGACTTTTGCATCTGATCAATAATAAAAGAAATGAACAATTTTTTGTGCGATTACTATTTGTGCTAAATAAAATTCTATGATTTTTTTTGCCCCACTTTGCATTATTTTTATTATTTTACTCGCAGAATTTGAAGTCCAGTAGTTGAGGTCGATGAGGAATGGAATAAAATTGGTTGACACTTTATACTAAATGGTAAATTATATTAATTACAGAGCAAATTTCTTAAGCCAATTCATGATCCCGTCCATATTAAGATACTCTTAAAATCTAAGAATTCGAATTAAAAAACCTGGAAGGCTGGACATGACAAAAATTGATAAAAAAAATTATTTCCTTGGCATAACAAACAAATTCATGCTAGATATTCCCTGGTTAAGAGATGAATAATGAAAAAGAAAAATACAGCAGAATATTATTCGAACGCTCGGAAGCCGTCCTGATTCGAAATGTGAAGGCCGATCTCTCGAAACCCTGGAAACACATTGAGGTTTGGTCGGGCCTTCCTTTCAAAAGACCTTCAAATAAGCTGTTATAATTAATATTCTGAGGGAAAAGATTGTTCTGTAAACGTTTATGGCTAGTCAGTTACTATTATTTTTTATTGCTCTTTTGCAATCTTTAAATGAGAGAAGCAAAATTGCGTTATCCTTAAGTTAAGTGATAAATTAAGCGAGAATTGAAGTCTTTATTACTCATCTGACTAAATGGAACATCAAGAAGATAGCTGTAATTGTTCTAAATAATAAATATTAATAGTGACCCAAACTATCCATAAGTGTTCCTTGCTTGGCAGTAGTAAGGTCAGCAAGTAAAAGTCAAAATTAATACAATCGTCAATTTATTAATATAGCCCTACATGTTTCGCGCCTCCAGAAGCCACTTCTGGAGCCTGAATATAAGTACAGCCTCATGGAACGAAGGCGAACCTTCCGCTACATGACGTGTAGCGGTGGGTTCATCATCAAGTTCTTAGGCTCCAAAGGGGCAACTAAGGGTGCAAAACAAGCTATTTTAATAAATTGGCGGTTCTGTAATTTTTACTTTTATTTACAGCACTCGAGAATAAATAGTAATATATTTAGTACTTAAATGAATTATGTTTTATTATCATTGCATATGTCTTCTTTTAAAAGACATTTTTGAAGTTTCGCCCCTCACACTGATACAATTTTTTTAAAGAAATAGCCAGAAACATCCGCTAGTTAATATTTCATTTAATCCACAAAGCTTTTCCAGGGAACCATTCTTATCTTCAGCACAGGGAAACCTCTTGACAGAATATTAACACTTTCACTGTAGATTCCAAAACCTGGTAGATAGGGCATAGGGATGCCTATTTAATGAAAAATAGATCTTATTGATACATTTTTTCTATAATTTATGCCTTTCTAATTATTCAGGAGAAAAAGAAAGGGGATTTGAAATTGTGACTATTTACTTTCCAGAGCGCGATATTAAATGAAGAATTCTATCTTCCTTGTGTGTTAGTTTTTTTTTTTTTTTTTTTTTTTTTTTTTTTTTTCGGTGCATCGAGATCTAGGCCATTAGCGCTGGGACATCCCTCCTGTAGGACTGGAATGAATTTTGCTAAATTTCACAATAATAATAATTATAATTGGTTTATAACTTTTTTTTTCTTTTTTGATGCATCGACTGCTAGGATAATTAGCACGGGAAAATTGTTTCATTTTTAACATATGATGAAGCAATTTTTCCTTGGCATTTTTTAACATAAGCCTAATTTAGCTGGAACTTACTTGAAAACCAACTACTATTCCTAAAATTATACAGATTGTGTTAAACATATGTGAGAACAATACAAGCAGAACTAATTCAGGCCTAAACTTTAGCCTACACTGGCTATTTACATATTTATATTACAACACACACTCATGAGTACATACAAGTTCACATTCACACAAGCACACATAATAAATACTGTCACGCTGTATAAAAAAACACAAGCTAAGCATACGCATACAAATAATAATTACTGTACAAATATGGAGTATTAGCTAAAAACAGGTCATTTGTTTTAGCGCGGTTACTCCCTATCTCCATAGGGAGAACCCGCTTATGAGGTTGACCTCACGACGCAATCCGGAAGTGCCGACTAGAAACTTTCACGTTTCAGACCCTATAGATCACGAAAATATAGGTGGCCCAAATTTGTGTATATTGTGAGGAAAAGCATGGGAAAGGAAGGAACCCAGACACCAGTCAGCAATATTGACCATCAGCAGCTAGAGACCTGCATTGCTCTATAATTCCCACGATTCCCCAATCCTACCTGCCTATTTAGGCTGGGCTAAATCCTAGCCCAGGCTCAGTCTCACTCAGTCTCTCAGTCTCTCCTCACTCACACTCTCTACCACCGTCCAGGCCAGTTGTCCTATCAATACAAGCTGCTTCTCACAAGCCAGCCTTTCATTCTCAGCCCCCGAATCTCCATCACATTTGGTGGCAGCGGTAAAAGAGGACAACACCATCACATTTCAGCGGTAAGTACATATTTTCATTTTAATATTTGCTTAAATCAAGTGGCTTACTAATATTTTTTTTATGTTCAAATCTTCTAACCCATTCTTCTGGACTAACGAAGACATACATACATATTTACAAACAAACAATTTAAGCACACAAGGAAACACCCTTCAATTAAAAAAGCGAATATATAAACACATAAACTCACCAACAATGTCTTTTGTAAACGAACAAGGACAAAAAATGTCATCACAAGAAGCCATTGCTGCTTTACAAGAGCAAATCAAACACCTTTCCGCTCTACCGACACTAGCAGAAATTCCTGTATTTCAAGGATCAAGAACGTCGCTAGTTATAACCGAATTTTTTGAACAACTAGACAATCTAGGAAACATCGTAGGCTGGACTGACCAGGATAAATTAAAAATTTTAAATATCAGGCTTGCGGGAGAAGCAAAAATTTACTGGGACTCATTAAACTCAGCAGATGTACAACTGACTTACAAAGACGCCAAAGAATACTTAATACAAAGATTTTTCACTACACAACACCCCGCAGTACTACTCCAACTAATACTACAATACACGATCAAACCCGGCGAATCGATCAGAACAATGGGTGATCGACTCAAAGGACTTAAAAACAGACTACACACAATGATGGCTAAAGATCCCATCAATACCATGAACACGATACTCGATAAAATAACCACAGACAAATACATGGAAAACCTAAGTCACATATCACCTGACCTACACAAAGAAATGAAATATCGGTTACCAAAAAACCTGGACGAGATAGAGAAGAGCATTATAGCGTACAGCGACATTGACACACCGAGCACAAAACCGAAATTTCACACTCGCTTAATACCAACAAAACAAGACACAGCACAAAAACAAAATGCCATTAATAAATCACACATAGAGAGACGAGCACATAGTACATCAAACTCACCTACGTATCGTAAAACAGGTACTGACCCACAAAATAAAGAAAAATCACCACACAGGACAAAATCCCCACCATATCCATGCAGATTTTGTCAAGGGAACCACTGGCATTCAGAATGCTCAATACGAAAACACAGCCCACCACGTCGATTCTCACCCAGAAAATCTAGGCAAGAATCATCATCACCTCCACGGCGACATTCTCACGCAAATAGGTCATACATGCGATACAACAGCCCTAACAGTAGATACAAAACTCACACATCAACCGAGTGTCAAATATGCAAAGGTGAACATCTTGCACCTGACTGCCCACAATTGACTTACTTAATTGGTTCAAAAAACTCACTGAGCCCACCTCCTCACGAGGTGGAAAACTGACACAAACAGCACCACTAAAGGGCATACTTAGGAAAGACAAAATGCATCCTCAACGGACTCATAACAAAACGGTAACATGGAAAAACAATTGTCACTCACAGCAACAAATACCCTTTCACAGAACAATATGGTCATATTCACAGGAATATCACAAAGACCTCACAATACAAGGGTATGTACACGACAAAAAAGTCAATATTTTAATTGACACCGGCGCATCAGTATCACTCATAAACAATACCTTCATTCAAAATGAATCACAAGTGTCGCCGTGCAACATACAATTAAAATCAATAACTGGAAACTCGCTACAAACGTATGGACAAACGAAAATTCGCATATACTTTCAAAAACAAAAATCTTTGATAGATTTCAATACAAACATGTTACACCTAGACAATTCCATCACGATACCACTACGAGTGATTGACGATATAAATTCCAACAAGCCTTCACAAACAATACCCATACAGCCAATGAAACAAAAGTAGTAAACCACACTACTGACTTTGTGTCAGACTACTCACAAAAAAAAGATCACTCATTCATGTGGAACGATGAATGTGAAGACTCTTCACTCAAAAATGCTACACATAAAGCAAAACTCACACCTTCACCACCTATTAGTACACACCCAATGACACTTAGGGCACGCACAACAACAAAAAAAATACTATAACGAAGAATGACGTTATAAGGCTTATATATATATTAAACAAAAAAAAAAAAAAATAGGTCAAGCCACATAGGTAATAACATTGTATTTAAGTTTTTTTCAACCAAATTAATTTAGCATTTTATAAACAAGAAAATGATTCTTTAATATCCTATTTAATAAATAGAACCTTAGCATTTAAGTTGCAGGCATTGGATAAATCCCATGAATATAGGTCTCTAAACCAACCACGAGCAACAAGAACATGATACTTCTGGGAAGAGCAGCCGCATCCTGCAAGAAGAGCAAAAACCAATCTCAGCATCCAAGATATCATTACTGCTATCTTGCAATTCTACAGCCAGCTTCCCAATCCCTCTTTCCTGGGAATAACTCATTCAATCCAAGCATGATTTATTTAACAATTTGCATGAGTCATTCAAATCACTAACACCTGTAAATATTACTAACCAAGGTATCAAAATCAAAAAGGGAGAATTATAGTGCACATATAGAGCATTTATATGGAGCACAGTATATAGAGCATTTGTATTTGTAGAAACATGCGCATTCCAATTATTACTATTATTACAATGTACATTGAGTATTTATATTTCCAACATATGCGTATTAAAGGTAATAATTCTACATATTAAGCAACTAAATGTTTTAGTTATAGTAATCCTACTTTAAAATTTTATGAAAGGGTCACTCAAACCAATTCTTGTATATTCTTAGAATTTTAAGCACAACATGTATAAAAAGTAACATTAAGCAAATTTTTGTAATAGAATTAAGTCATCAATATCATAACCAATCATAATCATTGTATAATTCAAATCACTTTAATCACCATGTATATATGTTCTCAATTCATTCATCAAAAATTGTATTAATTTGAATTTGAAAGTTACAGGGGACAACTGACCTTGCACAAATCCATCACATTTCCACCCAACAACCCATCCAATTCCTAAAAAGAGCTCAGCAGGCAGTCTCTGCAACAATCATCACTACTCTGCTTGCACCAAATCTGGACAGCACTTGGAGGCGTACAGACACCACTCATCACATGCTCTACACCTACCACCCCGCAGATTCTCCAAGACTTCGCAGCACCACACCGAGAAGCACACACGCTCACATGCATATACCTCATCCTCTTTTCAACGCGTTCCGCTTTAAAGAGAAAGGGGGTATATGTGAGGAAAAGCATGGGAAAGGAAGGAACCCAGACACCAGTCAGCAATATTGACCATCAGCAGCTAGAGACCTGGATTGCTCTATAATTCCGACGATTCCCCAATCCTACCTGCCTATTTAGGCTGGGCTAAATCCTAGCCCAGGCTCAGTCATATTCTCAGTCTCTCCTCACTCACACTCTCTACCACCGTCCAGGCCAGTTGTCCTATCAATACACGCTGCTTCTCACAAGACAGCCTTTCATTCTCAGCCCCCGAATCTCCATCACAATATATATATATATATATATATATATATATATATATATATATATATTTATATATATGCTTGTCTGTTCGCTCTCTAGAAAGCTCAAAAATGGTCCGATTTTAACGAAATTTGGTACAAAAATCTGTCGTCTAATTTGAAAGGTCAAGTTCGTTAACCAGCAGAATTCGCCCACTAGAAGATGGTGTTTAGGGCGAAATTCGCGCAAAAAAATCGTAACGCTCACGTTTTTGAGTTTATATGCTTGCAGGTACTTGTTTTATAGGTTTCTTAACATAAGAAAACGAATGAAACCATTTTTAAGGCGATATCTGTAACCGTTTCTGAGAAAAGTGGAATCAATGTTTTTGTAAGTCATTATTTTTTTGTGAGTACTTAGATTCGCGGGATTCAATTGAAATATTTTCTACATCTTGGAAATTAATTCCAACTACTATCTTTAAACGTTGGTTATATTTGGAGTTAAGGAAGTATCCGAAAAAAAATATTTTATTAATAGACATGAAAAGTTTTCGGATCTTCATACATTTTTCGTAAATATCTCGATAACGGTTGGGAAATCGTGGTAAGTGGAAGGTGACCATTCGAATGCTTACTAAATTCTCTACAAAAAAGGTTCTGAAGCAATATTCGATAGGGCAACGTCAATCAGAGATATAAGCGCTTAAAACTTAAAAAGTGTTTGTTTTGTTGTTTTGAAAGGGCTTTTCTCTTTGTTTATCTCACTTTTTAATTGGTTGTTTCTTGTTTTAAATTGCATTTATCAGTAAAATTAGTATTGTAGTAAAATAAGCTAAGAAACGGTGATTCTTGGTAATAAATTTGGAGTGGCTGTGGTAATCAAGATGGCAGTGGCTAATCATGATGACGTAGTTTGTTTTGAATTCTCCTATTTGTACATATAACCTTCCTCATAGCCTCCAACTGACGTTATCGTCATTTCTTATTTTATAGAACTATTTAGCCCACGACAGAATGGAATGTTATTCGCCATGAAGCACATATTTTCAGTTGATTATAACAGTAAAACGAATTTGCTAGTAAAACAAGATACTTCGAATGATAACGAATTTTTGGTTGTTTAGAATGGAGCCTTCTCAGCAGTAGTCGAAGAGTAAGCACGTTTTCAGTACATAATTGTATTGACTTATACAGATTAAGAATTATCTGCTTCTGTGTAAGTTGGCTACTGTCAGTTTCCTGTGATTTGTGATGCTAATCTCTATTCCATTTCTTCGAGATGTACGTAACCGCGCTAAGATGACGCAGTTACTGCGAGTCGGACTTTTTTAAATACACAATTTCTTAAAGCGCCTTAGATTTATACGCAGGAGATGGTGGGTTCGATCCCCACCGGTGGCAGGAATTTTCTCATCCCACGGCTCGTTGGGAAAGCGCCGTAAAAAAAAAAAAAAATAATAATAAAAAATAATAAAAATAAGAATTAGGACATACTCCGGGTACACTTTTTTATTTCCACTTAGAAGAATAGAATGCCCCCTTTCTAATATTAATACAACATGAATTATATGCAAAACATTTGTATATTTATTAATATACGTATGAAGAAAAGGCTGTGCATTTTTTTTATTAATTATTATTTATTAAAAATAAATATATTTTTGTTGTCCATACTTATTCACTTCTTCTAATCTAGCCCTGAACATAATCAGTTTTCTTTCAGGAAGGAGGTTTCCCTTCGTCATAACGGGATAACTATTTTCCTATTTAGAAATAATTACCAAGCTGATCCGGCTGTGTAATTAGACAAGGTCCAATTGTCTGCATTTATAATCTTTTCTAGCCTTACTTATAACACAGAGCAAACAGAAATCTTATTGTGAGAATCTTTCTTAGCAGTCTCTAGCTAGCAACCCCTAGTGCAAAGATTCTAAGGCATAGGTTTTCTCTGAAAGGTTTTAAATCGTGAACTTAACATGTTTCGGGTCTTGTTTAGAACAGGCCCGCCAGTGATTTTATCTAGTAACAGATACTTATTGATAAATAAAAAAATATGGGTTAAAGGAACATATGATTTATTTAATAAAAACTTTTTACACATAACCAAAAACATTATCATACTTTTAATCAGTTCCTCCAAGATCATCTGGAGGCCAAAATTCGGCCAAAAACATGGCTCGTTGCTCTTCTTTGCATAAATCGTAAACATCAAAAATATTCATAGTTTAATGCTTTTATAACCGCAAATACACAAACAATTACTAAATTAAATAGTATTTAAACATGTGTTTTTATTTCTGTATCGATGGTATCAAATTACATAGTAACAGTTACTAAATATCATTATAAAATCACTGGCGGGCCTGTTCTAAACAAGACCCCATGTTTCTACAAATGTACAGGTATACTTGTTTCTCATAAGGCAATGGTTTTTATGGCATGGGCGTATATAAGGGGGGGGCAAAATTTTGATTTAATCGGTAAAAATGTATCATAAAATCCTTAAAAGTAAACTAACACATTGGTGCCGGCGCACGTTCCAGGAACGTGTTGCTAGGCTATCCCCCTGTGCCGGACCACGTTCTAAGAACGATCTCTTCTATATTTCTAAAATGTACTATTTTTCAGCCTCGGCTTTGTTTCTACCTGTTATTCTGTTAGTACACCATGTGCAGCGAAGGAGAACGGTTCTACCCGTTTTTGTCGCACTCGCCTACCATTTGTAGTTCTTTAGATATTTACTGTATTGAGTTGTTTTTTTCTAGTTCATAGATAATATTTAAATAAGGTTGTGTTTTTAATCAGTTTATGCTTTTTTAAATTACCATGGGACCCAAAAAACAAAAGTTATCCGCACCAACACATCCAAGTAAGTGATTATACTTTTTTAAAGGAGTGAATTCTGTTTGCTATTCCGTGCTTTAGTTATTTTTTACTTACTAGAATATATTTTTTTCATTCATTATATAAGAAAAGTTTGCCAGGGAAGAAATTTGATGTGAAACGATTTCGGAAATCCATTATCATAAATCTTGTGATCTTTGCGTATAAGACCTGTTCAAAACCCAGCAATTGAACCGATAACTCGCGAACGCATCTCTAATCTCTATGGATCATTTTCGAGATCAGTTGGGGTTTAAAGGTGACACGAAGCGACACAAACAGAAGGATTGTCGTCAATGCAAAAAAAAAAAAAAAAAAAAAAAAAAAAAATTGGGAAGTGGAAATCAGTAATTTTGTTTTACCCAGATTGCCCAGACTATCCGAGCCTATGTTTGGTCCAATGTTTCAGGCATTATAGCATTTCTTTACTTGATAAATAGTGTGCAATGTTTTAGCAAATTTTGTTAAATTTTCAATTATTTATTTACGTTTTTGTACATATTTTTTCTATTGTAAATAACACTTTTTTCAATTTATGATCATATAAAGCATTTTCATGTTATATAAGGCATTTTTTAATAGATTATTTTACCTCTTCTTTTTGAAATAAGAATAATATCACTTTAAAACTACCATTACATAAGAAGAAAAATAATACACGTAATATAAATACAAATAGACCCAACTGTAGATATATATGCAATTCTACTAGCCAGTATTGCTCTGAACCATGGCTAATGCACTTAAGAATGATTAAATTTTATATAAAAAAATCTAGACCCCTCTTTATCAATTAATAATAAGACAAACATGAACAAAGCATTTCAGTAAAAACACGCAAATGACAAAATATCTCATGTAATGCGGGTTAGTTTATGCAAGACATTCCATGGGCCTGGACACGTTCAGGGAACGTCCCTTCTCCCGGATTATAGATAAACTGTCCGGCCCCTGGCTTATACCAGTCCAATACCAGTCCGGCACCAATGTGCTAAATAAGATCACTTAGTCCAGAAAAAACATATCTTTCTTGTGTAACAGCGTTTTAGTTGGCTAACTATTCCAAGTTCTAGGTTGTTAGTATTCCATACCCCGTAAATCCCCCGATGCTCCGACCCCCCCCCCCGAAATTATATCTTATATAAGCCCCTGTCTTATGGTATTGAAGCATCTAACTTGATAAAGCAATGATCAATAAATAACTTTTAAGTGTACATAATATATTTATGTGTACATTTATTTGTCTGACCGCCTACTACTTTTGGGGCAATTCGTGCGAGAAAAATCGTAGCGATTACCACTTTCCCGCTTATAGGCTTCCAGGTACACTTGTTATAAGAACTGATTATAATGTTTTCGAGTAAACTGGAAATTTAAGACTTTTCTTGATTTTCTTATATATTTCAAAAGCGTATAACCTCTCTGGAGGTTGTTTACTTTACGGACTCGGGGGTCGAAATTATTTCATCGAGTAAATGTTTATAAAAATATATATTTCTTTTATACTAATAAATAACATAATAAACAATAAAACTGATGCAAAAAATAAATAATTTGGCATTCCATACTGCTAGCAATAAATAAACAAACAAACAGGTCAACTCTACTGAGCATGCACTACGAACTTATAAAAAACTGTAATGATAATAATAGTAATTTAATTGATAATAATAATAATAATCATTCAACATATCATTCCAAAAAATAACAATCCTACGAATTCATAAATTAAGTGAGTACTCACAATACTATCATTGGTGCACCATAATTAATAACTACGTTACCTGCAGGCCTGCATTTACTATTTAGGCTAACCTGAGCTTAAAACTTGAAAGTGTCGTTTTCTTTTTTTCGAAAGAACTTGTCTCTTTTTGCCTCAATTTTTAGTTAATGGCTCTTTTTTTAATTGTAATTTTTGTTCAAGCATTGAGGCAGTGTTTTATTACTTGTTGGCAGAGGTTACATTTTGAATGAGCAGGAGTCGACAAAGCAGAGTTTGGTACTGCCAGTTCCCTATGCATGGTGGCGCTTAAATCGAGTTGTTTTTGTAAATTTTTTTTAAATATTTCATGAAATATAAGAAATAAGTATTGACTGTTTATATTCCAAGATTTTCAAATGATGCTATGGATAAGAACGGAAAAACACTCAGATGTTGCAATTCCTTCGGGTCGTACGTTTTTGATGTAGGATCATTGAATTATATTTGATTTGTTCATAAATTCCTACATATTTACACCTCGACTGTGTGAGGAAATGGTATGAGTACTGAAGCCTTCCGTGTGAAGCGTACGAGATGCTATTCTTGAGCGAGAATACATCCCAATGAGAAAAGAGGAAATAGTCGAAGCGGAAAAAGCTGGAAGGATTCAGCTGTTGAATGTGGCTTTAGCTACAATAGTCGCTATTGTACTCTACTATCTTCTATTACTTTTTCAATCCATCTTCCGTCTATCAAAGGTTATTCTTCAATAATATCTTCTAGGAGGAATTTATTCTTCAAGATAGATTTACTCGATTTACCAAGCCTGGAACTTCAATATTAACAAAATAAAAGATCAGCGTTGTTTTTCTTAACGTTTACTTTTATTTTATCTTATTCCGCTTCCTGCTGTCTATAACTACAACCCTATGATCCTCCCTACCTGTGATTAGCGCCGGCATCCATGGTGGAGCGAAGACTTTTCGAGCCGGGAGACGAGAAAATTCCTGCAGCCTGTGGGACTCGAACTACCATCTCCCACATGAGAATCTAAGGCGTTAACCACTGGACCAAAAGGAGACCCTCGGAATATCTTATTCAGATTTTACGAAGTATACGAAAACTGTTATTATGCCATTCCTAAAGAAAAGGGTTCTTTTCTCTCCTGATAATGATTCTATTAATTTCGAATTACCCTTCATAACCCTTGGATAATAGCAGAAATGACAATTTTCTTCGACAATCAATAAAATTATATATCGTCGATACAAATGCAAACTAACGAATGTGAAAATCACCACTTTCAAAAGTGAAAATACTTTTATTTATTACTTTGATTTTGGGCAGTCAAATATTAGGCAGATTCGACCTTTTGACAGTGGTAACATCCTCTTTTCACTGTGTGAACTTAGATTCGATAGTTTGCCATCCATCAGTCCAACAGCAATCAGTAAAGATTTCGAATGAAAAATGCGTTTTTTCACATTCGATACTTTGCATTTGTATCGACGATATATTCTCTAGAATAGCAAGTAAAATTCGTCAATAATTCGTAAAATTGTCAATATTATTGCATCTGTTTCTAGGACGCATTGCACAGTAAGGAGGAAGTTCAATATTACGGTATGTTTCATGACCATAGTGCACAGTAAGGAGGCATATCAATACTACGGCATCTGTTTCTTGGCCGTATTGCGCAGTAAGGAGGCATATCAATACTACGGCATCTGTTTCTTGGCCGTATGGTACAGTAAGGAGGCAAGTCAATACTACGGCATGTGTTTCTTGGCCATATTGCACAGTAAGGAGGCATATCAATACTACGGCATGTGTTTCTTGGCCGTATGGTACAGTAAGGAGTCATATCAATACTACGGCATGTTTTTCTTGGCCGTATTGCACAGTAAGGAGGCATATCAATACTACGGCATGTGTTTCTTGGCCGTATTGCACAGTAAGGAGGCATATCAATACTACGGCATCTGTTTCTTGGCCGTATGGTACAGTAAGGAGTCATATCAATACTACGGCATGTGTTTCTTGGCCGTATTGCACAGTAAGGAGGCATATCAATACTACGGCATGTGTTTCTTGGCAATATTGCACAGTAAGGAGGCAAGTCAATACAACGGCATCTGTTTCTTGGCCATATTGCACAGTAAGGAGGCAAGTCAATACAACGGCATCTGTTTCTTGGCCATATTGCACAGTAAGGAGGCAAGTCAATACAACGGCATCTGTTTCTTGGCCATATTGCACAGTAATGAGGCAAGTCAATACAACGGCATCTGTTTCTTGGCCATATTGCACAGTAAGGAGGCAAATCAATTCAACGGCATCTGTTTCTTGGCCATATTGCACAGTAAGGAGGCAAGTCAATACAACGGCATCTGTTTCTTGGCCATATTGCACAGTAAGGAGGCAAGTCAATACAACGGCATCTGTTTCTTGGCCATATTGCACAGTAAGGAGGCAAGTCAATACAACGGCATCTGTTTCTTGGCCATATTGCACAGTAAGGAGGCAAGTCAAAACTCTGTCCGCATAATTTTCCTTTTCTCTGTTATAGATTAAACACAGAGTAGACCTAGGACACCTCCGAACAACGCTTCTAGAAAATAAAATTGCGGTATTTATAGTGTGAACACATTCCTTCTTGAGAAACTTTGTCTACTATATTAAAGACGTCCTTTTTTGCTCAACTAACGCTAGCCGTTTTAGGCTTTCACTGTTTTTTCCCATAAGCATTTATTAGATCACCATGAAATTACTTTTGGCGAATATCTTCGACTTTTTTCAGTAAAAAAGAAAAAAAATAATAATACATTTATAAAGTAAACTATTATTGTTGGATTATTGTGACAAGTGGAAATCAAAACATTTAATTAAGGGATTTGGGTCAACTTTGTATGCTTTCCTTGGCATTCTATTTTTTCCATTCTCCAACAATCTTTATGTCTCATGACCTCAAATTACTGAACGAGTCTAAGAATGTAATTTATGAATCAGTATTCTCATTCGTCTCAACTCATTTATTGACGCATGCAATTTCAAAGAAAATATCCTAGAAAGAATTACTTTCCATACTGACAGGCGACTGTTTTTATCCCTGAAAAAAATTATTTTTTCGATATATTTTTATGTAGTGTCCTTTTTATGTCGCTGGATACCTACCTATACACAAATAAAACTTGGCATTATTCCCATCGATTTATTAACAGGAATCTGCCTCTTCTTATTAACAGATTCAAAAGATGGGGTTGGCTCACTGAGAGAGGGTATAAATATGATTACATATTATATTATAAATTTTCAAAAGTAACCCAAAACGTTTCAATGATTTTTATATAATCTAGGCAGAAAATCAATCAATGAAACAAAAAAAAAAAGTTTACTTACCACTAATTTTATTAAAACTGCTCTACCGGTTTCTCATCCACTGATACCTCTTCAGTGGCACTAAGGCAAGTTACTACTTAGACTGTTTATCCATAGGAAGGCGAACCTTCTGCTACAAAAACGTTTTTGCAAATAACTAGTATGTGAAAGTGTTTAGAAAAGATATAATATTATTTTACACTTCCTCCAATGATAATAAGAATTGCCGTTGTCTAATTTTATATAACGCCCGTCCTTTGTTATTTTCTTGTGCATTCCGATGATGCTTGACCTTTACTTGGAAGATGCCAAGGAAGTTTCGATAATGAAAAAAATATCTAGAAAATGCAGACGTGACCTTTACCTTTAGCTAGATATTCAGGGTCTTTTAATGGGAAAACTAGTTCGGTCTGAAGGTCTATTGTACCTTTACCTTTTAGCCATCATTGAAGTATGTAACAGAACGTGGGTTCAGAGCCAAGGGTGGACTATAAAAGTTAATAGGCTCACAGCTATGTGTGAGAAAACATTACACTGCCTTTCTAAGACTTGTAAGGATCATTCATCCACCATCAAAACCAATGCTTAAATTAAATAAATATAATAAATTGCAGAATTATATTAAACCAAGGTAAGACTAAAGCAATAATATTTACACACAATAAAAATAATCAATTCTTGACAGCAGTTAATTTAATGCTATTAGATAGAAACAAAAACTCATACTTTGCAATAGTTGACCAAAGCATAACTATAGGCTAAAGGCTAATGTTAACACTTTGTATAAATTTATTGTATAAGTACCTACTATAATTTTAAATTGTCGTAAATGGTATAATATATTATTTTTTGTTCGTATAGTAAATAGTTTTATAGTTAAGGAATGTTATGATCTTAAATGTATTTAAATAAGTGATAATGTGATTATCTCCCATTGTGCAATGTGACAAAGGCTTCTTGGCTTTGCAATTTTGCAAGCCTTGTCAAAGAGCATCATTAACAACGAAGATCATATTGACGAAATGAATTAAAATATGAAATTTCGTTGAAAAAAAAAATAAAAAATTTTGATTTGAGCCCATCTTTGATTCATGGTAGCCTTTCTGAATACCTTTGGAATGCTTGGGAATACTGGACAGGAACAGACGAGAATCTCGGAATACGACAGAGCCCAACACCAGCATGTTAACCGTTGTCCTGGACTGGCTGACGGACCTTCCTCGAGGAGTGTATTTTACGGACCGGAACCTTACTAATTATTGTTTATGAAGCATGTGGAAAATTGTTGAACTGTATTTCAGCATTCCCGCTATGTGCAGTTCTTAGAGCGGAACTAGCTACCTTCTTGATTAATACTTTGGCTTGATCGGTCTACTGACGTCAAATACACCGTTATTATGTATCTTCATTGATGAGTATTTCAATGTTGGTTTTGTTTTAATACTTACTTTTTTGGGATTTTCCCGTGGTCCAGTGGCTAACGTCTTGGATTCATATGCGGGTTTGGGTCCCGTCAGCAGTTGGAGTCTTTTAGCACTTTCCTCCGAAGGAAAGTAGCTATTGAGGTTGCACTCATGACGGAATTTTTGAAAAATGTCTTCAAATCTTTATCGATCCTACCTAGAAGACACCGAAAATTACCCCCGTTAAAATTTATATATATATATATATATATATATATATATAATGTGTGTGTGTCTGTTAACACGATAGTGGCCAGAGTTTTTGTTTTTTCGTCACGAAACTTGGTATATAGCATTCAATTAGCAAACGATTGAACGAGTTCGTTAACCACCAAAATCGGTCCACCGGAAGGGGGGTTTACCCCGAACCCAAAACACTAATTTGACCATGCCAGCCGTAATATTTGTTATATTTCAACGAAACGTGGTGTTCGTGGTGTTAGTCTAAAGAGAAAAGTAAGATGTAAAAATAAACTTAATCGGTCCACCGGAAAGGGGGGGGGGGTTTACCCTGGACCCAAAACACTAATTTGACCATGCCAGCCTAATATTTGTTATATTTCAACTAAACTTGGTATTCGTAGTGTTAATCTAGAGAGAAAAGTGAGATGTAAAAATAAACTAAATTGGTCCACCGGGAGGGGGGGTTTACCCCGGACCCAAAACACTAATTTGACCATGCCAGCCGTAATATTTGTTATATTTCGTCGAAACTCGGTATTCGTAGTGGTAATCTACAGGTAAAAATAAACTAAATCGGTTCATTAAGAGGGGGGGGGGTTACTCCGGACCCAAATTACTGATATACTCATACCGGTCGTAATTTCTGCTGTATATTAACGAAACGCGGTATTCGTCGTGGGTAACTCATGGGAAAGAAGTGTTGTAAAAATGAGCTAAATCGGTCAATCGGAAAGAGGGGTTTACTTTGTAATATATTTCAATAGAATTAGGTTAGCAAGGCCGCCGCAAGGAGCGCTCTCTACAACTAGAGGGACTGTATCCTGTTCCTGCGTCAGATCAAAAGACGAAAATATGAAGTTTTTTGTATTTATTACGTAGTGTAGTAGTTACCATGTGTAAACATAACTCTGGAAGTAAATTAATTACAAAATTAATAATTGAATAGTTACTCATTACAAAATTAAAAGAGAACTATTCATTTTTTTATTTTATTTATGTTGGATATTTTAAGCAAATTGTCCTGGAAAGCAGTCTACACTACCCAAATTCTGAGGAAAGTGCTTAGTTATGCAGCTTCTGCGTGACGGACTTATTCCAGGGCCCGTTGAAAAGTTTGCCTACTCCACTATAGATGAATCGATCCATGCAAAAAGGGCTTCAGTCCATTTTTCCCCTATATGAGTCCGGATAATATTTTCGTTAATAAGAGTTTTAGGTTCGTTGTCTCTGAGGGTAACCACACATTTCTATGTTAAAAGGACTTCAGTCTAATACATAGTTCACATAGAAACATTACCATAACGAATCCATCACTCGTATTAACGAAAATATTATCCAAACTCATATTGGGAAAAATTGGACTGAAGCCCTTTTTGCATGGATCGATTCAGATGTTTAGGAACGGTGGTGTAATAGATAGTTCGGCCATAATTACCTAGATGCGCATAAAAACAAAACAGAATACGTGCTTATTGTTTGCTTCATTAGCGTGGACCTCTTAGCGTACCCTCACATTGTAATGGAAGAGGTTTTTGGAAGATTGCTTCAAATAATCGTCTATCCTACTTATTAGATACCAATATTTCAAGAGGACTCAAATGTTTTTATCGATTAGTCTGAAAAAAGTGCCTAGAAAAAATACTTACTTATTATTATTTATAAAATTATTTCGATAATAAAATAAAATTATTATTCATATTAAAATAACTTCCTTTTAAAAGGCCGTAACCGGGTAAGCATGGGTTGTCGTTCCCAGAGAGGTTTTTGCTTGAAATTTGGAGGATTCTCTTACCACTCCTGTACTAGGTACCTCAATTTTTGTCGGGACTATTCAAGCGGTACGCCATAGTAAAAAAAATCGATTCTTTTGTGGGATATATTATGGAAAAGTCAAGGGGGTTATGTGTAATTGTAAATTAGTAATTAATTATATATATAATATTTTCGACTATTTAAAAATCCCAACTTAATGGCTCACTGAAAAAGAGTTAAGTGTTTCGAAATAGTGATTTGTAGTTTTGTATCCCTCTGTGGTGTGAAATCATGAAACAACTAGAAAATTCTAGGAATATTAAATATTTCACTTTGTAAACAATTTACTGCTTGGATTTATCACCTTTTGACATATTTAAAAAAAAAAAAAAATAGAGATGTATTTCTAAAACTGGCATTCATTCGTTTTCTAAAGGTTTCACGCTTTTCTCGGCAATAGGATGGACTTTCTCTCTTCCCTTTCATAACCTTTTCTTCACTTCTTTAGATCCTATTGTCATACATATGAATGCTGTTCAGAGCCTTCCTTAGTCAGCTAGTTTTAACTTTTATGGGAAATCCTCGCACCTGAGCATAGTTTATCTTGTGAGACTTCCAAATTTGTTTAGACTGTGTGATACAAATTTTCATTAATCTTGCGTTTATTACGCATCCTGTAACGAGGATAATTTATCGTCGGTGACTGTTGGTCATCTATTTATGTTGGATAAACAGGTAGATTTCTTTACCCGAGATTGAAGTCTGTAAGAAGTTTAATATGTAATAAGAAGTGTTAAAAATAATAACTACCAAGATTATGTGGATACAGAAACACCTGTCACAGACATTTTTTAAAACACATGTCGCTCTATTCGTTTGGAACTAATAATCCAAGGTCAACGAAATTTTGAAAACTTCAGAGACACAAGTATAATAACCACTGAATAAGGAGAAGCCGATTATCAGTACTGGAGTTTTTGAATTTGATCAGTATGTGCTATACTTATACAAATCCTATTTTTACCGCACATACAAGAAATATAATCACCAAACCGCATACCGCAAATTTTAGTTCCCACACTCAACCTCCTCTCCTAGTTTTCGACCCCATTGCGACAATTGCCAGCACTCTATTCACAACATTCAATTGATAGCGGCATTGAATAGAAAACAAAGTTACTCACAGTAACTGCATCATCTTGCCGTGTTTCTACAAAATACTTTTATCTTGTGTGATTTGGGAGCCCTATTATAGAATCTCTTAATACTTCGCCTTCAATATAACGAAAACAACACCTCAGCAATTTCAAGCACCCTTTTCTTTGACTGAGATGGTCCTATCAAAACTTATGCCAGATCCTTTTTTTAGGATATTTATTAGTCTTTTGGATTGATACCTTCCACATACCATGTTCTCACAACCGTTTTTAAAGAAATATAATCATACAATTTCTTTATTTTTTAGCTATTCTCTAAAAACGTTACTAATATTTATGTATCCCTGCTAGGATGAGTTTTAAACTTGTGAAAACATTTTGAACTAAATCACTGATATTCACACTTTAAAACGATTAAATCTATCACTTTGAACATGATTTAATACGATTCGCCAAATAAAATAAGTGTTTGATCTACACGCAGATGCCTGCCAACGCAAAACCTACGAGGGCAAACGCAAACGCTACGACTTTTTTCTGCATGTTTTTCGCAGGAACAACTAAGTCGGATAGATGGATTCTGCTATTTTACGAAATTGACTTTTAGCTGCCAAAACCCATCAGAATTGGACCCCTTCCAGATTGCGTCATCGGGCCGACGTAATAAGCGGGGCTTCTTCCCTTGAAAGGCGTTAAAACAAAGCCCTAACCTCTAATCTTCCGAGGTCATATTGTGTTCTGTCCTTGTCCTTCAGAGCGTCACACGGCAGTAACTAGCCAAGAAGACATCGCTTCAACGCTTTCCCACGCCTCTCGCCCTTTCCGCTTACACCCATTTTAAGATGAGTTCTATGTTTTAATGCGTGAATTATTGTATATACACTTTTCCATTGGTCTATCATTTCCGCCCAAACTGTACCTTTTACGAATAAGTGTTATTAAACGCCATTTTCCACGCATACATTGGTCACAAGCCAAGATGTTTAAACAATTTGTGGTGTTTTCAGTTTCACCGATATCCCGTTTTACAGCTCCTATGAACGGAAATAGGCACTCTTACTCTTATATTAGTGGCTTTCGTCTCTACCTCCTTAGGGAGGATACCTGCTTATAACGTCGGCCTGATGATGCACTTGCATTTGACAGCGAATTTGATCTTTTAGTAAAACAAGGCTGTAAATGAGAACGTGTTTGTAATAGAATAGGAGGTTGAGTGAGGAATGTCCTCTTAGAGATGGCTTTTGTTCTAGTTTTATTGGTGTAGGTGTTTGAAATTTCCTTATATATCAAAACACAATGTTAAATGTTGTTATTCCTAGCATTCCAAATGACACGAAGAATAAAAACGTAAACGTGCTAAGGTGATTTTTTTTATTGTTGTTAGTTCATTGTTATAACGGTCTCTTTATATAGAAATAGTTTAATAATTTTACTTTTTTACTTAATTTTTTGTACTCTAACATTAATGATGAATAAAGAGTGGGAATAATGTTAACATTACCTGTTTATTAAATAAATAATAATAAATTCGAAAAGGAACAGCATGGAAATGAATCGCTTAATGAAATAAGGTTGAAAATTGGAGTTAGCTTTAAAATAGCAAGAGTGTAGCAAGAAATTGCAGATTGAAGTGTTTCTTAGCTCGTGAAAAAAAAAAAAAAAAAAAAAAAAAAAAAAACTAGGCTATTACACATTATTTTACTGGCCCATTTAGGACTTTTTAGTGTCGTACAATACATTAAATTTTACTCAATCCAACATGTTACAACAATGCCAAGCCAAAAATAGTTGTTAATAAAGTACATTTTAGGACGTCAACAGGCTTGGATGACATATCGTCCCTACCATGTCAAGCTATCGAATATGCAAAATATCGTTTTTCAGATGCTCTTGGGTTATGGAAGATTCGGCTTGGCGCAAATCCTCACAACTCTACCCCCTTTAGAATATTTTTTTCAATATATTACTTCGTCAATGGATAGAATATGTTTATTCTCTAGTTTGCTCCGATTCACATATTCGATAGTTTGATATGGTAGGGACGATATTAAAACTCACGTTAAAGTTGACAAATTCCTATATATTTATTTAAGTAAGTATTATGGGCATATTTAAATAATAAGAAGGCCCTAAGAAGGGGAACAAAGTATCGTCCTTACCATAGAATAAAACGGCATAACGCCTAATTATCATGCTATTATCGAGTTTGTGAGAGTTGTAAGACACAAAAAGAGACATGAAAATATAAATTATTATCAACAATTTTTTTTGTTTACTGCTTTAGAGGCATAACAAATAAATTCTGAATTATATTTCTTTGTTCTCTCAATGTTGAAACCTTGAAATCAGCTGGATTCCTGTATTTTTATTTGTAAATTTCCCTAGAGATTGGAAGGTCTTTGAAGGTCGAGGATTCTGTTGTAGATCTATCACAGCTGAAATGGAAACTCGTTCCTCAACGAAAGTAAACGGGACTGGGAAGTAAAAGGAGGTCAGAGGAAGTATTTCGCCCTTCTGATGGCGGCAGCAAAGAAAGGAAAAAATCTACAATATTTGATTCAAACAATATGTTTACGGCTGGACAGAGCTAAAATGGACGGTTTTATAGTTAAAATATAAACTGCGCTTCCTTACTCCGATGACATAAAACCAAACACCTTATGAAACTATACAATTTGTTAACGAAGTTTTCATGTTGCTTAGGAACAGGAATGATTGATATGACAGGACAAACACACTTATGATTTTTGTCACACCCTTTTAAGCACATATTCACAGAATGTATACTGTGATACATATGTACAGATACACTTAAATATTTCCAAAATTTTAGTGACTAATGTCTAAATAAGTTTTGAATCGTTTTATTGCCTCCAAGTGAAAATAAATAGATAATTTAGTCACAAGTACTTTCTGTGAATAGAGGATACAATACTTATTACAGATTTGGCATATTTTTTTTTTTAACTGAACGCGAACTCTTAAAATTAATGAAACACAAGTAAGGTCAACGCGCTTCTCTAAGTGGTACATTCGTTTTCTATTCAACCTTGAAAAATAATTTTCAGTATACATTAATTAATTAGACATTAATTTACATTTTGTGTAAGGAAAATAATGTTAACAGTTTCTCATATTTATATTCAAGGTATCTCAAATACCACTCCTTGAAATATATAGGGGAAGGTGTTGTACCTTTGACCACTTTGCAAAATTGATTTTTTTTTGGCTTGAATATTAAAGCTTAATTCATTTTATTTATTTCATTGTAATTGGTATTCTATTGCTTATCATATTTAATTTTTTCAATGTTCAAGCTTTACATTTAATATTTTTATTAATTTTTTAAAAAATAAGCGTACAGTGGTCAAAGGTACAACATGTAGTTGTACTTTGACCACGGGGTGTTGTACCTCTGACCACGTAAAAAAAACACAGCAGTGCAGAAAAAAAATGTATTCAGTAATATTGTAATTAATTGTAAGTTTATTAAATACAGGACAAGGATGTATGCATAATAAAAAAGCTATTTTTGATATTATTTTATGCTTAATATGCTGAAAAATCCAGTTCAATCGATAAACGTTTTAACGGTGAAGCAGATCCACTAGGAATAGTAGGGTATGGGAGTTTAGCCACAATGTTTTCAACATCAATATCATACAAATTTTCATCTTCTATCGTAAACTTGTCACTTAAAGCTTGTATTTTCAAAAATTGGATCTTAGATATTGGTCATTTAATACCACAAATCTCTGCGACTAAATATTTAATAGTCTTTTTACTTTTATTTTTAACAAGTATAAAATTTCCTTTTTCGAAATCATTTTTTTCAAATTGTTACTGGTCATCGACATAACTAACGACATAAGAAATTTCGGTGTAAGTACCAGAATCTGAACTGTCATTAGAATAAATTTTCTTTTTATTTACCACTTTTTTAGGAAGGGTTTTTTTGTACGTGGCGTCTTACGTTTAGGGGGGTGCTTTCGTTTTTTTTTCACCCTCAATAATTAGCTTTTCAGGAATATGTCAGGATACGAGGTTTCCCTTTAGGCCGGCCCCTATTTGACATTTTTCATACCTGCGCTTTTCGATGAGGCCGTATAACTTCAGGTGTAAGCGGCGATAGGTTCGAACTGCTACACTGAGGATTGATAAAGTCAGTTTGAACATATTTCATTTATTATTTTTAAAATTCTTTGAACATTTGAAGCAACCAATATTAAGTATTTTTATAAAAATATGTAGCAGAAGAACATAAAAGTTGAATTATGAAAAAATTACTCAGGTGTGTTGTACCTTTGACCTGGTCATAGGAACAACATCTAGTCGTGGTCAGAGGTACAACACCCATGTAGTGCAAATTAAAAAGCATGCTAGAAATTGTAGGGTCAAGATAAATAAATTTCAGAAGTCACACCATGTTTCTTATTGTAATAGCTACTTTGTCAAATGATTTCCATCTAAAAAGACATAATACAAAAAATATTATGAGGCAAAACGTCATCAATAAATAACTTACATTTTTATGATTGAAATGGATAAGTATTTTTTGCAAGAATCCTCTTTGACTTGAATAATCCAAAGTAGGTTACACAAGCCTTCTAGAGAAGGAGCTTAACACTAATTACACCGAAATTTATAAAATGTTACTACATGCCGCCACAGCCTCGGTGGTCAAAGGTGGAATATGGTCAGAGGTACAACACCTTCCCCTATATATATATATATATATATATATATATATATATATATATATATATATATATATATATATATAATATATATATATATATATATATATAATATATATATATATATATATATATATATATATATATAATATATATATATATATATATATATTTCAGGGAGTGGAAGGTTTTATATGTGGAAGGTTATCCTCCCCAATTTGAGGTTGTAAGCCTATGTTTGTATAACTTAATCCTCTGCAGAGACATCAAAAGGATTTGACATGTACAGAAAAGAATAAATAAACTAGCGGAGTACATTTTGGGAGGTTTTTGACCATCTGGCCTGATATAGGAATTCACCTAGTTCGCTAATTCCTATATCAGAGGACCGGTATTAAGTAATTATTATTTCTTGTAATTATATAGCTACAGCATTATATTGTTAGTCCAAACACTTTAAAATGTAGAGTTGATAATAAATTAATATCAACTGTTTTTATAAATATGACCTTCGTCAGTACTGTGGTAATATTTATTTATTTAAATTTTAACGTCCATTTATTATTAACTACGAATTTTAGGACGGGTTATCTATTGGTTACCACCCTGTTCTAGCCAGGATAGGTGTGATGCCTTTTCTTATTGCGAAAGAAAAGCCACCGCCCCTAATGGGAATCGAACCCACGACTTTTGGCACGGAGTGTTAAGAGCTCACGCCTTAACCCGCACGGCTACCCTGTCTCCACTGTGGTAATATTTAAATGACAGTTTATAACTAATACCGAATTGAACTGTGGTAATATTTAAATTCAATTCGGTATTAGTTATAAGCTGTCATTTTCCCTCCTAGGTTTTCCTTTTCTCACATAGCAGAAATTTCTGTGTGCGGTTTTTATCAGAAACTCGCAATTTTTCAGACTCAAATAACGCCAGCTGTATATATTATAAATAAATAAGTGATCATATAATATTAATTTATAATTTTTTTAATGTATACAGTACTGATATGCAAATTATTCGTGTTAAGTATTTATATCTAGCGCCGCAATGTTCTGGTGGCCAGCCTGGTATTTTTTTGGTTTCATTCTAGGAAACTTAATATTTTCCAGAAAATCTTTCCTGTAGCCTGTTTATAATTTTAACATACATTTGCATATATAACACAGATTTTTAGAACGGGTTATCTACTGGTAACCACCCCTTTCTAGCCAGCATAGGGGTAGTCATGCATTTCCTTTTTTAAGAAAAGCGCCAACACCCCTAGCGTGAATTGAACAGACAACCTTAGAGATGGAGTGCTACGGCCTTTGCACTCATGGCCACTGAGTCTAAAAAAACAAAACAGAACTAGCAAATAGTTTAAGAGCTGTTTCAACAGAAAAGCTTTAATGGTCCATTGTTTTCCCTTTCTAAGAAAAGGAAAACGAAAAGCTCTTTATGATGAAACCTGAAGGTAGCCATGAGTGGAACGGGTAGATGTCTAGATAGCGTACATTACCTAGTAATTGGAGCTACGGTACCAGCGGGTCCCTCGTTAATGTAGGCCGGTAGAATATAGGCCGATTCGGACCGATGAGAGTCTACGCATGCTCTTGTGAACACTAGCGTCATTTAGCAATCTACATGAACAACCGTAGAAAGTGAACCTGAAGATTCCTTAGGGTGCGTTTACACTTGATATTTCTGGCAGGAAATATATGTCTCGATATATGTCGCGATATAAGTGTCGGATAGATATTCTCTTGCAAGTTTACATACGGACAGAAATAGCTAGACATTTATGTCATGGATATGTATAGGACAGTTCTCGCTTTGCAATAAATGTCCGGCCTGTTTACACTCAGACATATATGTCCTGTCTAGTCCATTCTGCTTAGTATAGAAGTTTCGGCAATATAGCTAGAAACCAAGATATTTCTGTCTGACATTTATTTCTCTCTTTATAATCAGCGTATTCACCTGACGGTATAGAAGTGTCGACACTAATTGCTCGGGATAGAAATATATATCTCAGACATAAATTGCTCATGGTTTACACTAGTCGCAATTTCTGTCTGACATAAATTTCCTGAAATAACTATCAGGTGTAAACGCACCCTAACTGAGGTGCAAGATCATTTAGGAGTCTTTTTCACTTTCTACTAGAAACTGTAAAGCCTTGTTGTTGTTTTTGTGAACACAAGTAGTGAATTATGAGCAGGGTCCTCTTCATTTTAAAAGGTTTCTACTTCCGTAATAGAAAATCCCCCCAAATTAACCTTGAACCAGGTTAACGAAGTACTAACTACAAGACTTGTACTAACAGATTGCCGAGTAATAGATTGGACGAGATCAAATACGCATACCAACTGATATTTCATTACATTTGACCGATGCACAGAAGGGCCAAACTACTTTTCGTGTTTCATAAAAGACTACAGCTTCCATATCTTAACCGATTTCAGTGCATTTTTTTAAATGAAAGCTAATAAAATGTAAAACAACTTTGTCTGGCAGTGCGACGCGTCGGTAGCCATTACTTCGATAGGATTCCTATTCACATACATTTATCTTCCTAAATTACTCTTTTATACTTCGTCAGTTTTTTCTCCTCTTTTATTTAATTTTTTTTGTTAATATAACTTTTCCTAAAATTCCATATAGTTTCACAGCCTTCATTTATGATTATTATTTTAAACTCAGTCCTATTGTGTCTGGAAACTCTGCACGTTTAAAGGCTAGCGTTTCTATATAGACCTTCATTTATGCAAATCGCCTTCCTTGCGGTCCAGCATTACGAATACAGAAATAAATTATTCCTTGTAGTTTAAAATAATATAAAGTAATGTAAAAGTACATAAATGAATATGTATTGTATATATACAATTGAAACTCTACTATAACTTGGCTCCTATAAATAACACATTTAAGAAGAAAAGTCAACAGCTTCAAAAAAATATACACAAGGTATGCTGCTGTGCAAAATTGTTTACTTGCTTTATTTATAAACAAAAATCGGTAAATCGTGTATTTCATGCCTGTCTGCTGTACTCATTAGGCGTAAGGCTTATACTAAATGACTACAATAAAGTTGCTAAATTAATTCAACAAGATGGTAATAAAGAAATCCCTATCATGGGTAGAATGTTGCAAGGAGGGTCACCCAATGCTACTCTATTTAACTTATTTCTAATTGATATTTTTTCCTTTTTTTTTCGGCGCATCTACATCTTGGCCATTAGCGCAGGGCTATCTACAGGTTGCCACCCTTTTCTAATGCCAATGGCACGTGGTCGGTCACCCATTCAGGTACTGACCACGCCCGACGTTGCTTAACTTCGGTGATCTACGGGAACCGGTGCACTCAACGTGGCTATGGCCGTTGGCTCTAATTGATATTAAACTCAGTTTTCATAATAAGAGGGTTGCCTTGGTATTAGGTATATTATTGAGATTATCTCGTTTGTTCTACCACCTCTATGTTATGCAAGAAAACTAAATTTTTATAACGAGTGAATATTGAATACCAAAAAAAAAAGTCAGTCCTGTAACAGGCCTCGAGGGCCCTGAGGGGCAGATACTATAGAGGTATCTGATTCATGACCATACGGCACACTAGGGAGATAGTGTGGTCAGTACTATGCTCCGGCCGCCTGATTTTCCCCTTGGCTGCTTTGACTGCTAGAGTCATTAGCACCCACGGTACCCATTATTAAATTAATTAAAGGCTGGGTTGGCCCCAGGGAGGCCGAATTCAACCCATGAACGAAGACACTAGAAGAAAAACTCTTTAGTGCTTGCTCGGGATTTGAACTCAGGTACTCCAACTTATTAGTCCAATGCTCTACCACTGAGCTAACCTCGCCCCCAATATAATATTGAATACCAAAAAAAAAAAAAAAAATCAGCATTCTATATTATTTCAATGATAGATCTGAGGATCTTGACATACTACACATAACAATCTTCAGGTATTGGCGTAGTCATGAGGTTTGTTTGGGTTTCCTAAAAGTAACTTGGAAGCCAATACCAATTTATTCCTCACTTTGATTGTTTGAAGGTTTTTTAATTTATATATTTCTATTACTATTGCACTCATTGCGGGTGAGATGTGAACTCACCTCGATGAATCACGAACTCCTATAAAGAACATCTGTCTGAAGCGTGGATTAATTTGACGTCGTTAACGCTTTCTGGAAGTGATTAATCAGCTGTCAGTTTAAAAAACGAGGCCCACTAAGTGATGCATAATGAGCCTGTGAAAGCAATGATCGTAACGATACCTCGTCATGATGGCGTAGAGGGTTTTTGTTTCTTTGATAGTTAGACGTATTTTTGTTTCTTTAATGGCATGTTACTCATGTTATTTTAATGTTTCTACGTAGTATTCATATTCTTGGAGACGTTATGATCATAGCAGTGATTATATGTATTAATGACGATAACGGCCTAAACGCTTTTCGCAATTGCCAATAAATCCGTTCTTACATTAGCTTATCTTAACACAGTTGCAGTTCTCATCAGCTACCGAAAAAGGAACAAGTCAGCTGTGCCGAGAGAGGGTTCTAATTATTTTCCACCATCTTTTGTATATTTCAATGGAACAGTTCTAAACCAGCGAAATCACTGTTCGTGACCTCCCAATACGCAATCGATTTCATAGAAGGTTCTACTCACTGTAAGTTCGAAGCAGAAGCCTGAAGACAGAAAGTATGTAGGGGTGTTACTAAATCAATATGCTCCACACAACGCCAATAGCTCGATGTAGCTCTTCCTCCTACTGTTTCCTCCGTTTGTCTTCGATTCAATATTCATCTGTAGTCATCACAGATCCCTCTTTCTCCTGGCAGAGGATTTCCTTCTAAGCTAATACTAACCAAGCCAGCTTTAAATCCGAAATAGAAGGCAAAGAAGTTGAAATCTATACATATAATAAAATTCTAACGGATCGCTGCCTATACATGAAAGATATATTGGAAAAATACTAGTGGGGGCCTTTATCAACGCAATAGTACCCAAAACCATAATTTTTAGCGCGGTTCCTCCCTCCCCCATAGGGAGGAACCCCGCTTATAGGGTTGATACAATGAAACAATCCGGAAGTGCCGACTAGAAAATTTCGCGTTTCAGAACCCCTAGAGACCGAAAATAACGGTGGTTCAAATTTGTATATATATATATATATATATATATATATATATATATATATATATATATATATATATGTATATATTTATTTATATATATATATATATTTGTCTGTTCGCTCTCTAGGTAGAAGACGAATGGTCCGATTTTCATGAAATTTGGTACAAAAATCCTTCGTCCAATTTGAAAGGTCAAGTTCGTTAACCAGCAAAATCCGCCTACTGGAAGATGGCGTTTGGGGCGAAATTCGCGCAAAAAAAATCGTAACGCTTACGTTTTTGAGTTCATAAGCTTGTAAGTACTCGTTTTATATGATTCCTGGGCTAGTAAAACGAATGAAACCATTTTGAAGGCGATCGCTTTAACCGTTTTCGAGAAAATTGGAAAAATAGTTTTTGAATACCGTTTTTGGTTTGGGTACTTAGAATTACGGGATTCAGTTGAAACTTTATCTGCATGTTCTACTTTCATTAAAACTAATATGTTGAAAGTTTTGTTACGTTTGGAGTTAAGGAAGGGTTAGAATAAAATATTTTATGAACAGACATGAAAAGTTTTGGGAAGTTCGTATACTTTCATTAATATCTCGAACACGGTTGGGAAATCGTGGTAAGTGGATAGAAACTATTTGAAAGCTTACTAAATTCTCTACAAAAAAGATTCTAAAACTATTTTTGATTAGGTTATGTCAATCGGAGAAATAAGTGCTTAAAACTTCAAATACGTCTGTTTTGTTCTTATGAACGGGTTTTTGTCGTTCTTGTTGTAATTTTTGTCTCTTTCCCTTCGTTTTTTATTGCTTTTTATTTTTGTAATTTCTTATGTTGTGAAAATTTTGTGCGTAAAACAGGATATGAAAAATGAGGCCAATTTTCTGTTGCTAGAAATAATATAAATTTTGGGAACTTTCATTAATATCTCGAAAACTGTTGAGAATTTTGGTAAACGGAAGAATACCATTAGAAATCTTATTAAATGCTCTACATAAAAGGTTCTAATGAAAGTTTTGATTAGGCGATGTCAATCGGAGAAATAAGAGCTTAAAGCTTTAAAGTAATTGATTTCGCTTATTCGAAGTGTTCTTTTTGTCTGTATTTTATTCCTTGTTATTTTTTAATTGCTTATAGTTGGATAATGTATTCGAAAATAAAACAGGTTAACTAAAATAACAAAAACAATTTATTGTTAGAAATATAGAGTTCCAAGATTCCAAGACCTTGTAACTAGCGGGACGGTTTCTAGTGTTGCCGACCCTTCCAGGTAAGATTGTAAATCCTACCTTTCAAGACTGGTGGAACCAAAATATAACTGTTAGGGTTCGGTCACTGCTACTTAATAAAACTACATTTTATCGTAAAAATGGTTTTATTGTGCCGACGTTTCGGCTTGAACTTCAAGCCTTCATCAGGGCTGTAAATACAAGTAGGACATATTTAACACTAATATATGCACATATCTATGTAAATATACCTAACATATATATATATATATATATATATATATGTATATATATATAATATATATATATATATATATTTATATATATGCATATACACATACACATATACACGCACACATATGTACATATATATGCCCACATACATACACATATGGGGTATGTATTATTAAGTAGCAGTGACCTAACCCGGACAATCCCTACCTTGCATCATCAACGGTCAACGATCTCCTCTCAACAAAATAATAACTGCTTCTATTTTAATCTTTCGAAATTAGACTAGGGATAAGAACGGAACCGCGCTAAGATGAGGCAGTTCCTGCGAGTCGGACTTTTAGAATTTTTGTCTGTTTATCTGTATGTCTGCTGTCTGTCAGACATTATATACACACTAGAGTTTAACAATCCCTAAGGGGTCAGCTTAGTGGCTCTGTCACGTTTTAGCAATCCTAGCAGCATGAATGCTTGATCCCCGATGGCTATACGTCTAATATTGTGTATAGAGAAGCATTACTGTAAAATAGATTTTTTTTAAAATACCCATACATGGTTTATAATCCAAAATAAACCAAAAGATATATCCAAAAATTCTGCCCTAAGTCACTATCCAGGCGGAAGAAGTCTCGGGCACAGCTAGTTCGACTATAAAAGCATTAAAATGCAATATGGTATTCTGTGATATCTTATCTTATTTTATACTGTTGGCACTTCCTTGTGGGATGCCCAATGCGGCATTAAGCCCAACCCTCTTCAGTATAGCAATAAACAGCATAGACACTCTCAATAACATAGTAAAAGGCTTTCTCTATGCCGACGACTTTGCCATTCTCTGTAGATCGACCAGCTTAAAATACATACAGAAAAACCTACAAGCAACAGTTAACCGCATCTTATACTGGAGTAAGAGGTTTTACCTTTGCAGCCGACAAAACACAATGCATGCACTTCACTCGACTCAGAGGAAATTTCGATGGCCCTCCAATAAAATTGAGGACACTCCAATAAACAGAAGTAACACGCTTTCTAGGTCTCACTTTAGACAAAAAACTCTCTTGGAGGACACATATGTATGTAATGTGTATTCTGCGTGATCACAATTTATTTCTCTCATCGCAGAGGGATAATCCTGATATTCTTTTAAAATGATTTCTCATTTATATTTTTACTCCATTCAAATACTTCAAATCACTTTATGAGGTAAGTATGGTCAGTATGCAAGAAAACCTTCTATGAAAAGAACATTCAGCGCTGAACAAATTGACAAAGGAGGTCTTTGCCAGAGAATTTATTCCCCAGTTATTTTTGCATTATCCTTGCAAGTATCCGAGTATTATAAATCTCCTATTGTTCCATTGACGTGCCTGAATGATGGTATTTTGAAACCGACTCCGCTATACCCCCTGCAATAAGCAGTGAACATAACAAGAGTATAATTTGGACTGGTCTGGCTTTAAGCTGTAACTCTAAAGGTCTGACTTGAGAGAGCTGTAATTATATAAGAACAGACTTGGATCCATAAACCTCACTTTGAAAGGCTGACTTTAAGTTCTCAGGGGAAGGTTTTTCTTTCTTGGCAGCTTTATTTGTGTTTTAGTCTCACAACTTAACAGTCATTTCGAAGGAAGTGTTTTCTTGGAAAGAGTAACATGGTTCCGAGCGAAGAAAACACACTTTAGTTTTATAGCCCTGTCTTCATTTCATGAAGAACATTCTAGGATTATATATTGTTTAATAATATTTCACTTCAATGTTTCTTGTAGGTGTTAAATAAAACTTTAAATCATTAATTAGCCATGCTGTCTTATCCTGCTTAATGGAATTCTCTAAAAAAGAAAGAAAAAAAAGTAGTTTAAAAAATATGAAAAAATTTGCAATTCAATTTACGTAATACGTTGTCTGAAAATTAATTAATGTTTATATAGAAATTCTTTGATTGCAGAAATTTATAGTTACCATTTTATTATATTATCTATACTATTTATATTATATTATCCAGATTAATTATGTTATCCATATTAATCTTAACAGTAAATTTCTTCAATCAAATAATTTCTGTCATACATTAACCATGCAATCCAAAAATGAGATTTCCTCCTAACAGACTAAATTACATTAACTTAAACAAGCACATCATCTATACAAACAAGATCTGAAGATTATAATATAAGATATAATCCACAGTCAGCTGTTGATACATTTCTATATTCTGAGTTTAATGTTTATTATTTGAAATTGTATATCCTAACCAGTATTATCCATTATATTTTACAGATTGACAGCTTGAAAATAGCTTATAGCCGAAAAGTTTCTTTAACAAATTTTATATAACCTGGAGTGTGACATGCCGCACCCAATGTAACTTGAAAATAAAATATATGAGGACTGAATAAAGCTGTTACCAACTGCATATATATATATATATATATATATATATATATATATATATATATATATATATATATATGAGATCCCACGGGAAGTAGTTTGAAGTCATTCGCTCTTGTGATAAACTATATACTCTACATTCAAACGGATTATGAATTATACGAGTTATAATTCATAATGAAATGCGCGTTGTGTAAGGTTTTGAATTTCTATTAGAGTACAATGAAGCAGAGTTGACATAATATGCATCAACTTTCTCCACGAACCCTATCTTGCTATTTTATGAAATATTGCTCTCATCTGAGATCCCATGCTTGTCGTATTGAGTAACTTAAGAAACTTGCCGTTACGAAAAAAAAAATGAAGTTTCTTCTATTTTTCTCCTTACTTGATTATTTTTTAAAGCCAGATAAAGTATAACAAAAAACAAGCGATAACTCACGATTGGCTATTTAACCCAGAAGATCGTACAAAAGCGGAGACTACTTACCAGCTACGTACGACCACGGCTCACTTAGCTCAATACATTCAAAAACATGAACAACGAAAATCCTATTATTATGAATATACTTGAACAGATACACCGGATGAATAAAGAAATAAATAATAATGTATTGGCTTCCAGGCCATGAGGATATTGAGGCAACGCGCTCAAGCTGACGTACTGGCTCGGACGACGGCATGACAAAACCAACAAGAAATACACAAAGTTTTTTTTTTTTTTTTTTTTTTTTTTTTTTTAAATTTATTTGTGAGCACCCGCAACAAAGTTGATTCGCCCTACACAAATTTACATTACAAGAAAGTAAAACTGAAGCCAGAAGATTTGTGACAGAAAAGTCGCAGCAATCCTCCAAATTCTTTTTCAAACGTTCAGAGTTTTTCCTTGAATTTGAAAAAATTGTCAAGCCAATCCATAGTATTCCTATTTGTTTCAATAGAAGTTACATATTGCCTTGAAAATCTTATAGTTTTTCCCCACTTCTAACTACCTTCGTAAAGTATTTACGAAAAGAATTTTTTCGTCGCGACTGATCATTTTTATAGAAGGTAGCCCCGTAAACAGACAACTATATATATATATATATATATATATATATATATATATATATATATATATATATATATATATGTATACGCACATACACACGGATATAATCATGCCCACAAGATTATTATTTTTTTTTATTTATTTCAAGAGCTTCGCAACGAAGGTGATAAGCTCTAAACGAGAAACAAACCCAATTTAAATTATCACAGACTTTTCAGTTTTTTCGTGGTCTATAGGTTTTAAACTTTTGACATTTCGTGTAAACAATTTAGGTATAGGTTCGACATCATAAGTGGGGTTTCTTCTGTTGTGATGGACTAAACGCTAGAAACATTACATAAAAATGTTACAAAATTATGAAGACCCTTCTTCACTCTCTACGTAAGAGAGTTCTTAGGTAAAACGATGTTTCATGTCAAGGAAAGCGGGATTTTGTAAATTCCTTCTGAATCCACTAGTGATAGTGAAAGGACGAGAAAGCTCACGAAGAGGGTTTGCACTCGAACAGACTTTGGTTTGAACCTTCACCACCAGGAAAATATCCCTGTGAGGTAATTTCCTCCTAAACATTATCCTTGCTAAAAATGTTCAAAAAAATAAATTAAAAAAAAAAAGTTAATTTCCAATCGGACAAAGAATATTTGATACCTTTCAGGAAAGGCGTAGCAGTACCCTGTCAGATTAGCTACGAATATCAGTTTACTAAGACAGCCCCTGAAAATCTAGTAGTTGTGCAAAACCACCTGCCCGTATAAAGGAGCTCAGTCAACCATTCCCGGAATTACGAGATTTACAGGGCAATAAGAGGAGGATATCAAGTCTGGAGGCGACTTCATTTGACATCATTGGCGGACTTTTTTACATTAAATTCCATGTGGCTTACTTATGTTCAAGGATGATGAGCATATTAAATAAACTTTCAACAGATGCCGAATCTATTGTTTTCATGGATGATGATGGCCTACAACAATGGCCCAAACCTTATCAAAATACACATAATTTACATATCTTTCCTTCTTCCGATCCCGCAGCAACTCGCACGAAGTCTTAATATTCTTTGAATATTGTTATAGTGCGTTTCCTCCCTCTCTCCAAGAAAATAACGGTGGATCAAATTTTATATCTATATATTTGCCGTTGGTCTTTATCAGGATCAAAAATGAACCGACTTTAATGAAATATAACAAAGGTTATGTTTCCCCAGCACCCAGCACAATTCGTCCACCAGGACATGGGTTTTGGACGAAAATCGCATGCAAAAAACTCGTATTCTTCCGTTACTAGGTTTTCAGGTACACGCTTTATAAGTACTTGACTGTAAGCAATCTAATGAAACTATTTCCAATCCCATATCTATAACCGTTGTCGAGAGAAAAGGAAAAAACAAAGTTTATCTTGGGATTTTTGGATAAATTCCTATATATCTTGAAACTGGTTGGGAAACCGGGATTGTAGTAAATGTAAATAATCTAATCGAAAGCTTATCACATTTCCTACACAAAAAATCTCTTATGTGAAATTTGATAGATCGATCTCGGAGAAATGTTTAAATAGAGTAATCTCCGCGTAGAATATTGAGAGTTTCCTGTTGCGTTGCCTATGATCTTGCTTCTCTTTGAGATTTCATTTTACAATTTAAAATGTGTCTACATTTTTCGAGAAAGGGTAAGGCAAAACAGTAAATGTTTTTATTCTAAGCATAGGCGTTTTAGGAGGAGGGGGATTGAGGGGGCAGCAGCTTCCTCCTCCCCCGAAATTTTAATTTATCGGTAAAAATTTCTTGTAAATAAGATCACTTAGCTCAGACGAAATAATTTTTTTGGGTGTAATAGCGTTTTAGTTGGCTAACTATTCTATGTTCTTTGTTGTACTCCATACCCCCAAAATGTTCCTACAACCCTTCAGAAATGCACCCCCCCCCCCCGCCGAAGTTATTTCCTATAAACACCTCTGATTCTAAGCTTTAAAAATGACACTAGGGATGAGAACGGAAACGCGCTAAAATGACGCAGGTCCTATGAGTTGAACATTCTTGGATCTTTTTTATCAAGCTAAAGAGGATTAAATGTTGATAAACCAGTTTTATTTATTTATTTATTAACTTAGCTTCCCTCGCGAGCATTGAATCTAAATTATGACGTTTGGAGCGTAGTTTCTTCTCTTTTTTACAGCAATTTTATCCCTGGATTGCGGTGGTGCAATACATAATAGACCCCGATGAAACTTTCGCTTCATTTGTACGCGACCTTGTTCGAAATGTACCGTTTAAATGACGCACTCGACCATTATTTTTCTTATAAAATCATTTAGCAATCGCATCAACTCGAAGGTCAACCTCCGTCTATGAAGCAAACAGCTGTACTTCACTTTTCCGTTCAACATCATTACGATGAAGGCGCAATATACAGAAAACATTTCTCACATTGCTCTATTTATATCAGTTAGAACTTTAATTAGGTTGATAACTAGTTTCACATAATAATAATACAGGAAATCTAATGTTTATAATTCCATTTTTTAAATGAATATTAGTTAGTTAGTAAATTGTCTGATGTCAATTCCAGGTTAATTGTCTGAGGGTCATTCCAGGTCAAATCAACACAAAAAACAAACATTTTCAACCTCACTATCTCAGAAATTGATGAAATTTGGTGAGGAGGTAGCCTTTGTATAGACTAAGAAAAATACTAAATATTATTGAAAAATATCAACTGATCTAGGCGCACGGTAGTGCGCCAGGCCAAGTTCCGGCCTAAGCATACTGTGTGTACATTACAGGCTGTCTTAGAGCCGATTTAAACCCTCTCATAACTTTCAACCACGTAAAAATAAAGTTATGAAATTTTACACAGTTATTATACTACTAGATGAGAGTAAAACTGGAAATTTTCATAATTCTACATCGAATAGTTTCTGAGATATAAGCGATCGAAAATCGGGATTTATAGGACTCACTCACTGATTCATCAAAATTATTAGGCACTTCCATACAAACCGTTTGACCGATTTTGACAAAATTTGACACACATGTCGGTCTTTGTCAGGGTAGTGTCATAGGCTAGTCAAAATCGTCTATCAGCTGCCTGTCGGCATGTTTGTTCCTTACACAAATTCACACCATTTGACCGATTTTGACCAAACTTGGCACACAGGTAGGCCTAGGTCCGGGGAATGCACTAGGCTAGGTAAAAAAGGTCTTTCAGCTGTCTGTCTGTATGTTTGTTCCTTATACAAATTCACACTGTTTGGCCTATTTTGACCAAACTTGGCACGAAGGTAGGTCTTGATACGGGAGTGTCATATTACCTATGACGTTTTCTACTTTTTGTTCCATCGAAATGCCATCATTCCTTCTGAAACCCATCTTGTGGGGTATCAAATGAATCGTCTTGGTAAGGAGAACCTATATTTGATGTTTTAAAAAACATTTCGACGCATCTTAACAAAAACAGTTGTGACTTCTTTCTTAAATGTAGTAAATAAAGTCGTAGGAGTTCACTGCATAATATTCTTCAAAGCAGATACTAAATTTTTCAAAGTCATCTAAATTACAAAGTTTAGGATCACAAACCCAAAACGTATCGTCTTTGTTCTTATATTTTTCTTGAAGGCCTTTTGCACTTTCCCTACTGTGATCTTTATCCTCGGGATAAGGTTCCTGTGTTTTACAGTGTAATAGTTTAGTTAAGAGAGCAATCAATTTGTCCTCTAGAGTAATGTCATCTGGAAGAGCTTCTAACATTTTTTAGTCTAGTGATTAGATGTATGTAGGTTGATTATTGGTATCAAATATCAAGCAGTAAGGAGAACCTTATGCAGAATCCAAAGACCCTGGTTTTATATGATGTACAAAAGCCAGTAGGTATGCGGCAACTAAATTCTATTTAATACTTAGAAAAAAGTAATGAGATCCCCAAAAAAACATAAATGTGAAATAGAGGCCAAGTTCCTGCCCCCACAAAGAAACAATCCCTTCCTCGTGAATCTCTTAAAATGTTTACACATAATCTTTTTTTATTAAATAATCCATCATAATCCATCATTTTTTTCCATTGGAATCCCATCATAAAACTTTAGAAATAAGTTCTCAAATACACTTAGAAAAACATATAACATTTTGAAATTTTTTAAAATACGCATTTTGAGATATTTACAAATAAAATTTTGTTTTTGAATTTGAGAAATTTGTTGTCCTCCTAACCTGTATGGTGTTGCATGTCATAAGAAAGTTCGTACCCAGAGCTTTAAAATAACACCCCTCCCAGCTCTCTAGCTTAAATATAAAAGCCACAATAGCAATTCAAACATTTCAGGTACCGGCATTTTTTGACAATTTTTGAAATTTTACATTGCTGTAATTTCCAAATCAGTTAATATTTTTCAATAATATTTGGTATTTTTCTTAGTCTATACAAAGGCTACCTCCTCATTAAATTTCATTTAAATCTGAGATGGTGAGAAAAAATCACTGTGTTGATTTGACACGGAATGACCCTGTATTATAATGCATTGCATATGGAAATTATTGTGGCTTGTATTTGTATTTATTATTTTTATTCAGATGAATCTTGTTACATATACATGTGTGTGAATATATATATATATATATATATATATATATATATATATATATATATATATATGTAAATTGTATCAACCTAAACATAGTATAAATGAAGTATATATGTTTTATAATCTGTTTTAGGGCTCATAGCCCTTATAATTAAATTAAAAAAAATGAATATTAATTTTTTTTTAAATTTACTTCAAAGGATTCGCATCTATGGCGAGGAGGCCTAATACAGACGGACCTAAAACTACGGGATTGGCGCTGGAGCGATTACAAAAAATCAAATCAATTCTATCAAATTACACGATTACACCTCAGATTATATTGCCGAACAACAAGATATACATTTATCACTGTCCAAATTAAATAACATACAGCGAAGTAATATCATAATTTGTACTGATTCATTGAGTTCTTTACGTTCTATGGAAAGCATTTACAACAATCATCCCATAATCTGAGAAATATACATGGAATTTCGCAGATTAAAACAACACAACATAACAATGCTTCTGATACGGGAGCATAAATACATAGGAATAAGTACAACGTTTATTTATTGAGAGTTTCGCAACTTTTGGCGATGTACTCTAAAGCAATACAGCAATGTATCATATAGTGATATTACAAAAATACATTTTTCAAATTATATGTATAAATACATTATACAGATGATTACAAATCGGTATTACATTAGATAGGAGTGTGTTAGTAAACTGTGTCCTAAGCGAAGTCTAGTCAAAATAACTTGGTTTCGTTTTGTTGTCCAACAAATTGAACGAATGGATTAAAACCCTAATTTAAACAAAAAAGAAAAATTAATCGGACATTTTTCATTTAAGCCTTAACTAACTTTACTTGTTACAGAGTAAGTTCGTATAATAAATAAGTAATATATTTATATTAATTCATTAATCAATTTTTATTTTTATTTTACAGATTTGTCTCATTGGAATAGCACGTGGGGCTCAAATTCCTCAATTCACATATGGTGAGCCAAAAAATTAATATATTTCGTTAGATAAAATTAAGATTTTTTTTTTTTTTTTTTTTGTGAATAATCATAAGAAGTAATGTTGTAACATTAGTTAACCCAAGGTTATGCATTTTTATTTTCAAGTATCTGTAACAACAACAAAAATTTTAATATTGAGAAACGCTAACTTCCTGTTATTATTAAATCCTTATTTTTTTTGATTGGGGTGATCAATAATACATCTTTCTTAATAGTATTAAATGTTATAAAGCATTTGCAATGTGAAGAAACTAAAATTACGGCCTGAAGGTGCTGTACCTAACATTTTTGGGATACACTCAAATCCACATTCAAATGAGTGGATTTTGTCAACAGTAGCTACTGTTTACCTGACAGGGCGCTTTTTATTCAACTTCACCACCTAATCAGTTTTTAAACGTAGGTAGATAGGGTAAAAAGAGAAAACGCAAAATGCAATAAGTTTTTTTTTTTTTTTTTTTTTTTTTTCTTTTTTCTTTTTTTTTTTTACATATTTTTATTTAGGCTTTCGTTTTTCTGTGTTGGGTGGAAAATATTCAAACAGATTATAACACATAATCGCTTTCGAACACAGAAGGCATTCCACATGAACAATGAAATTACTCCATTTTATGTTTATATATATATATATATATATATATATATATATATATATATATATATATATATATATTTGTCTGTTCTCTCTCACGCAGACTTAATAATGATCCGCCTTTTATGCAATTTGTTACGAAACTGTTTTGTCTAATTTGAAAGGTCAAGTTCGTTAAACAGGAATCCGGCCGCCGGAACAACTTTTTTGGGGTGAAATTTGCACAAAAAAATAGTAACGCATAAGTTTTTGAGGTAATATGCTTGAAGGTACCTAAAGTAAAAAAACTTTTAAGGCGATATCTGTAATCGTTTTCTAGAAAAGTGGATACAATTAGTTTTTCTAACTAATTTTCGGTGTGAGTATTTAGAATCGTTATATTCGGTTGAAATATTTGAAATTCAACCATACTAAGATATTTAATTTTTGGTTACATTTGGAGTTAAGGAAGTATTCAAGAAAAAAAAAATTATGAGCAGGCATGAGCAGTTTCAGGATTTTCGAAATTCCTGAAAATCTGACGTTTTCTCTTAGCCAACTATTCTTTGTCTTCTCGTCACCTCAACGGCTAACTAACTGCATCTCATTTTAAAAGTATAAAGAATTTAATTTTGGCAAACATTTTCTTCCAAAAAGTATTTTCTTAAAATAAAACGGACGTGTAAAGACTGATTAATAAATTAATTTTGAAAGCTTCCTTTCGATCCTCGTCGTCATTCACCGGATAGAACATAACGTCGAACATAACCGGCTTCGTTCTCCTTGAAACCACACTCCCTATCCTCTACTGAATAAGGAAATCCCTTTCAACATGAAACTTTTATTCTTAGCCAACAGGAAAATACCGATTTGGCTGTGGTTTAGCAAAAACAGGTCCGCCAATAAATTATATAACTAGTATGCTAGCAAATTATTTAACTGAAAAATTACTGGAATTATTTCGCTAACATAACGTAATATAAATTTTATATTATAAGATAGTGACCCTATTTTTCCAATATATCCATATTCTGGACTCAGAGTCCAGACATGGCCCTACCTGCGGAGGGTTCTCTAATGGATAGGCTGTAAGCATATTTTATTGTATTTAGTTTGGGTGCTCCTGAAGAGGCGTCACAGCGACGTGAAACATATAGAGCCTAATAAAAGCGTATAGAAGAAAGTAAGTGTTTTTATAAAATTGACCTTCTGCCACAGACGAATATATAAATTTTATTTATTGTTTGTTCTTAACATGTTTGTCAAAAGAAAATTTGTATTCGCATTGGCCTACCTTAAATTTGCACTAGAAGGGCATATAAAATTACTGATGTATATGCTGAACAAATTTCTGTCCTACAGGAGATGTTTAAAATTTGCTAATTACTCTGCAAGAAAAGTTTCATAATTATTACTTTCAACCTATCTTTTAATAATAAATATTGCTAAGAGGGAATATCTATAAATTACCACCATTTCTATCCGGGAAAGGGGGATGATGCCTAGTTCTATTTCTATCTACATCTAGCTGTTGGTCTGAGACCGTAGGATTATGAAAATATATTAAAAAAAAACTTTCTTTTCTTTTACTATTTTATATTTCATACAACGAGCCCCCGTTATTAATTAATTAATAAAAGATAATTAGGTCAGCTGGATCGTCCAGGCCGAATTAATTGATCTATAATTTTCCTTTAAATATCGCCTTCCCCTGACGCGATTACTGTAATATTTAAATACTTCACCCTCATTAGGATTTGAGATTTTATTGAAATATTTGCTTCAGAAAAACAAAAATTCCGGCCCTTAGTTTTATTTATTTTTTTATTTTGTTTTGTTTTTTGTAGGTAGCCTTTTCGTAACGAGTCGATACACCCTGGCTAACGAGGTTGCCAGATTTCCTTTTCTGATAAAAGAGTTTTATTATGAATTTAGTACCGCAGACAAAAATAAAACAGTTTCGGTTACTATCGTGTTGGCACATTCAAACACTACTAAACGCAACTCATACTTTTGGTACCTCTAGGATCATTGATGGATATTTGAAGAAATAATACCAAAAGTATTTTATCGCTTCCGAATTATTAGGGAAATCTCTATGGAGGAAGAAGACACGGACTAATTGTGTTATCATCGCTTAAAGCATTCCTATTTAATAAACAATGTATCTCGTCCTTGAGATAATTTCCGTAGGAGAATGTTGAGTTCCGGGTTGCTGAGTTTGTCTCTCGTTCTCGTCACGTGTTTGACTACATTAGCGGAACAGTTCAACAAAAGGACGGAAGAGACAATAGAACGGCCTGAAGATATTTCGTTCCGCCGAAACCTTCTGTATAGGGAAGGTGTTCATTTAGATAGGCCATGTCGGCGTAAGGAAATTCCTACCTGGGTAATGAGGTAGTCGATGGCAAGCTTTATTCGACCAAGTTTGGCGTCTCTTGCTCATCGTCGTACGTTTTCAAATAATCTGTATATAAACGAAATAATCTAGGCACCAAGATATGCATCCGGAAGCCAAGAAGTATATTCTGAAAAAATTATATAAATTCTGATAAGACTCGACAAAAAGACAAAGTAAAGAAGACAAAGAAAGAAACAGTTTGCTTTCGCCACACAAAAATAGATCGTTCAGGTATTACTCGTTAACAACGAATGACAAATCAAGATGTACCTAAATGCCAATACTGTAAAATAACATTGAATACAATAACATATACTCTCTGAATGCAAACTAAAGGAACTTTGATTTGCCCGATAACTTGGCTAACTCAGTGACGGGGCCCAATATATAGCAAGGGCGTATATAAGGGGGGGCTGAGGGGACCGCAGCCCCCTCCACGAAATTTCATCGGTAAAAATTCCATAAAACCCTTAAAAATAAATTAAATAAATGTTTTAGCCAACTTAAACGCTATTACACCCAAAATAGAATATGTTTTATGAACTAAATGATCTTATTTAATTTATTTTTAAGGGTTTTATGAAATTTTTACCGATGAAATTTCATAAAACCCTTAAAAATAAATTAAATAAGATCATTTAGTTCATAAAACATATTCTATTTTGGGTGTAATAGCGTTTAAATTGGCTAAAACTCTTCCAAGATCTAAATTGTTAGTATTCCATACACCGGAAATGGTCTCAGCCCCCCCCCCCCCCGAAATTTTCCCAGCCCCCTCCAAAATTGTTTTCTATATACGCCCATGATATACAGAAAATACATTCCAACTATACACATGACAGTATTTAAATAAAATAAAAATAAATCCTAAATGAACATTAATGCCGTCTAAATAATTTTAATAGGCTAATAGCTGATGTGTATACCATTCAGCCATATTTTCTTTTTGTTCATATTCTTAACAATTTCTTTTAAATTTTTACCAAGTGTTAAGTATCTGTAAAACTTTAATCGGCAATGATTCTAGGATAATAAATAATTAAGAGAGACACGCCTTGGGTCTGGTACCTTGTATTTAAACAAAACAATTTCAAATTACAACGAAAACATTGACCTGGATCCTCAATTCTAAATTATCACCAAGAAGCTAAAGTTAAAATTTTGAGTTGATCATTAAAGACGTCCGTCTTGAAACCCGTATACAATATGCAAGTCATCCAGTACCTAGTTGCATGAGTAAATGAAAATTTTTTAAAAGATATATTTTTTTTTTGTACAGTAATACTTTCATAAACATGTATTAAATAGGGAGTTCACAAATACTGATTCATATTTATTTTATGTATTTGTAATAAAACTGAATCAGTCAAATTAGAAACAATTTTTTCTTGTTAGAAGTAGAGCTTTCCGGGCAGTATTTGAACATGCCGTGTAAATATTTTCTACTACTGTTCTGCTGTTGGTTTCGTTCTATAGAACGTTTTTTTTCTCTATTTACGTCACTTTTTAATTGGTTGTTGTTTTTTTTAATGCATTGAGCAGTGGAATGAGTATTCTAGTTTTGTATTGACTTATAGAGGCTTCCTTAAGAATAAAGAGTAATTACCGCTTCTGTGTAACTCGGCTACTGTCAGTTTCCTGTGCCTTGTGACACCTAAAATATTGCTTGTATTCAGGATGTGTATGGGCTTGCTATAAAACAACCTGTTGGTTCTTGGTAATGATTTAATATTCTCACTTAATTAATATCAAGGCGAACAAAAAAGGTGCGAAGGCCACCAATCTCAAGTTCCCTTTAATTAAAGTGGATCTCATTCAAAACAACTAGGGTCTTTTTGCGAAGATCACAGTTACTTTTGAAGTAGCAGTAGTGATTGTGTCAGTGATTCAGGTATTCATGCGCATAACTCCTTTGCCTTCCTATTGGAGGAGCTTTTGAGCAATTGTATTGGTTCTTGCTGGGAGTAAAGTAACCTTCAACAGTGAATTAGCTTATTTTTATGAATAAGCTCTGGTTATGTTAGTGAGTAAAAATGAGTCTTTTACAATTAGTTCGCGATATTCCTGACAAAGAAAAAGCGATTGGTTTCTTACTCGGAACAATTAATAGAATTCTATAATTTTAGCGAGTTGGATAGACTAGAGGCGCTAAAATTAATAGAATTCTATTAATTTTAGCGAGTTGGATTGACTAGAGTTTTGATATCTTCTTGAGCGAGCGTAAACGGATAGCACGTATGCTCATAATGCTAAATAAATGTAAAATATCCAAAAAGAGAGAGAGAGAGAGAAAAGGAATAAAATATGTGTGTTTACAAATATCATTGTTTATGTTATCCTTCATAACCTGCAAAACCGTTAACTTTAATGCTTATTAACTTTTTCGTAGTTGAGAGAATTGAGTTCCATCATATTAACCTTTTTATTAATAAATATTGCTTCCCATTATCTAATATGAATTATAACCGTAGATAACGAATCAAGTAGTAATAGATTACCAGCAAAGAACCTATAAGCTAATCAGTGAGCTTATCAGCGAGTACGATTAACTGTTATAAATCACTACTGCTACTTCAAAAGTAACTGGATGTGGTCTTCGCAAAAAGACCCAACAACTCTTCATCCTATTGGGGTTGCCGAGTTGCCTTAAAGATTTCTGCCATAAATAAATACAAACATTCAAGCGTGGCTTTTAGTCTTTTTTTTTCTTGCAACCCTTAAAGAAGTTTAAGTTTTCCTGCCTGCAGGTGGTTGAGATTCTTCATTTCAGGGCTCGTTGAAGGAATTTCATGCTGCACCATGGATGTTTAGGAATGGTGTCAACCATAACTCCAAAATAAATTATTTAATAACTAACGATACGTAGTTCTTTTTATTTTTTTTTTTTATTTTCGCAATAAATTGTAGTTCCCATGCATTTAATTATATTTCTATTACTTAACTTCATATTTGCCGTGTCATTTGTAACTGAAAAGCGAAATGTAAATGTATTTCATGACTGAATCTAACTTACTTAAATCATAATATTTGTAGGATAGAAATTATAGAAACCGAAAGTAACCCTTGTGTTACTGATGATTATGACGATGATTAATGCGATATTAAGTATTTTTATTATTTAGTCATAGGAAAAGTCCACTAACGGAAAATGTAAAACGTTAAAGAGCATCATCATGATATGATTAATATTATGTCCGATTACAACGAATGTAATTTGCTTGCATTATTAACCGTAATGGAGCTGCAATCGAGAATTGAAGTGGTGTTAAGAAGTGTGGGGCTTGAAGAAATCACAAACAGTGGACGGAGATGGCGCCTAAAGGAGATGAGAATCTTAGATAAATATTGCTGAGGATCTTATGAATGAACCTTGCCCGTTTGCAAATCAATTGAATATGTTATTTCATATTCATTCCCTAAAGAATCGTATACTCTTCATGACTTATTATTTTAGGGCTGGTGCACTCTTCTTGTTCTCGGGGGGCGTTCGCCCCCTTTTCTGCCTTCCGATTAAGATCAAATTTACTGGGAGATTAATTGTCCTATTTGGCATAGTAAAACTCCCGTATTCTTTGAGTTGCCGGTTTCTCTGATTTCTTGGCGCATACTTAGAGGGAAAAATACTAATTTTTCATTGATCAGAACTTTCTCTTGAGGCAGACATTTAAGATGGGTTTTCTCCTTTTAACTTCGTCGCTGGAATTCTGTTCTCCTTTATGTACTTCGGCTTCTATCCCCAGCAGCATCTTGATGGACAAGATGGTCGATGTATTCCTAGTGTTAAAACGAAACAGAATTGGTAGGACTATTAGGTCAGTAAAGTCCTCTTATCATCTACCACTTCAGCAAATATTTAATTAAATGCTTCAAAATTCTGAGTGCACGTGAGAACATAAGATGCAACCCTAAAACGTCGACGCATTTTTGTTGGAAACCACCGTGTGGATAATCGCTCCTCTCCCTAACGGACAGCCCCGTTATAATAGAAATAATAAGTGTAATTGAGAAAGGCGGAAGTTGTAGGAGGATCGTGCTAGAGTCTAACCACCTAAGAACGATTGTTAATAAGCGATCTAGGGACAAGTATTACGTAAATTATGATATTCACCAAATCTTCGCTTTATTGCTCTCTGCAACTTCCACGTAGATTAGATTAGATTACATCTTGACTCATAGCCTCCTATCATGGAGTGCTCCTCGGCCATTTATCCTATATTGCGAGTCATAGAATGACCTGCTTAAGATTAAACTCCTGATGAACATCAGATATTGCCTGAGCTCCATATTTTGTCCTCATTGAGGCTTCCAAATTGTACAAATCGTCTTTTTTCAAATGATATGCAATTAAATGTAACATGGTTGGGTGCCCCATCCCTACACCATCTGCAGACTGGTGATGACCTCATCTTCCATTCTGCAGATGGACATTGTACCATGCTTATTCATGGTACCATGTCGAGACAAAGTTGCCACAATCTCTCTTCAATTCCTTTCTGGCCATACCCTAAAAGCTTTCTTTCACTTAAGGAAAATAATCCACTTATCCAAATTTAATTTAGTATGAATATTTCCTGATAAAATTTAAGTGGATACCTGATTTTTTAAGTTTGAAATCTAATAATTTTATTAGATACGAGGCGAAATATAGAAAAAGGTGGTTATTTTACACAATAGAAAACAAGGAACACATTATTCCTAAAATAAATATGAAGCAAAAGGGTGAAAACGTTTTCAGCACCAGACAGTTATCAGTAGAGTAATGTCTGGAAGTTATACAGTGAAGGTATTCCTAACCAAGTTCCATTCAAACACTGTCAAATGTAAGAAGATTTCTCAAGAGGTATGTCCACGTGGAGGAACGGTCGACCTTGGCAGAGACAATGAGACACATAACCAACTGTCAAACTTGTCTGGGCACATTTCTCTCTTTCCCCTTCTAGAATGGTTAAGCCCATTCCTGCGCTTAAAAGGAGGGCTTTCAGTGACTGGTTCATCATGAGTCTGGGCTGATTTGGAAAGCCTAGGAATGGAACTAAACCAACACATCCGAAACTTGAAGAACCTACTAAGGTGGTCCTATCGAAAAGGACTTCTTATCTTGTAGGAAATATTCTAAAGGTCACCTTCCACCCGCCTAAATTTCGATGCTCTTTTGGAGATATTTAAGAAAATATACGAAAAGTATAAAACTGCTCTTGTCTGTAGATAGTTTTTGATAATACTGTGTTATTGAGTTTCTGACGGTAACTACTCTCATCAGCATTTCTGTATTACGTTATTAGCGGAATGGGAAAGGGGGATGCCTGTCAGAAGGGAGGAAACTCATTTAACTCTGTTGTCCGTAATGTGAAGGAGATATTTAGAATGCTTCTTTTTTTTGTAGTAAAGTAGAAAGAGAGAATTCTGAAGAATGTTTGATTCTATGGTTTAATATTGGTCCATGATAGTTCTTAAACAAAAAAAAAAAATTATGATGGTTCTTTTTAAAACTTAATCAGAGGTCACTGAAAAATACTCCTTACTGCCAAACAACTTAATAGTGCCTAACAAACCAGTAGTTGCACCAGATATATATTTATTATAAAATAAAGCTTTTTGTTCATTTGTTCCGGCAAATTGAGAATATTTCATTCAGCGCTTTTAATTAATATCTTAAAATTTTATATTTGGAATAAATGTGCTAAAACGTTAGAGAATCAGAATGCTGTATTTAGTTCATTAAATTATCAGTGTTACATAAAACTGTAATGCTGATTTTATTCTCCAAGCCTCTTTAATTATAAGTCAATCAAGTGATCCATCGACCGAATATTCTGGAGCGCAATTAATCACAGCTCTTTCATGAATGAACTGATATGCTCTGATTATTGGAATTTTTTTCTGGTGACCAGAGAATCTGGAGTACAGGTTTCAAGTAGTAGTTTGTACATATGTAAAAGCTACCTGTTAGATGTAGTTGTCGTTCTGCAGCTTGTACAATCAGTTAAAGTTCAATTTTATTATATCTTTGGATGTTAAAATTTTCTTTACTGTTATTATTACGCGGAAAATGTGAACAATAGCGTTGCATATAAAACCGAAGGGTGGGTCCTTGATAAAAGGAGAACAGTCATTTCTAGCGACCCACATGAGCCTTGGCCTTTGGCGGAGTAAAAGCGAGTGTTACAGTTCCAGGATCAAGCCAAGGTGCAGCTGTCCACTTCGGTTGTTGGGCTGAAACAGATTTAACAGCCTTCTCATATTGACTTAATAATCACACCTTCATTGTAGATTGATGATGCCTGTCAATGTTGACCTTACTCCCACTGAAAGGGTATCCAATCGCCTATTCATAAATACAATTCATAAATAATGTAGCTAACACAAAACTTTTTAAACTGCTATGTTTGTTCCCATTACGGTAATGCGTTTTTTCTGCTTTAATTTTATGCGGTAATCTTATTTCCTTTCTATCTCCTCTAAGATGACTTGAGACTGGCAACAAGGCTTTTATGTTGAGAAAATTTACCAAAAATGTTCTTACTAGCTGATTCAATTACTAGGGCATATTTTGGCGGAATTTGTCTAATAAAAATCAAACTGGATCTAAAACATACCCTAGACATTGTCACTTAAAATATTCCACAGTGCATTTAAATACTACTACTATGACAGCGCAATGCAATCTGCTTTTCTTATTTTTTAAAATTTTATAAGAACTATGAAACCTTCCTTATTGTATGATAATTGGCGTTGTTTTTTCTTTCCCATAATGAGAGCGAATAATTACTTCATAACGAAATAATTATTATAGAGAAGAGGCTATTACTTCAAGTAATGCCGACTTTATTATATTCATCACGTTATCGGTTTTTTTTCTTCTGTCGCCATTAAGGTTCGAAGGTTTCTCCACTGCTCTTGTAAAATTATAATTATCATTGGAAACAATAAAAAATCTTCAGAGGTTCACTCTTTACATTTATAGTTACTCTGCCTTGACATTTGCCATATAATTGCTATATGCTTTCTTAGCTACCTTTCCGGACATTATATAAACTACTTGACACGACTAAAATTGGCATTTGTGGAAAATCTAGCCAGTGCGAGAGCCCATTGAAAACAAACTTCTGCGAGATAAGCATTTAGCTCCGAAATCACTAAAATGTTGCGGAAGATCAATAAGAAAAATACTCGATTACTTCAGCTCAAAATTCTTCATTCACTGCCCAACAATTTTCAGGAGCTTAAAATAACATCGAGGTCACATCAGTAGCAATCATACACAGTCCGTGGGGCTAAACCTTCCAATAATCCAGGTCAGATTGAGCATAAATAGCTCGAAAATTATATACAATTTACTTACAAATATTTACTAGATAAAACTATATACATCAGTTCATTTAAAAAGAGCAGTTTGGCCAATTTCTCTTCAGATGGCGAAGTTGGTTTATAGTTTAGGTGGTAGAGAATACATTGTGAGCTAGTGAAGTTGTAAGGAAAGCTTTCTGTCGAATTTGATCTTTAAGGATTGGGTTTTGGAAGTCATTATAAAGCAAAACATAATAAGGAGCATGGTTCTGAGGACGTTGGGGTCGGTGAAAAGGCTTTTCTGAGTACTGAAGGATTTTTGGCCTTCTTTTAACCTGATTAAATCCTTTAAACACTATCCGATAGGTTTGTTAGGCAGACATATTTTAGAGCCACTAAATTGTCAGTGATGTGTGGGTTCGAATAAATTTGTCGATATTGCATTTTTATATTTAGGCTCCATTATATGAATTAACTTGTCATACGAAACCTGGTAGCCTACATAAGGTGTCGGAAAATAGAACAGAATAACTGGATAAGAATCCCAACCTGGAAAGATAATGTGTCTAAAATACTATAAATTATTTAAATACTCTCTAAATTCCAAGGCATAACGGTATATCCATTTTAAGGAATATTTAATTTTATTATTTATTGAAGGGCTGATTTTTTTTTAATAATGTATTATGAAACTGAATGGTAGAAATGACAAGTAAGGTCCTACCCCTTTCACTCGTTGACTAGTTATCCAAAGCTCATAATCTTCTACTTTAGCCCTTTCACAATCTCTTACCCAAACCTTATGCAATACATATCAAAGTTCCCAGATATTAGGAAAATATCAGGATCTCGGAACTAATCCTTTGTGATAGTGGAAAGGATTAATTTAGATCTAAGCTGAAATATTATGGATTCTGTCCATTAGTGCTTTCGTTTTCGTTGGTATTTTTCCAAAGGTCATATTTCTCATTGCACTACCACTTTAATAATGCAGCATAGCAAATAGTGACGTGACTGTTTATGTTTGTGATCTCTCTACCATTTTTTATATGGTTTAGAGTGGACCACTGGTGGTAAAGGACTGCAGAGATTTGTACATATGTTATATTGAGAAATCAGGATTTATTACAGAAAGCATAATTCTATGGAGGGGGTGTAAAGCCAAAACTCAGGAACAATTTATGGTTAGTGGGTTACTTAAATTTTGATTATGGGGAAATGATGAGCATGATGAGCTGCTGGGGTTTGTTGAGATGAGATGGTTTGCTGGATCTTTAGAATGATGAAATTAAGAGAGGTATCTTGAGGTGTCTTGAGTATAGTTTGTGCTTAAGCACTCCCTGCTATTTGCTGTATTCTCCTTCTTCGTGCTTCTCCAAATCATGGTGGGCTGGCCAACTCCATTTCCTGCTCCCTTCGCTCGGCCTGGGTGGCTAGGATATTTACTCCTCCATAATGTGAGAGTAAAACCTTAGGAAGTAAAAACTTAGTGATGTTCCACACTGCCACACTTTGTCTAGGCGACTATATCTTCCGAACTTGTCGTATCTTGTAGGTTTATACTGCCGCGGGAAGGTAGTTCCCGGGCACACGGCTAGATGTATCACGGGGTATACTTCTTACATATAATGAGCGGCGTTCCGCGAACAAACCGCCCATCTAAATTAGATTAAGCTAATTTACAATTCAAAATAAAAATAGAAAATAATACAATGGTACATACAAGTTTTTTTGTAAATGGTTCAACATACAAACAAGGTTGTACAGAAGTGATAAAAGTATGTAAACAAAAATACAATAATGAGGGTAAATACTTCAAATAAGTAAGGTTAAATAGCTGGACAAATACTTCGAATAATGAAAAGACTTCCAATAAAGAATACTACTAATAATAACTGAGCCAATTGTAGCATAGGAATAAAATAACAAAATAAAGAAACTGAACCTTGGAATACAAAAAATGGCCGAACGATCTTCTGCGTTTCGGCAGGAAATAATGGAACAAGGGACGTAACTGCCCTAGTTAGAGTCTTGCCGGTGGGGGGTTAGGACATCCACAACGCGAATGATTCCATCGCGACCAGGGTAGGTGGATGTGACTCGTCCTACGGGCCATTGTCCTAGAAGAGGTCTTCTTTCCACAAGGATCACTAGGTCTCCGAAATTGATGCTGGGTTGATTCTTTCTCCACCTGGTTCGAGGTTGAAGATGATGGAGATATTCCTTTCGCCATCTTGTCCATATGGAGGTAATTTGACCTTTTATCGCCTTCCATCGGGGAGGATGAGCGTGAGTCAGCTTATCCTCTGTTGAACAGTCTGGTAGGGAACCAAGAGGAGCGCCAATCAAAAAAAGTCCGGGGGTTAGGAACTCAAAATTCTGTGCATCCTCAGTTAGAGCGCACAATGGACGGGAGTTGAGCAAAAACTCTATTTTAGCGAGGGCGGTCGTCAATTCCTCGAATGTGAGCTGCTGTTTTCCAATTGAGCTCGCAAGGAGACCCTTAACACTCTACACCGGCCTCCCAGAGGCCACCAAAGTGGGGTGGCGGGATAAATTTCCAACTGATGCTGCGGGGAGAAATGTTTTTGGTGACTTCAGGCACGATGCTCTGCTGGAACGTATGTTCCGTGGTCCGACCAGATCGTATTTGGGACGCCTCTTCTCGAGATAAAGCGTTCCAGTGCATCAAGAAAGGCTGAGGTAGAGAGAGAGGACACAAGTTCTAGGTGGAGAGCTTTGGAAGCAAAACACACAAAGAGGCATAGATACGCCTTGCCTAACAATGCTTTCCTCCTTTGGGACTCTTTGATGAGAAACGGACCAGCGTAGTCTACACCAACCTCCATAAAGGATCTGAACTGAGAGAACCTCTCTTTGGGAAGGGAAGCCATCAGAGGCGCTGAGGGTTTTGCCCTTAATAACCGGCAATGTACGCAGTTGAGGATGCGGCCTCTTATCAGCTTCGTTGCTTTTGGGATCCAGAATTTTCCTCTCAAAAGCGCTAACGTCAAGGAGGTTCCAGCATGGTAGTGTGTCCGGTGAATATGGTCCACAAGGAGACGTGTGAAGTGCGATGTCTTAGGCAGAAGGATCGGGTGCTTACTTGAAAACTCCAGGGGTGAGTTTTTCAACCTTCCGCCCACCCTGAGGATCCTCTGTTCGTCAAAGAAAGGACAGAGTTGGGCATAGTCTTTCGGACGATCGGGCTGTTTCTGAAGAATTGTGGGAGTCGGGAGCGTTTTACGACTCGTGCGCATCTCAACTCCGCTCCGCTGTATTCTTCAGCAGATATGACGTCTGAACGAGGTTTGGAAACAGATTTTCTCGAAGTGAGTAGGAGTATTCTGGCTGTGGTCCTTATCAACTTGTCGTACGAGGAGAATCGTGAGAGCCAGTCATCATCATGATTCTCGTCCGTGCGAGCGGCGGAAAGCAAGTTGACAGTTTTCTGCTCTTCATTTGACTCCGACCAGTCTGGGTGTGCTCGAAGCCAAGGAGGTCCATTCCACCACAAATTTGACTCCTTGAGGGTGTGAGGAGAGCAGCCACGTGGTGCCAGATCCGCAGAGTTGTCTTGTGAGGAAACGTGATGCCAACGATGAGCAGGAACCACGTTCGTGATCTGTGAGACTCTGTTGGCTTCGAAAACCTTGAGCTCGTGAACCGGAGTTTGGAGCCAACCGAGGACTACTTGAGAGTCGGAGAAGCACGTCACACTGGTGGCAATAGACTGTGGGACTGAGGATACAAGACGAGACAAAAGAACAGCTCCGCAGAGTTCAAGACTGGGGATAGAGGTAAACTTTAAAGGAGCTACTGTGGTTTTGACGAGCGGGACGTTGAAGTCGCATTTTGAATCCTTTGACTGCAGTCAACGAAGCGCTGTACCTCTTTGTTGGTGTGCTACAGAAGTCGATGAATCGCCTGGTTTTGCCGGACGGGACGTCTTTCTTCAAAGGTAGTTCCACAATGAATCCTCCCTCGTTGTTTCGTGAGGCTTTCTTGGAGTTGGATTCTTCGCAATAGGTGTCTTCTGAGTTCGTTTGATTAATAGGTTCGGGCTCTTCGAACTTGCGAAACGACTTAATCACATCCTCAATTGAATGATCCCTTTCGATAAAGAATGAGTGATGAGAGCTAGAGGAATGATCAGTCAATGTGCCGGTGACAACGAGTCCGAATATGGTGGGAATCAACGACAAACCTTCGATGTCAGAGGGTTTGGATGCGCCGGAGATTATTTGATGGAAGACATCTCCTAGCAGTATGTCGATGTTTTTATGTTCTCCAAATTGGCGATCGGCCAAAGGTAAATGCATGAGCTTGCTGGAAAGCGATGTTGGCAGGCTGATACTGGGCAGATTAGATGTAATGTGATCGATGACCAACGGTGTTACCTTTAACTCTGTGTCTCCAGCGAGTGGGCGTAAAACGCAGTGTGTGGATCCTTTTACTAGGTGCGCTGGTAGGGTTGATCCTGCAAGACTTGTGATGGACACCTTGGAAGGGCAAATCTTAGCACCTATCTTCTTTGCGAGTGTGGAAGTCATGAAGCTATTTTGACTGCCCGAGTCGAGGAGAGCATGTGCGGTGTGGAAATCACCTCTTGAACCTCTAATCAGAATGCGCACGGTTCCGAGGAGTACGGTGCTCCTTGAGCATGATTTCTGGGCTGAGCCAAAACCGATGAAGGACTTGTCTTGAGTGTCTGCAACTGGAGATTGTCTTTTGTCATGAGCTGGTTCTTCATCCTTGGTGACTCCACGATCATCTCGATGGATCAGCGAATGATGTTTATTCCTGCAGTAGATGCAGCGAAATTTAGAACGGCAGTTTCCTACTCTGTGCCATATTATCGAAGCCCGTTGTTCTACAGGAAGTTTTTTAAATCGTTCGCACTTGGCACAGGTGTGGGGGCCTTGGCAGAAAAGGCACTGCACAGACTTGGGACTTGGAACTTTGAGAGTCCGAGGAATCGCTGCTGGTGTAAAATGAAACCGCTTTGATTGAGGAGTTCCTGGTGGGGCAGCTAACGCGAGAGTTCGAGGAGGACCTACTGCTTGAGCCTGTCCCTGATACATCCTGCGACATCTTGAGGGCGAGTATCCTTTGGCGCATGAACCCAATTACATCTTCAGTCTTTGGAAGGTCCTTGCTGGACTCTCGAGATAATTCAAATTGTTTCCTCGTTTCAGCGTCAAGAGCGCGCAGGGCTATTGTGGACAATATGAATTCGCAAGGATTCTCGAGTTTGAGAGAGTTAAAGGCCTCGATACTATCTGCAACGCCTGTATGAAACCTATCATATTTCTGCTGTCCCGATTTGGCAGAGGTAACTTCACAATCCACGATGCGATGAACTAGAAGACGAGCTAATACTCGAGGATTGTCATAGGTCTTCGTTACCTTCTCCCAAGCTTGATCGTAGGACTCATCCGCGATGGTGAAATTGGAAACTAATGACGCGGATTCTCCTTTGAGAGCTGCTATCAGATAATGAAATTTCTCAATTTTGCTGAGAGATTTGCGATCGTGGATCATGGAGCGGAACGTATCTCTGAAGTGGGTCCATTGTAGGAGGTCACCTGAGAATGTTGGAATTGGGACCTTATCGAGCTCGGGACCGCGGGAAGACACTATTGGCAGTTCGGTTTTCTGAGCATTCCTTAAAGAGTCGCGGTCCATGAGGGAGAGTAGAATGCCTTTAGCGGCAATGATTTCAGACCGTAGTTTGCTGTACACCGCTTCCCAATCCTTATTAGGGAAAGGATCGCTTTCTCCCAAAATTAAATGCAACGAGGCGCGTTTGTCCCATGAGCAGCAGAATTCCTCCCACTCTTCCTTCGCGACGAGATATCTCACCTCGAAACTACGTATGTCGTCATCTGCGATGTCCTTCAATGTAATGTCGCCGATTCTAATGATGTTGCGCTTTAAAAGGCGCATTTTGCGTTCAAGTGTGTTGGCTTGATTAAGATAATCAGTGGTTTTCGTCGCTTGACGCCTTTGAGCGTCTTGATCTTCAGGCATGTTTAAAACAAAAACAAAGCAGCCAACCAGATAGAGCAGGAGCGGAGCAAGGAGTTAGCCAAACAAATAAAAGAATGAGAAAAAATGGAATAAAAGGAAGAAGCACAAGATAAAATAGAGAAGAAAGACACTCAGGTACCAAAAAGAACAACAAAATAAATAAAACTTGAGAAGAGAATGGACTGAGCAGACGAAACATTAAAATAGAGTAAGATAATTGGATTACATTAATACAACAGGCTAAGCTTAAGTCAATTAAAACCAATAAAATAATCAAAAAGCATTTATAACACGTCATACATGAGGCGACAGTCACGAAAAGAAACCAAGGAGAGAGTGACGTCACGAGAGCGGGGCCACTGTAACTAGACTTGATAACTACTACCTCTATGGACTGAGTCTAGGTGGAGAAACAGCTAGCTGAGCGAAGCCTCCTTAGTTTGAGAAAATCACGAGGATCAGTCACAGTGGAAGAAAAATTGTGTTTTAAATTGGTGATTATGTGTGGAATAACAAATTTATTGACTTTATGTGAAATAATAATAATACCTGTGTTAAATATATCTAGAAAATAAAGATATAAATTATATTTATGGGAATCTTATTGTCTACCCAGATCATTTAATAAATGAATGAAGAACATAATAATAATAATAATAATAATAATAATAATAGTAGCACCATCGGCATGACGTTTGGTATTGACAAGTGTGCCGTACTGCATGTTTCAAAAGGGCAATCAGTTTTGACCAATAACATTGCGTTAGCTGATGGTGATGCTATCCGTGAACTCGATGAGGATGAGTCGTACAGGTATCTTGGCGTACAACAACATCTGAAAATAGCCAAAAGAGAAGTAAAAGAGGAACTGAAGGCTGTGCTTCTTAAACGCTTGCGTCTGATTTTAAAAAGCTATCTACATGGCAGGCAGAAAATAAAGGCAATTAATACATGGGCAATTTCATCACTGATTTACAGCTTCGGAGTCATCAAATGGTCGGATACATCGTTACAAGAACTGGATCGTCTCATACGAACAGAGATGACTAAGGCACGTATGCACCACCCCATATCGTCAATTGAAAGGCTGTATTTACCCAGGAATAAAGGAGGACGAGGTCTCGCAAATATTCAAGACTTATGTCGCTCCCAGGAAATTAACCTGAGGAGCTACATAATGGCAAGCGAGAATCGTCTTTTCAAGGAAATGGTCAAACTGGACGAAAATTATACAACCTTAAAATTGAAAACAAGCAAATGGCCGGAAATTACGACAGAATCGGATCGCCTTGGCTCGTGGCTAAAGAAAGCATTACACGGGCGATACCATAGTCAGTTATTTGATCCGGAGGTGGTGCTCTCATGGTCGGTAGCGTGGTTGACTTCTGGAAGGCTATTCCCCGAAACAGAGGGGTTTGTAATAGCCATCCAGGATCAAGTAATAGCAACAAGATCCTATCGACGTCACGTTTTGAAGGATGTCAACATCTCTGACAAATGTAGACTTTGTAACAAATCGTATGAGTCGATCCAGCACATTACGGGGGGCTGTGAGATTCTTGCGGGATCCGATTATCTTCAGCGGCACAATAACGTGGCCAAAATATACCATCAAGCACTCGCAGAAAAATATGGTATGTTGGATGATGTGGTCCCTTATTACCGCTACGTCCCAAATAGACTTTTGGAGAAAGGTACAATTAAGATGTATTGGGACGAAGCAATGTTAACGGACCGTACTGTCCATCACAATAAACCGGACATTCTTATCATTGACAAGGGAAGTAAGACAGCCGATATTATTGATTTCGCAATCCCCAATGATGAGAATGTCCGGAAATCATATGCCGAGAAACTGCGCAAGTATCAGGAGTTGGCCATAGAGCTGAAAGACTTGTATAAGTTGGATTCCGCAAGGATTACAGCCGTCATAATCTCGACCAACGGGATCATTCCAAAAACGACGATTGCCGCAAATACATATTTGAAACTGCCGGAGGATCTAATTAAAAATGCCCAACAAGCGGTACTGCTTGATACCGCCAGAACGGTTCGGAAATTTTTAAATGAACGCCCGTAAAAAAAAAAAAACAACAAAAAAATCATTACAAAACAATTCTTTCGGTTGGCAACAGCCCCCAAAAGAATTTATCCCAGGTGACTGAGGAGAAAACCCCCAATAATAATAATAATAATAGATTTATTACCATCATTTCTGACAAAAGCCTCTCCTTACGGAGGAAATAGATAACAGCTGAATATATTCAAATAAGTAGTAATATTTTTACATAAATAATAATAATCTTCTTAAAATCAGTTCTATTTACAATTTATATACAACTCTTGTCCACCACACTCTGTCTCTTGCAACTATCCACCAGTTATTTCCAACTTTTCTGACTATTTCATCTCTCCATCTTGTTCTCTGCCGGCAAACTCCTCTGGCATATTCCCTGGGGGTCCACTCGGTTGCTGCCTTGGTCCATCTCTCGTCATTCATCCTAGTGACGTGTCCTGCCCATCTCCATTTCAACCGACGGGCTTCTAGACTCAAGCTCCTTGCAACTTTACTCCTCTTCAAGACTTCCGAGTTTCTTCTTCTACCTCTTCTCCTGAGCCCTATCATACTCCTCAGCATTGCCATCTGAGTTGTGTTGAGCTTATTTTCCAGCTTTATAGTCAGTGCCCATGTTTGAGCTCCTTACAAGATAGCAGGATATATGCAAGAGTGTAGTACCTTAACCTTGAGTTCTGTAGAGATATTACCTTTAAATATTTTCTTCAGTGACCAGAACTTGTTCCATCCTATTTTAATCCTCCTTTTTATTTCTTTTTCGAGCTTGTCCTCAAAGGAGATTAATTGCCCAAGGTAGACATATTCTTTAACATATTCGAGTTCGTATATCTCGTTGTTGGTGATGGGGTATGAATGAAGAACATATTGTGATTCAATTAAAAAATATAAAGAATAAAATCTATAAGGTAATTGAGAGATAAACATGAGACAATAATATGAATAATTTAATAATATAATTGAATGTAAGTTCTCATGTTGGGCTAATGTCAATTACTTGAGTTAAATATATCGTCAACCATTTATAGAAATTATTTAAACATTAAAATAGTCTAAGCAACACATTTGAAAAATGTCTGATTTGGATCATGAAGTGAACTAATCAGTTCACCATGAATCAGTTCATCATGTTCACTAATCAGTTCATCATGAAGTGAACTTATCAGTTCATGATAATTAATAAAAAATGGTGTGATTTAGACTAGATGTGATTTGAAAATAATAATATTTGATAGCAATTAATTCATAAATCCATATAAATATTTTTATTGCTTCAATATAAGGCTATTTTTACCAAAATTATGTAACTGATACAGATCTCTGCCCGGAGGACCATGTTTATGTTTGTGATCTCTCTACAATTTTTTATATGGTTTAGAGTGGACCACTGGTGGTAAAGGACTGCAGAGATTTGTACATATGTTAAATTGAGAAATCAGGATTTATTACAGAAAGCATAATTCTATGGAGGGGGATGTAAAGCCAAAACTCAGGAACAATTTATGGTTAGTGGGTTACTTAAATTTTGATTATGGGGAAATGATGAGCATGATGAGCTGCTGGGGTTTGTTGAGATGAGATGGTTTGCTGGATCTTTAGAATGATGAAATTAAGAGAGGTATCTTGAGGTGTCTTGAGTATAGTTTGTGCTAAAGCACTCCCTGCTATTTGCTGTATTCTCCTTCTTCGTGCTTCTCCAAATCATGGTGGGCTGGCCAACTCCATTTCCTGCTCCCTTCGCTCGGCCTGGGTGGCTAGGATATTAACTCCTCCATAATGTGAGAGTAAAACCTTAGGAAGTAAAAACTTAGTGATGTTCCACACTGCCACACTTTGTCTAGGCGACTATATCTTCCGAACTTGTCGTATCTTGTAGGTTTATACTGCCGCGGGAAGGTAGTTCCCGGGCACACGGCTAGATGACAGCACCTCACGGGGTATACTTCTTACATATAATGAGCGGCGTTCCGCGAACAGTGACTATAATGTTTCAAGCAATGTTTTATTTATTTATTTCATTGTGTGCTTCGCAACTTTAGCGATCAGGAAAATCTCTGTCCAGTCAAGAAGAAAAATAAAATAAAATAGAAAATCAAATAAAATAAAAGAAAGAACAAAAATGAAGACAAGAACAACCAAAATAAGTTAATTTGAGTGACGTTTGTTCCTCATGTGTGCAAATATTCGCACATACATATAGGTTTTAGGTAATGTATGCCTATAGATCATATTCATACAATATACACATACCTATTTACGAATTTAAATATGTTCATACATCAAAAATACAAATAAGTGAAATAAAATATATAAAACAAATTGGACACATTAACATATATGAAAGTAGATAATATATAAATTAAGTAATAACAATGATTCCATTGTCTCTGATTAACTAAAAAAATTAAAATAAATAAATAATTAAATACAAGAGAAAAAAAAAGAAATAAAGAAGAAAATAAAAGGAATGATATATATATATAGCTACATAAAAGAAAAGTAAATTCAGGTTATTTTAATGTGTTATATTTTGTTATGAATGCTCAGTGTCTTAAAATGTCTAAGTATTGTATCGATGTATGGACTACCTTCAGTCAATAAGTCGCGAAGGTCGTGAGGAATGTCTAAGTCACTAAGCAGTCTACAATCTGTCAGTATGTGTTTAATTGTCAAAGTCTCATTACAACTTGCACAGGTTGGCCTCTGCTTGTTTTCCATTAGGTAAGAATGGGTTAGATGGCAGTGGCCAATACGAAGCCTAGTCAAAATCACTAATGCGGTGTTCATTTGACCAGGCTTTCGTAGTGTTTTTAATTTCTCGTAATTTCGAGTCTGATCTCTGCCAGTCTAATTCCCATTCTTGGAGGACCTTTGCCTGCAATGCTGTACACACGTCTGATGCTGTCAGTATGTTAATGTCTATAGCTTGTCTCGTTGTTGCCTGTTTCGCCGCTAAGTCTATACTGGTGCTTTGTGGTATGTCTTCGTGTCCTGGTAGCCATAGCATCGTGATAAGTTTGTTATTTTCTTGCAGAGTGTAAAGGTGTGAGAATATACTTGCAATGATTGGGTTTGGCAAGGAGAGTAAATTAAAAGGTTTTACTTAGATAAAAGAAACGACTTGTCACAATATTTTGGCTTTCTATTTCATTCAGATATTGAATTGTTCAAAAATCCAGACAATCCAATTACTATACACATTTTAATATTTTTTTTTTATTTTAAATGTAAGGCATTTAAGCTTTTAAAAACATTTTAAATATTAATAATAGTTCAATTTTGTTTTTAGATTAAAATTTTGTTGGTAGCTGATCAAAATCAATGTTGTTTTAATACGATTTTGGCCCCAAACATTAAGTGAGAAAAACATACTCAGAAAAAAAGATCCTTTTTTGGTCCTTGATATTAATTGATTTATGACCCAGATCAATATATTGCGTTTTATGGTTACAGTTAAAACAATCATATTGGGTTGCACAACATTGATTCACTTTGACCAAAACCAGACAACACACATTTAGTCTCAATCACTTCAAATTTCTTAACCAGTGATTTGACTGCCCTCTTGGGTATCTTGGAAAGCCCCACGGCAATCATCACATGAAGGCATTACAACTAGGGTAGTCGGGTAGCAATCCATCAACGAGTGTGGCAACCTTGTCGTAAGCTTGGGGTCGATCGGAGTATCGCAATCTGAATGAAATGTGACGTCTGGTCTTTGACTGAACAATGGCAGCCCGCTGGGTGCTGTACCGCTTTAGGTCTGGTCACTGATTCACTTTCACCTCTGCCACTCCCAGGTTGCCATGTCGGTATCTTGCCCCTGTTCCAGACGCTGGGAATCGATCGCTTCCGGTGACATTTCTAGACCACGGGCTGTCAAGCTCCTGTCAAGCTGTTTTATTTATCAAATAACATATTATTATTAACCAATCACTACATACATAAATAAAATATTAGTATGCAGAAACACCTTAATCAATAAGATTACAATAAGAAATGGAATGGAAGAATACATAAAATAATATGAGAATATTACCTGGCTTCTAATTGTTATTTTTTGGCATTACCAACATATTCTTTAATACAGCTGAGCAAATGAATAACAACAATTAGAAAATGTAATTAAAAAATACGTTAAAACCAAGGAAAAAGATCTTTATTGGCGACATCAGAAAATGTATGGAAGAATTATATTTAATGAAAGGATTTAAACTGTAATTTGAGAAACAAATAGGTAATAATGTTTCATTAATAATAATAAAAAAAATTCAACTCGCGTTTTCTTCACGCTCTCATCCCTAGTGCCTAGGCATGGATTTTTAATATTTTTTGAATAATTTAAAAAGCTACTTCAACGAAATCTTGAATAAAATTAAGATAAAGTATTGAGTAGAGAAAATCTCGTTTATAATATAAATATATATATATATATATATATATATATATATATATATATATATATATATATATATATAATTTAACGGGGTCAATAATGGTTTCTAAAGGTTAGAATTGATGAAAGCCTGGAGAATTTTTTTAAAAAATCTTTCATGAGTTCAATCTATTTAGCTACATTCCTTCAAAAGTGATGATAAGAAACAAATTAATCAATAGAATAATGTAGATTCAAGCTAATCCCTGAGGCAGGGGCGTATTTAGGAGACATTTTCGGGGGGACTGGGAGCATTTCGGAGGGTAAGGGATACTAACAATCTAGAACTTGGAATAGTTATCCTACTAAAACACTATCTCAGGCAAAAAAAAATATTTTTTACTGCACTATGAGATTATTTAATTTATTTTTAAGGGTTTTTATGACATATTTTTAGCAATTAAATCAAAATTTCGGGGAGAGTGCCACGCCCTTGAGAATATGCTCAAGGCGTATGTAGGACCTTCAGGCAATTTGCTTTGAATACATCTCTTTCACCTTTACTGCTCCTTTGAAAGGGGTTAAGATAAGGAAATAAAGGACCCAGGAGCTCCCAACTTTATCTTCTTTCATCCTGTTAAAGAAGGCATATAGGTTAGTTCGTTCCGCACGGACGGGTTTTTCCGAGGATTCTACAGAAGATACGCCTTTGATGGGGGTTCATCTTCTCAGAAGGCATCGATAAACTGTTATGAAATATATGCTTCTTTTATTTATAGCACTTTAAGGTCAAATAGAACTATCTCCAAAGCAAATTCAGCCTTTTTCAGTCGGATTTGAAATGGAAAAATTAAATTTCAAATGGAAAAGATTGAATATGAAATAGAAAAAAGTCCGACTCGCAGGAACTGCGTCATCTTAGCGCGGTTCCATTCATATCCCTAGTGTTATTTTGTAGACTTAGAATAGAAACAGTTATTACTTTGTTTGGATCATTCCTAATGTAAACAAAGATGAAAAAAAAAAAAAAACAAGATTTTCGGCTAGGGATGAAACTATACTAAGCAGAAATTACTCTTTCTGCCGTCCCAAGTTTCGGTCTACGAAGACTCTTCTACGAATATATTTCTAATTTACTTAACTTGCAGTGCTAACATATCCATTTTACTTTTAAATGCAATTAAACAAAATAAAATTGTACATGAAAATAAGAAAGTAGTGTTATTTTTATTGAACTACGGCCTCATTCAACCACAAAATATAATTATATTTCTAGTATAGAATTTGGCTGCATGACTCCTACAGGTAAAGGTAACTGTCAGCTGTCCTAGAATGCTTGATGAGAACAATGAATCTTGATTTATGAAGTGCAATAAAAGCCTACCTGAACCGGCCTACTACCTCGACCCGGACTGACCCTACGTTTTCAGTTCTGTTACAGGTTCAAAGAATTTGTATTTATTCCCCTGTTTTATTGAGAAATACATCCTCCTACTAGAAGCAATAACAAAATAACAAGAAATAAAAACAGACAAAAAGAACCGTATAAATAAACGAAATCAATTATCGTTCATCAAACTTCTAAGTTATATGTACTTATTTCTCCATTTGACATCGCCTAATCAAAACTTTCTTCAGAACCTGTTTTCTAGAGCATTTAGTAAGCTTTCGAATGGTAACCATTCGTTTACCAAGATTCTCAACCGTTTTCGAGATATAAAGGAAAGTATACGAAGTTTCCAAAGCTTTTCATCTCTATTAATAAATTATTTTAATTTAACCCTTCCTTAACTCCAAACGTAAGTAAATTTTCAGCATACTAGTTTTGATGAAATTAGAACATGCAGAAAATGTTTCAACTGAATCCCATAATTCGAAGTACCAAAATCAAAGACAAAAAGAACCGTTCGAATAAACAAAATCAATTACTTCAAAGTTTAAGCACTTATTTATCCGATTGACATCGCCTAATCAAAACTTTCATTAGAACCATTTTTGTAGAGCATTTAGTAATCTTTCTAATGATGATCTTACGTTTCGCAAGATTCTCAACCTTTTTCGAAATATTAAGGAAAGTATAAAAAGTTACCAACATTTTTTATGTCTGTTAATAAAATATTTTATTCTAACCCTTCCTTTACTCCAAACGTAACCAAAATTTCAACATATTAGTGTTGATAAAATTCGAACTTGCAGAAAATGTTTCAACTGAATCCCATAATTCTAAGTACCAAAATCAAAGACAAAAAGAACAGTTCGAATAAGCGAAATCAATTACTTAAAAGTTTTAAGCACTTATTTATCCGATTGACATCGCTTATTCAAAACTTTCTTTAGAACCTTTCTTGTAGACCATTTAGTAAGCTTTCGAATGGTAACCTTTCGCTTCCCAAGATTTTCAACCGTTTTCGAGATATTAAGAAATTATAGGAAGTTCCCAAAACTTTTCATTATTTCTGACAACAGAAAATTGGTCTCATTTTACCTATCCTGTTTTACACACACATACATTTTCCTTACAAATACAACATAAGAAATTACAAAAATAAAAAACAATAAAAAACCAAGGGAAAGAGACAAAAATTACAAAAAGAACGACAAAAACCCGTTTATAAGAACAAAACAGACGTATTTGAAGTTGTAAGCACTTATTTCTCCGATTGACATAACCTAATCAAAAATAGTTTTAGAATCATTTTTGTAGAGAATTTAGTAAGCTTTCAAATAGTTTCAATCCACTTACCACCATTTCCCAACCGTGTTCGAGATATTAATGAAAGTATACGAAGTTTCCAAAACTTTTCATGTCTGTTCATAAAATATTTTATTCTAACCCTTCCTTAACTCCAAACGTAACATAACTTTCAACATATTAGTTTTAATGAAAGTAGAACATGCAGATAATGTTTCAACTGAATCCCGTTATTCTAAGTACCCAAACCAAAAACGTTATTCAAAAACTATTTTTCCAATTTTCTCGACAACGGTTAAAGCTATCGCCTTGAAAATGGTTTCATTCGTTTTCCTAGCCCTAGAAGCCTATAAAACGAGTACATACAAGCTTATGAACTCAAAAACGTAAGCGTTACGATTTTTTCTGCGCGAATTTCGCCCCAAACGCCATCTTCCAGTGGGCGGATTTTGCTGGTTAACGAACTTGACCTTTCAAATTGGACGACAGATTTTTGTACCAAATTTCAACAAAATCGGACCATTCGTCTTCTACCTAGAGAGCGAACAGACAATATATATATATATATATATATATATATATATATATATATATATATATACACAAATTTGAACCACCGTTATTTTCGGTTTCTAGGGGTTCTGAAACGCGAAATTTTCTAGTCGGCACTTCCGGATTGTTTCATTGTATCAACCTTATAAGCGGGGTTCCTCCCTATGGGGGAGGAAGGAACCGCGCTAAAAAACTTGAATTCGATTTGGAAAATGTTGATTTTGAT
>OX328124.1:58180458-58465458 GCA_946811695.1 Gonocerus acuteangulatus
ATAGTAAGAGAAAATTACTCACTCCGATTACTCGTTTTCCAATCGATCTTTAAGGATACCCTAATTACAAATGCAAAATAATACATATTTGTTTCTCATTTTACCTATCACTTAAAAAAATGTCGTTTTACTGACTTTATTACACTGCTATAAGCAGTTTCAAAAACAACAAGTTATAATAAACTGCGGAAACAGATAAAAAGATACCTTCGCAGGAACAAAACCAACACTTTCTAACTTTTAAGCTCTTATTTCACCGAATGAGATACGGTCAAGAAATAAAGAAGTTCAGTACTTACTGGGTTGACGCATTTCCGCCTTCTTCAGTGTCTTGCTGTTCACTCACCTATATATACTTGTCTGTGCCATTCAAAAATATATAAAAAAAAAAAAAAAAAAAAATCTTCCTTTTCTTGATTTCTCTCCTTTACTATTATTTTGACGGGGTGAAGGGCGGACGATCAAAGACTAGCCGCAGACTCCAATTACACTTAGCGGCTGTGGTCAAGAACCTTAGGCCATTTCTCTCCACAATCCTATTGTGGCTTTCACTATCTATTCTCTTAATGAAATATCACACTTATCCCCGTATATGAAATGTTCAGCATGTCATGGGGTTAAAGTTATGTCCAACATTTCAAAGAATTGTTGAAATAAAGTTATAATGTCCTCTAAATATTCTATCAGCTATAATGAATGGAGCATCGCAATTTCGTTGTGTTAAACACCACTCCTTGGGGTCTCCCGTGGTCTAATGGCTAGCGCCTTGGATTCATAAGCGGGAGATGGTGGGTTCGATTCCCAACCTCCGGCAGGAATTTTATCATCCCACGGCTCGCTGGTGAAATTCCTCGCTACACCCTGGATGTCGGCGCTAATGACCTAGATGTAGATGTGCCGTAAAAAAAAAAAAAAAAACAAAAAAAAAAAAAAACACCACTCCTTTAGATCAGGCGAAAAAATCAAATCACATATGTACTGGTCGTTGGAATACATTTTATTCAAAAGTCTCTACCTCAAAATATCTTGCGAATTCGGGGACCACAATTATCTTTCACTTGATAATTCGTGTTACATTTATTCTGGCACAATTAGTAATACATCTTCTATTGACACCATACATGAAACTATTAAATACACGTTGGACAGAGATATTGTATATAATTCTTATAAACTGAGAGGTGATATAGCATATTCTAATTCTGTTGGAAAAATATCAGCTCGAACCGTAGCAAGCTTGTATGCTTTCTCGTTACAGGCGGTCATTTTTTGTTTTCTTGCATCGAAACTCACTTCAGCACATAAACATCTAATGGGTGATGTATTCATAAAAGAAAAAGAACAAAAATCGGAACTTTATACAACTACTTTATATTTATTTGGTCATATAACGATTGATTGTTAGGAATCGTGTTAATAAGCTCCGACGTGCACATTTGCAGTCTAATTTTCTTAGAAGTCCGTCACGGAAGAGCTGTATAACTAAGCACATTCCTCAGAAATTGGTTAGTGTTACACATTGCTTTCCTGAATAATTTTCTTAATATTGCCTATATAAATAAATAAATGAATATTTTCACACTTTTGCATTTATAATGAAGAGAAGACTCATTTTTAAATTAATTTTCTTCCGGAGTGTTGTGTATGCGAGATGCCACACTACTTAATAAATGTTTAATGTTCTTCATGAATAATAAAATCTTCCAAGTGTAAAAAGAAAACATCCCACAATCATAACAAGATATGCATACAGCGCCCCTAGTGGTAGAAGTAACAAACCATGCCAGTTTAAATTTGAACATAATAAACCTCAACTTCTTATGAACCGATTTATATTATTTTTCAGACACGTTCTTATATTTAGATACCCTCAACGTATACCGAGTTTCGTTACCATACCAAAGAATGTACGATCGGTATGGGCAAATTAGCCTCCCCCGGTATTAGCAAATTTAGTTCTGAAGTAAACTACCCCTTGCAGATATAGACCGATTTAATTTACATTTACGAAGCATCTTCTTCTTTAGATCCCCACGACATTTACCGAGTTTCATAGTGGAGATGGAGTTAGTTAGCCGTTGCAGTGATACGAAGACAAGGTATGGTTGGGATTCGGCTAGGAGAAAAAAACGTCAGACCTTCAGGAAGAAATCTGTATTGGACGTTTCATACATTCAACCATGGTCACCTAAATGTCTTCTTGGTCTTCCTCCAGTGCTGAAGAAGTCTGCCCAAGTGCAGCCGAAACGTCCAATACAGATTTCTTCCTGAAGGTCTGACGTTTTTTTCTCCTAGCCTAATCCCAACCATTCCTTGTCTTCGTTTTACTGAGTTTCGTTGCAATCCCCCCCCCCAAAAAAAAAAAAAAAAAAAAAAAAAAAAAAACGGTCAGTATGGGTTTTTTGCCAGTTGACGAACTCGTTCAATCGTTTGTTAGGATAATGCTATAATTAATTTCGTGACGAAAAACAAAACGTCTAGCATGTATCGTGTTAACAGACACACACGAGTTTCTCTTTTAAAAAAATTAAGATTCGAAAAAAAAGGAAAATATGTCTTATTAACTTTAACACGTCAGAAATTGCAGTAACTTGCCATTTTTCCATAAATATCGATTGCTTTAATCTCAATTGATTCATAGATTGCGCTTATTATTTATGTAAACAAATAAATTATTTTGTTTTAGTGACCATCAGGAATATTAGATCATAAAGTCCAGCATTTTATTCTACTCATTATAGCTCGTATGAAATGTTCCACGTGATATTTTATGGTTGAAGGTTCGTTAAGATCTTTATAGACTTCCCCTTGAGTATGTTTTCCTTGTATTATAGAGTCTATAGAGGAATCTATAGGAGGCGTGCATGTCCCGCACGATTCCTACTCTATATAATTAATCCATCCTCTATATATTTTACCCCTCCAACTTATTTATTGCTAAAGCTCCCTTCCTCTTTCTGAGTTATGGCTCTTCCTTTCGCCATCCAATGATTTCCTAACACGAAGAGAGCACCATGTTATTTGATTGGGACGAAATATGAAATTGCCTTTCTAAATAATGAGAAATTTGTTCTTTATTTTTTTTTATTTAACTATTACTGGCTGTTGCAGGCAATGTTGGGCAAAACTAAAACTAAATTAAAACTAGGGTCACCTTTTAGGATAAACTAAACCTAAACTAAAACTTGCAACCTAAAAAAACCAAAACTAAAATTAAATTATCTAATGGATATCAGTTTAATTTAGTTTTAGTTCAACTGATATCCATTAGATAATTTAATTTTAGTTTTAGTTTTTTTAGGTTGCAAGTTTTAGTTTAGGTTTAGTTTATCCTAAAAGGTGACCCTAGTTTTAATTTAGTTTTAGTTTTGCCCAACATATAGTTGAACTAAAACTAAATTAAAGCTTTAGTTGGAGACCCGGTAGCCGTGAGGGTTAAGGCGTGAGCTCTAAACACTTCGTGCCAAAGGTCGTGGGTTCGATTCCCACTAGGGGCGGTGGCTTTTCTTTCGAAAAAAGAAAAGGCATCACCCCTATCCTGGCTAGAAAAGGGTGGTAACCTATAGATAACCCGTCCTAAAATTCGTAGTTAATAATAAATGGACGTTAAAATTTAAATAAATAAATAAAACTTTAGTTTTATTTATTTATTTAGGGCTTCAAAGTTGATCATTCAGCCCAGGTCCACCTTGGTTGTTTTCTAGTCTTCACCTGTAATGCTTAGTTTAGTTTTACAAAAATAACGTAAATTAATGTAAATCATATGTTAATTCGATAATTATATAAATTATTAAAACTAATAGAGCTTGTTTTGATTTTGTTTTAAATAGGCTGAGGTCGTTGTTGTAATTTGTAACCTCATTTTTCCCCATTAAAGTTCATAAATAAACACTATTCAAACAAAAATACATTCGTACCTATTTGTTTAACCTTGTTCTGAATCAAAGTAGGCAATAAACTAATTAGTGAATCAAAAACTAAAACTAAACTAAAATCATAAATTAAGGTCACTATTGCTTAAATTAAACAAATTACCATACTAAAAACTGATACTAAAACTAAAAACAACTATTTATCAAGAAATACTCCAACAAAGTCCAAATTGATGAAATGTAAATTATTTTTCTGAATTAACATGATTAATAATTTTACAAATCTAAAACTAAAACTAATAATATAACGTGAGTTTATTTTTAGATAGAATGAATTAACGTTAGTTTTGCCCAACACTGATACTAATTTAAAGGTTTTACTGCTTACTTCTTTAGGTAAAACAGTAAATTTCACTAAATCCATAAAGTTCCTTACGATGATCAAATCTTTGAGGGTTCAACTTGATAGTTTAGATTCTTTTTTTTTGTTTTTTATTTTCATTCTATTTCGACCGCAGGGGTTTGCCTTAATTAATGATTAATGAGACCACTGTACGGCAGTGTGTAATTTCAATTCTTTTAGAAACTTCAGAAAATTTGACACTTATTTTGTATAAATATATATATATATATATATTTATGACATAAATATATTATTTATGTATATGTCAATATATATATATATATATATATATATATATATATATATATATATATATATATTTATGACATAAATATATTATTTATGTATATGTCAATATATATATATATATATATATATATATATATATATATATATATATATATTATTTTCCACGTATTTCTGACCTTTATTTACGTATATTTATTTATTTTTTATTTATGGCGCAGGTCAAAAGAATAGTACTCCATAGTCGTAATATGGGTGGCGAGCTAACCACACATGGGGATGTAATGGCCCCTGAGGAGGTGGCATAAAGGCCACGAAACATGCAGGGCGTGCCAACAATAAAATAGTTCATGGAAAATGGAGTACTATTCTTTTGACCTGCGCCATATATAATATATATATTAATTCTTGAGAAAGATGACCCGATATATATTTTCCACTTTTTCTTGTTTGTTTTTCTGGCAGGGGGTCGATAAAGCAGTACACTCTTTTTTCATATTAACCGCTTTATTTGTTATGTTTCGCCCGACATGTTTCGTGCCTTTTCGCACCTCTTCAGGGGCTTTCCTATGTAACAATATTTTTTTTGTAAATCCAAAACTTTAATTTGTTTACACTAATATACATATCCTGTCCCTAAATAATTTACATTTCAACATATAATTTTTAAACTTAATCTTAATCCTACCTTATCAAGAAGTCCTCTCGTCATGTTGTCTAGCTTTAAATATTTGGACAAGTTGGTACACAAACGCTTTTTAAATAAATTTGACAAAACCAAATTAGTTAATCATAATTGCTTGACTCCCTTAATTTATGGACTTATTAAATTGCACAAAACTGATATGCCTTTACGACCGATTACACAGGTCTACAACCAAAAATTTGATTTGATCATTTTGGCTAATCTCTGTGTTTCTCGGTGTGCTAAGGCCGAGAATGAAGTCCGTTTTTCTCTAGCACGTACAGATTTTTTTCAAATCCATAGAACATAATATACCTGCTATACACATAAATTTGGTAAGAAGTAGGTTTTTTTTTTTTTTTTTTCCAAACGATTTCTCTTTTTATAAACAGACATCTTTCACTAGGTGGTGTAGGCAATGACTCCCTCAGTAGATGTTGTAGGCCCGAGGGTGTCTAGGCACGACCTGTTCAGACAGGAACGTACTTGTTTGGTCTCAGATGTCACCGTCTGAAGCTAAACGAGATTGAACCTGTTGTATCAGGAACTTGGAGCTAAATTTCTGTTCATTCTCTCAGTTCAGTAGTATCAACTGAAGTGAACACATTCACTGAGGTCTCTTAGTTGTGTCAAAGTGATTAAGAACGTATTTTAAGGTTTGAAAGTGCATTTAGACAAAATGTCTCATCTTCGTTGTGTTACCAGTCCAGACTACTTCTGTTTTATCTGTGGTGAGTACACAGTTAAGAAATACCAACGAAATATAACAGGTTTCGTCAAAAATGTATATTATGCATATTTTGGCTTGAGAATAGATCAAGATAAAGTGTGGGCTCCTCACAAAGTATGCCATAGCTGCGTAGAAAAACTTCGCTTATGGTACAAAGGAGAGTTAAAATCTTTCGGATTTGCTATCCCAATGATGTGGAGGGAGCAAAAAACCACGTTAATGACTGTTACTTTTGTAATTGTCATGTTCAAGGCTATAATTCCAAAAATCATAAGCTCATTAACTACCCTAATGTGGAATCTGCTAGTCGTCCGGTACCACACGGTCCTGGATTGACAGTTCCTCAGCCCCCTCGTGACTTGAGCAGTATAGATAGGGAAGCTAATAGAGAAGACTGTATGTTGGAGAGCGATGAAGTACACAGTGAGTTCAAAGCAAGCAGTTCAGAAGATGAACCTCAGCTTATTTCTCAACAGGAGTTGAACGACTTAGTGGGAGATCTTGGACTTCCAAAAGATGCAGCTCAGTTACTTGGCTCCCGTCTTAAAAACAAAAATTTATTACAGCCAGGCACTTCTTTTTCATGGTATCGACACCGTGAAGCAGTTTTTGTTCCTTACTTTGCTCTGGATGAGAATCTTATTTATTGCAAAGACATTTTTGGTCTGATGGGTCAATTCGGTATACAATATGACCCGATTCATTGGCGTCTATTCATAGACTCATCAAAGCGAAGTCTAAAGGCTGTTTTGTTGCACAATGGCAATACTTATGCTTCAGTTCCAGTTGGCCATTCGGTACATTTAAAAGAAACATACGAAAATTTGTCATTAGTTCTCGAACGAATTCATTATAATGAGCAAAACTGGTTGATATGTGGAGACTTGAAAGTACTTACTATGCTCTTAGGTCAGCAATCAGGGTACACCAAGTTCCCTTGTTTTTTATGTTTATGGGATAGCCGAGACAGAAATTCCCATTGGAACAACAAAGACTGGCCATCACGAGGAGCTCTGTCGCCAGGCCAAAAAAAATGTAATTAGGAGAAGTTTGGTTCCTTCGGACAAAATCCTGCTACCTCCTCTACACATAAAGCTAGGGCTGATAAAACAATTCGTAAAGTCTCTCAATAAAGAAGGTGAATGTTTTAAGTACTTTTGCTCCAAGTTCCCACGATTAAGTGATGCAAAGCTAAAAGAGGGGATCTTTGTAGGCCCAGATATTCGGAAACTTTTCACAGATCCACATTTCACTCAGACCATGAATGAGAAGGAGAAGGAAGCTTGGAATTCTTTTAAAGATGTTGTTGAGAAGTTCCTTGGTAACGTGAAGGATCCCAACTACAGAAGTATCGTGGAACGCATGTTGAAGGCATTTCAATTACAAGGTTGCAACATGAGTTTGAAGGTTCACTTCTTACATTCGCATGTGGACTATTTTCCGGAAAACTTAGGGGAAGTAAGTGAAGAACAAGGGGAAAGGTTCCATCAGGACATCCAGGAAATGGAACGTAGGTATCAGGGCAAATGGAACGTAAACATGTTGGCTGACTATTGTTGGATGCTGCAGCGTGAATCATCTGAAGAGTCCTACAGCCGGAAACAAACACGGAGAAATTTTCAAGAGAAAAAAATAAGTTTTCATAAAAATAATAACTAAATATGCCACTGTTAATTCTGAAGCTGTTATTTCTACACATTTATGTATTTTGTACAGTAAACAACATTGAAATAACTAAAAGATCATGGAAATAAATGAAAACTCTTATTCGCCAATTCTGTTTTCTTTTAATGGTAGTACCTCTGCCCTTACTTGAGATTGAACAATTTCCTTACGTGATAGAGAGGGACTGACCTCATGTTCGGCTTCAGCACGCCAAGGAGCATAGAGATTGACCAAAATCATCAAATCAAATTTCAGAAAGATTATTTTTGCAGACCTGTGTTATCAGTGGCTGTGAATCCCCAATACAAAAATTAGCAAAAATGTTAGCAACCGATTTAAAACCATTTAGTGAAGATAACCCTTTTGATATTATCAATGCGACGCATCTTATTGACAATTTAAAGAACACAAAGACTTTACCAGGTTTTAAATTAGTTTCATTTGACGTAGTTAACATGCTTCCAAACATTCCAGTAGATTTGGCAATAAAAATCATTAGTAATAATTGGACGCAGATAGAAAAACATACTAAGATAAAAAATAAAGAGTTATTCATTGAAGGGATCAGTTTATGTTGTAAATTCGGGTACTTTCAATTCAATAAAAAGATATATAAACAACTGTACGGAATTCAGATGGGAAACCCGCTCTCAATTGCTGTTAGTGGAATAGTGATGAATTGGATTCTTAATGAAATCATTTCAGAGGTTCCAATTAAGATCCAATTTTTGTACAGATATGTAGACGATCTTATTTTATGTGTAAAGGAGGAGGAAGTGGATAAGCTTTTAGAAACGTTTAATAACAAATATAATAATATACAATTTACCAAAGAGTTGGAAGCTGATAAAAGACTAAACTTTTTAGACATGGAACTAATTAGAAATGAGGATAATTTTATTGAATACAAATGGAAACCAAAGACGTATCATTCAACAAGAATGATTAATTTTTATTCCAATCACCCACTTAATTTTAAAAAGAATATTTTATACAATCGGACATTATCAGCTTTGTACAGAACTTCCTCTAAGTATTTTTGCGGAATAAAAAATAAATTGCGAAATATGTTTCAAGAAAACAACTATCCTAAATCATTAATAGAGCAGCAAATAAAAAGGGCAGAAAAACGTATATTGTATACAAAAAGACCAACTGAGCTTCCGAATAAGCAAGACAAATATGAATTTAAACCTGAAATTTTTAGCATATCTGACGACTTTTTTAATGACATAGAATGCAAAAGGAAAAGAAAATATTCTGATACTATCACAGAGTCAATGCCACCTAAAACAAATTAAATTAGTTTCAGGTTTGCTTAATTATGATACTGAAAATAAAAACAAGCGCAAACGAGATCAAAACGATAAACTTCCCGAATCACAGAACACGCACTAACTTTAAAACATAACTTTAACTTTAAGGACGTTCACATTTTAAATAAAGAGAGGAACACTTTAAAAAGAAAAATCAAAGAAAATATTTACATAATTAAAAATTCCAACACTGCCATAAATAAAAAAACAGATTTAAAGAATGTGCACCAAATTTTGAATAGTATAATAAATTAAACCTCACAAAACAAAGTTCACCAATAATCGATACCATGAAAATAGCTAAAGAATCGATACAAACAGCCATATTAATTACTACAGATGACTTTTCAGTACTACGCCTGACTCAAGCTAGACAACATGACGAGAGGACTTCTTGATAAGGTAGGATTAAGATTAAGTTTAAAAATTATATGTTGAAATGTAAATTATTTAGGGACAGGATATGTATATTAGTGTAAACAATTTAAAGTTTTGGATTTACAAAAAAAAATATTGTTACATAGGAAAGCCCCTGAAGAGGTGCGAAAAGGCACGAAACATGTCGGGCGAAACATAACAAATAAAGCGGTTAATATGAAAAAAGAGTGTACTGCTTTATCGACCCCCTGCCAGAAAAACAAACAAGAAAAAGTGGAGAAAAAAAAATATATATATATATATATATATATATATATATATATATATATATATATATACATGTACATGTACAGATAATTTTTCTTCCTTGCTGCGTTTAGCTCACTAAGCTGATGACTATGAGTAATTACGTATATACCACATTCTGCTTTATGCGAGCTACGGTCGAGCCTTTTCCTGCATTGCATATTTTTTTATGCTTTATAAAGATTCCTAAATATCTGTCACCATTATATTATTATTGTATAAGTATATTTTGTCGATTATAGTTTAGTCCACTGGGATAATTTTTTTTACTTTTGTTTATCGTTTATTGTTTCTAGTTGTCCCCTCCCATTATTTCTTAGTCAGAGAATAAAAAGAGGAATGTTAAATTGTGACGACGCCCACACAGATTGTAGAGACAAGGTGAAATGTATCCGACCTCCAAGTAAGACTAAACGATGGCGACTCAGGTAATCCTTGGAGCTTCAGGGATTTATCAAGGCGATTGCAAATTACTTAAGGCTCTCTAAATCCATCTCATCCTCACGCTTCCTAGTTTGGAAGGGACTTGGAAAGAATTTCATGCCGAATGAATGAAGGGTGAAGATCCCTCATGATGTGTAATGAAAATAAATAATTAAAATAATAAAAACATTAAAAATAAATAAATAAAATAGAATAGAAAAAATTAAAAAAATTGGTGTAAAAATTCCTGATATGAATGTCAATAAGGAAAAGCACACCCTTATTCAACAGCCTGGATGTTCATTTGTGTGATATATTTACATGGTAGGGTGCTGACGACGATGACAGTTTTTGCCCTAAATATTCCAAACGAATAAACAATTTCTCAACCAAAAGAAGCCGCTAGACTCGTACATCGAAGTGTGTAATTATAGTGTCTTATGTCATGGCTGCCCACAGTAAATTCGATAGACTATGGCCATACATTGACAACATATATGTTGAGAGAGACCAATCGGATAGTTAGCTGACCACTTTGGGCAACAGCATTCTCCTAAAACCAATAATAGGCAAAGATTTTTAAAAAAATAATATTTTTTGTTTTTTTTTTTATTATTGGTTGAGGAAGAAAACATGCCTTAGTCGTTACCGCCTAAGTGATCTATTTATTATATTTTATTCACTATATTTAAAGATCATTTTTAGTTTAGTCATATCCGTAAAGGTGGTAATTCACCATCTGAATTAAGTCCTTCAGGATTGTTCTGCTGATTCGTAGTAGGACTTCTTGTTTGATTTTGAATTTTGTGGCAAATTTTTGGATAAATTCTGTGATAATGCCGCGAGCTCTAAACATAAGTCCTATTACTTCACACTTCAAAATATAGGATGATATCTCCTTAAACTTTTTCTTCTCCATATTGACTGCCTTTGGTTGGTCCACGTCTAATTCAAATTTTCGGGGATAATGTAGAAATAATAAATGCTATAGATTACAAATATATCAGAATATTTGTAATCCATAACAATTATAGAGAAATATATTACTGATACGCAGGTCTAACACTTGTTTACGCCCAGGTTGAGAAACGAAGCCTGCTCAATGAACCAAAAAAAGCAATTAATACTTTAAGATTCTAAAGTATTAATTGCTACTTTTGGTCTAAAGTTTAGACACAATTTTCTTCTAGCTATCTTTAAAATTATTTTTCTTCGCAATATTCATTTTGTTTTTTATTTATTTATTTTATTTGTCAGAATTGGACGATTCCTCGGTTTATCCTACAATACACTGAATCAAAGATATTTTATGCTCCCCCCGCCGTACATGTCCGCCACCGGACGCACAGGTAAAATCAAACCCAGCTCATCAACCGGTCGTATGAAGCCGTCCAGCCTTAAGAATAGAGAAATTTCCAAGTTCTATTTTATAAACGTTTATGCAGAAAGTAAACAAATGTTGTCAATATCAAACATATATTATCTGCTGATTATGTCTTATCAAACAATGGTTGTTCCACTTTCATTTATTGAAACAATTAATCCTGTTTAAATAGATAACCTTACTTTTAACGTTCATTATAATAACTTAGATGTTTTTACGGACTACAGAACGGGTTATCTATACGATATCTCCAATTTCTTCCAGTTTTCTGAAGAATAGCCATTACTTCTATTGGAAATAGAACTCAGACGCCTAGACAAAGTGTTCTAATGATAGAAATACCTATCCCAATATTTTTTCATTTTTTGTGAAATAAATCATGTTTAAAACTGATGTTTATATTAGTAATGTAATGGTGTTAAGCTGAAATTTTATTTTATTTCACTTCACTGACGGTTTTGTCAACGGGAATTTTCCCCATCGTTTTCATGATTTTACCTAGATCACGTTTACTTGAAATGTATTCGCACTTCCTTATCTCAATAAATAAAATGTTACTTTTTGATATACCGCATCTTAAATAGTACAGTGCAATTGGAAGGAAATAATCTTCTGGAGTATCTCAAAACACTTGTGCGCAGAAGATCCGCAGTTTTGTTGCTCTTTCAGAAAAATTGCCTAATTATTGATTCTCTATAAAAACCATCACACTTTTAATGAAGATAAATACCCAACAGCTTCAAACATTCTTAGGTTCGACGTCACTAGCGGTGAAGGATTCTCTATTTTAAAAATTGAAAAACCTAACGAACTAACTTATAACAGTGGCAATAACTATATTTTTAATAATTAAACTATTACTATAAATTAATTACAGAAATACTAAGCGTTATCAACTTTATTCTAAACTAGCTGTTACCCGGCGTGCCATGCTACACCTACTTTCTGCATATAGAAAAGCCTAAATAAATTAGAAACCAAATAAGTATTATTAAAATCAAATAACACGAATCTGTAACTGTTTCGAACCCGTGACCTCCCAACTGGGAGTCCTAGACGACTTTGACCTAACCTATAACACCCCCCCCCCCGTATCAAGACATACATGTATGCCAAGTTTGGTAAAAATCGGTCTAACAGTGTGGATTTTTATTTTAAAAAAAAGCACATACAGACAGCAGCTGGTAGATTTTTTTGACCTAGCCTAAGAGATTTCTCGTATCAAGACCTACCATTATTCCAAGTTTGGTCAAAATCGGTCAAACGGTGTGGATTTGTATAAGGAACAAACAAACAGAAAAACAGACAGACACGTGATTTTTATATATATAGATACATAAATAATATTGCATAGAAAATGACATATGAAGTATGTAGTAGTGTTCTTGGCTAGAGCATTATTAATTTAATTATCATTTTGAATTAAGTTTTGGTATGATAAAAAGAAATACTTTAAACGTGGTTAAAAAAAATAAATTATAAAATAAGTAAAATAAATAAATTATAAATGCTATAAGTACTGCATTAGATAAAATATTGAATGATTTTATTGTTATATCAGTATTTAGAAAGTTATGTTATTAAAAGGGTTTGTATAGCATGGGCGTATATAAGGGGGGGGCTGCAGCCTCCCCCCGAATTTTAATTTAATCGGTAAAAATATGTCATAAATTCTTCAAAACATTTCCCTGTGGGAAATAGCTTGTATCATGGATATGTCTGCGGACGACATCCTGTCCCACACGATCCCGACTGACTAGTTCCTCTATAGAAAGCTGTAACTAACTCCACTGATTTTCCCTGTGTGAAATAGCTTGTATCATGGATATGTCTGCGGACGACATCCTGACACACACGATCCCGACTGACTAGTTCATCTATAGAACGCTGTAACTAGCTCCACTGATTTTCCCTGTGGGAAATAGCTTGTATCATGGATATGTCTGCGTACTACATCCTGACACACACGATCCCGACTGACTAGTTCCTCTATAGAACGCTGTAACTAACTCCACTGATTTAATCTCCAATGATTTGACGTCTAAAACCTATGAAAATTTGACGCATTCGATAGTACGGTAACCACGTCGGTTAATGGACATAGCAACGGAACCCTCGTGTACCATCGTCCGGACGAAGCCGAAGCGTTACAGTTTTAGCGTCTTAATAGGCCATAGCTAAGTCATGTCGATGTCAAAACCTTAAGAATAAATTGAATAAGATCACTTAGTTCAGAAAAAAATAATTTTTTTTTTTTTGTTTAATAGCGTTTTAGTTGCTTAACTATTCCAAGTTCTAGATTGTTAGTATTTCATACCCCCAAAATGCTCTCAGCCCCCCGAAATAATGTTCTATATACGCCCATGTCGTCTAGCGTTGGCCAATTTTCTATGTGATTTATAGTTTACTAATAATTCTAAAAGTTTTTTAATGTAATTAAATTCTAGCATTTCACGAATTTGATTGTTCTGGGAAGTGTTAAATATTTTCAAATCTTCAAAACTGAAAGCATGTTTAAGTCTTATGCTGTGTCTTATACTACAAACAATTTAGATGTAACTTGTACGTATGTTTATGTCCTAGTCAGCAAACTCTGAATGCCAGTTCTCGTTGGTGACTAGAATAACCGCGGAAGGTTCTCCAAAAGAGAAGCCATATGTTGGCATATTATGACAGACAAGATCAAATGAAACTACTCGTCCTGATAATCAATAAATTCCTGAAGCATGAATCCCAAAGGATACATTTCGCCATAAGAATACGTATCTTTTAGCATTTGTTGTCGACACTTAGACAGGTATGTAATAGGCGTCTTTAATGCCTGTAATCAGTGATTATCTGTGAAAGGTTAAATACTCTCACGTAGACCATGCGGCTAATCGTTTGTATCTTATAGACAGCCGTAAAATCATCTGCAGACCTCTGCAAAGCCCTGCTTCAAGTGAAAAAGGCCACTTAATTGACTCGAGACAGCTTCTCATTAAGAAACTTGGACGACCGCCCTTGGCACCGATGGTCAGTTCCTTTCCAAACACAGCTCATCAAGATGCTCCAAGTACTGCCTATTACTCAACTCAAGCTTCTTCTTGCATGTGCCTGAAACAAATCCTTTTCCAGCACTTCCTTTAAGTTATAAAAGAGATGTTACTGCTTGCTTCTTGAGGAAAGCAATGACTTTAGTAACTTGCCACTGGTTATCTGTAAATACTCTATCTCAGAATTAAACTTGAGAAACAATTAGGTTGTGAATTAGGAGGGTGGGAAAAGATCAATGGCTTCTTAAATATGCCTTGTCTATTCAAGAAATTATGATTCTTACCCGGATTTAACGTTCACTCTCAATATTCGAAATTTCTGGGCCTTAATATGAAATTTAAAAATTATAATAGACCATAACACAACTTAATATAAGATGCCTGATGATGAATCTTTTTTCTTTCTTTTTTTATTTATTTGTGAGCACCCGCAACGAAGGCGATCCGCCCAAATACGGATATAAAATGGAAATAAATATTCATCCAATTACATAATAATTATAAATCCATAGAAATTAACATGTTACATAATAATTATAAATCCATTATAATTAAAATGTTACGTAATAATTATAAATACAAGTACACGATGAATCTAAAAAAGTTCGAAACGTCGCAAATATATGTTTTAAAACATTTTGCGGAGCAACTCCTGCCAATTACTTCAAGTATTTCGTCACCTTCCTAATAGTAGTCAAAAATAAAAAGCTTTGAAAAAATAAATACTGAATCATAAAAGAACAAAATTTTTTGGTTTAAAGATTTATTATATTGGCATTTTAAAACTTAATCATACCCAAGACCCAAAAAACATACCTATAGAAATATGACTGCTCACTTGACAGCCAATGATTTGAACACTCCACACAGCTTTCTGAACATCTCATTAAAGATAGTCTGTATATAGTCAGTATCATAAGAGATCTACAAAGAACAAGATATTCTCATGTAAATGTTTCGATGACAGTTTAGTGAATCTACATTCTCATTTCATGAATGACTAGGAAATAAACGTTATGACATCAAGTTAAATTGTATTTCAATTAGCTGCATTCATACTTACTCATGCATTTTAAACAATTTAATTTCATTTTAATATATTAAAATTAAAAAAAGAAATATCACTAATTTCTTGAATAATCTCATTGTGCTTGTCATACAAAACATGGGCGTATATAGGAAATAATTTGGGGGGGGGCTGAGACCATTTCCGGGGTATGGAATACTAACAATTTAAAACTTGGAATAGTTTTAGCCAACTAAAACGCTATTAAACCCAAAATAAAATATTTTTTATGAACTAAGTGATCTTATTTAATTTATTCGTAAGGGTTTTATGACACATTTTTACCGATCAAATCAAAATTTCCGGGAGGGCTGCAGCCCTCTCAGCCCCCCCCCTTATAAAGGCCTATGATACAAAACACTTAAATAAATCAAATAAGATTTCTTATATAATTTTTATTTGTAACTGCATAGGTGGTCGATTCCAGGATTTAATTCTAAAGGAATGAGCCGTATTTTCATATACAGTTCTTTATGTAACAAAAGTCAGAATTCGTGGTCTGATACACAAAAAATCCTCCAATATTCAACCGGGATGAGTTTAAAAGGATTGGCTCATAAGTCTGAACTCTCAGCACAGAGTCTTTAATAGTTACTTGGTTCACTGAGAATTGCATCAAACCGAATAAGACGCAGCTGAATATTATTTTTAGCAAAAAAAGTTTGTTTTAATATAATTGAGCTTGGTTAATTAGCATATTTTGATAAAGATTACTTTCACTATATTTTTTTAAAAATTCCTTATATTATTTTCCTTTCAATAAGTTCCTATTGGTCCCAAATTTCATTGATTTCGTTTGTTTTTATAAGATATTGACAGTTTATAGGGACATAAGGCGTGAGTATACCTTAGGCCTGAGTCAGAGGTGAAGGACCCCAAGGCCAGCCCTCTGCCCAAGACTGGTTCCTCCCACCTCTAGCAGGTCTACTCCTCCTCCTCTTTTCTCTCTCTCTTTCGCCTCCTCATTCTCTAATGAAACATTAATTTTTCATCCCTCCGTGTTGCTACCACCTACTCTTTATGGGAAAGCCTACCCCAACATTTTATTAATTGGCTACACTGATGATAATGATAACAAAAACGTTCGTCACGCAGAAGCTGCTTAACTAAGCACTTTCCTCAGAATATGGGTAGTGTACACTGCATTTCTGAAGAGTTTCCTTAAAATACCTATATCATATTGTCCGGTATGCTTTCTCGCTGGGGCTTCTTTCTTCTGGTTTCCATTCGGCTCCTTTCTCCAGCGGTGTCCTGTTGTTGGCCATGATATTTCGCCCACATCCCAATGGGCTTCATCCGACGTTAATCCGGTTTTGAAGCTGCTCCAAACGGACGATAGAAAGCGCCCCGAACAGCGGACCAGGAAAACCAATGAGCAAGCAAGACAGCCGATAGGTCGGCCTAGGGAGCATAAAAATGGCGGACCACTGATAAAAAGCCAGCAGGGGCGCGACCCAACCATACCTCCTGCCTACCTAAAGAGAGAAGGAGAAGTCTGATGAAGCCCATTGGGATGTGGGCGAAATATCATGGCTAACCTATATCAATGAAAAAAAGCTTGTATGTATTTAAAAAAAGAAGAAATTTGCTCTTTAATGTTAGCAATGAACATCTGACTCAATGAACAACAGAGTCCGGATACATTGGCCAGGTTTAGCGCCCCAAGTGGTAGAAGTAACAACCAATGCCGGAGCCGGTTTGGCGGCTTAATTCTACTTTAACATCATACAGAGTAAGCCCCAACTTCTAATAAACCGATTTAGTTTATTTTTAATACATATCATTATCTTTAGATACCCGTGACGTATACCGATTTTCGTTACAATACAACGGAAATTACGTCCGGTATGAGCAAATTAGTGATTTGGGTCCGGAGTACCCCCCCCCCCCCCCCCCCCCTCCGATGTACCGATTTTGCTGGTTAACGAACTCGTTCAATCGTTTGCTAGGGTTATACTATATACGAAGTTTCGAAAAAGAAAGCTCTGGCGTGTATCGTGTTAACTGACACACACACACAAACACACACTTTTATATATATATATATACACATATATAAATTGTAACGGCGGTCATACTAGGTTCGGTGTCTACTAGGTTGGATCGATGGAAATATTTTTCAAAAATTCCGTCATGAGTGCTAAAAAATTCTATTCTGGAAAATCTCAATAGCTTCTTTCCTTCGGAAAGTAATCTTCAGAAGACAACAGCTCGCAGCCCGGTACATGTCAAATCTAGTAATACAATCAACGCTCCCGACACATCCATATGTGTTCAACAGAAAATACAACCGAAAATTCGAAACCAATCCTTCATCCACAAAGCCAATAGGAATTAGAAATAACCAAATAACAGACTTTTTACTTCAAAACAATACGAAACTACCGCCACCCATAAGCGTCCCACCGTGGACCATAAAACAACCGCAAATAAACACGGAACTCACAAAAATAATCACAAAAGCTAAAGGGAAACTACCAGTACACGAAGCAAAATATAAATTTAAAGAAATTATATGAAAATAGAAACATGCCAGAGTAATATACACCGATGGATCAAAAATTGCTGACTCCACATCATGCGCCATATTTAATGGATAAAACGCCACGAAACACAAGCTGATTAAACTCTGCAACATCCATTCTGCTGAACTCACAGCCATAGCTGTACACCAAAACTTAGAGTCAACACAAACCGACATCGTCATCTCCACAGACTCCTTAAGTGTACTCCACAGCCTGCAGGACATTTACTCAAATAATACACATGAAATGCAAGGAAACACAATAATGTTCATATGGACACCCAGCCACATAGGTATAGAGGGGAATGAGATCGTGGATATGGCTGCAAAAGAGGCACACAACCTAAATGAAATCACGCCAACCTTATTGACGGGAAATGGGCTATTCCTACCACTAAAAAGAAGAATAAAAGTAAACTGGGAAGATATGTGGAATGAAGTAGAAGGTAAAAAACTAAAATACATAAAAACCTCAGTAGACACCTGGTTCTCCTCGTCCAATAGGGAAAATAGAAGAGAGGAGGTAGTCATAACAAGAATGAGGATTGGCCACACAAAAGTCTCACATGAATATTTGATGGGAAGAGAGCAACTTCCAAAATGCCCAAGATGTAATGAACCCTTTACAGTAAAGCATTTAATATCCCAATGCCACCAATTTAGAGTAGAATTAAACGAATTGAATATCCCTCCAGACATGAGAGAGGCATAAGCAGACAATGTAAATATGCTGGATAAAATAATAAGTTTTCTGAAAAAAGTTGAATTATACAACGAATTATAAAAATAAAAAATAAATAAATAAAATAATAATAATAATAAAAAGAAATAGAAGATGTTTCTATACTAGTAAAATAAATAAAATAAATAAATAAATAATAATAACTGTAAACCATAAGTATATGTTTTCCGAGAAAATACTAACACGAGTGTGAGTGTGACATAAATGAGATCGGGCAATGACGTTCTGGAAGCTGTTTGCCCTAAAGCCCAATCCATCCATCCATCCATCCTTCGGAAAGTGCTAAAAATGATCCTTTCTAAAATGTTAATTTGGCAAGGATCCCGACATTGCTAAAGGATTAGAGCGATATAGCAAACGATATTGAGTATGGCATCTAATAGTATATTTGCATAATATTTTGTATTCTAGTTAGTCGACGAAAGGGGAGAACCATTGTAGCAAAAATATTTATTCATAGAATAAGATCAAAGTTCAAGCAGCTTGGAAAGTCATAGCATACGTCACTGAAGATACCGAAGAGCTCGTGTTCTCTGGAAGACGTGCTTCAAGATGACCGCAGACCTTTCTGCCAGGCGAGTCACGTCTATTTTAAGGCCGGCTTTGAGAGATATTGCGTACCTTCGATATAGCATCATCGTGTCAAGGATGACGCCTTTTTACTTCTTCTAATAATGGTTAGCTTAAGTCAGCAATGACTGTCCTATTCCATGGTCAATCCTAATGGATCCCATGACGGATAAGGATGCTAGAAATGAACGAATCGGTGTATAAAGTGTATTTCGATTTTTTGTTCATTTTATTTACACTTTGACATCAGCAGTATTTTTCAAGAAGTCAAGGAATCGTTTGTATTATGCTAGGCATTCATTGCTCAAGAAGGCTGCCAAAGAGCATGCTGAAAAATTCTATATATAGATTTTCCTGAAAATCTGACATTTTATCTTAGCCGAAACCCAACCATTCTTTTACTTCTTATGCCCTCAAAGGCTAATTATTTGCATCTGATTGATTATTTTTCAAGATTCCGATGTTGAGTGAGTTAGTGGTCAGAGTCTTGTACTAGGATTCGAGTATCGGTAATAACGCTGCAAACTAAAAGTTTTTTCAATGCCGGAGTCGAGTGCAATTCTACTTGGCATTCTAGGAATTAGTATATAGTTAAGTTACGCCATCATAACAATATACAAAATGCATAATGTGTTTGCATGCAAGTGTATTGAACTCAAATTAATAATTTGGTTCTTGAGTAAATCCCCACTCCTAAAGTACCGATTTCGCTTATATTTTAGGGACATCTTAAAAATTTTAATTAATAATTTCGGGGTTAACCTCCTCCTGCCCTTCAGATGAACTGATTTAGCTTTTTTCACAGAACGTTTCAATGTTGGACTCAATCCAACATTGAAACTCAATCGCGTTATTAGTCACCATTTTATTTCTGGTATTTTTAAGGTAGGGCCGATGATCTTTAAGAAATTAGTAAAAAATCGTTGAACTTCTATGGCTATATTCTTTCGACTTTCCCAAAAAATTAATTTTTTAAGTTTAGGCTTGAATGATTGAACTGGCTTTAGAGGGAGTTTGGAATTTAACGTTTTTTGTTGTTTTTGGGTGTCGGGGGACTAATTCTGTATCAAGCCGCTTCCAACACTATACCCGATTTTTTTACGAATCCCGCCCAGAATTGTTCATGCAACTTCAGTCACATCCTGACTTAGGGTGAAAACATAGTGGAGCGGCGAGGGTAGAGGGTAGCCGAGAGGGTTGAAAATAATGCATGTATTTACACTTGCCATAACAGTGGAGCGGCGAGGGTAGCCGAGAGGGTCAAACCCATCTGAGCTACCCTCTTGGCTACCCTCTACCCTCGCCGCTCCAAAATGTTTTCACCCTTACTTTCCGTCTTCCTGGACTCATAATATGAGTCTATCATCAATCTATATATTACATAGACTGATGAGGATTCTAGAAGGTAGATATGTAATAATCTACATTCAGAGAATTTTTAACATAAAATGAAACTACCTGGAATTCTTAGAATGTTTTATTTATATATATATATATATATATATATATATATATATATATATATTATTTACAGAATATTACAACCTACAATCAACTGTATTTTGCAATTTGATATCTTAGAATGAATAATACTAATGGAAGAAAATTCAAATGAGAGAAATACAGAAATACTATTAAAGTTAATTCTCTCAATTAATTAACGCCTAATTTATCTATACATATTTCTTCCTATCCAATTGTAAGATTAATAAACTTTTATGTAATAGTTTTGAATAATTACACCGAAGAAGAAAGTTAGGTATTTTAAAGGGTGCACTATTGCATAATCTTATCCCTTTCCGATATAGTTGCGCAAAGCAGAATACATAAATTAAATATACTAGGAAATAGAGCAGTATCTGTTTATTGCGTGATCATTATTTCTTGAGATTTCTGATTTCATCACAACTGGTTTCTAGTTACCTATACCAAACTACTTTTTATAAGCCGAACGTTCTTTATGAAAGAAAAGCTGATATATTTTCAAGAAAAAATGTTTTTCATTAGCATCGAATATTATGTAGATAGTTTCATTGCTACATAAAAAATTTACTTCAGGGTGAGGGACATGAATAATATGATAATAGTTGGTTTAAAAAGTAGGAAGAGTGCACATTCAAGTAAACCCCTACACTTGATAGGCTAATATAACTATGCTCATAAAAGTAGCAAGAGTGCACATTCAAGTAAACTCCTACACTTGATAGGCTAATATAACTATGCTCATAAAAGTAGGAAGAGGGCACATTCAAGTAAACCCCTACACTTGATAGGCTAATATAACTATGCTCATAAAAGTAGGAAGAGGGCACATTCAAGTAAACCCCTACACTTGATAGGCTAATATAACTATGCTCATAAACGTAGGAAGAGGGCACATTCAAGTAAACCCCTACACTTGATAGGCTAATATAACTATGCTCATAAAAGTAGGAAGAGTGCACATTCAAGTAAACCCCTACACTTGATAGGCTAATATAACTATGCTCATAAAAGTAGGAAGAGGGCACATTCAAGTAAACCCCTACACTTGATAGGCTAATATAACTATGCTCATAAAAGTAGGAAGAGGGCACATTCAAGTAAACCCCTACACTTGATAGGCTAATATAACTATGCTCATAAAAGTAGGAAGAGTGCACATTCAAGTAAACCCCTACACTTGATAGGCTAATATAACTATGCTGATAAAAGTAGGAAGAGGGCACATTCAAGTAAACCCCTACACTTGATAGGCTAATATAACTATGCTCATAAAAGTAGGAAGAGGGCACATTCAAGTAAACCCCTACACTTGATAGGCTAATATAACTATGCTCATAAAAGTAGGAAGAGGGCACATTCAAGTAAACCCCTACACTTGATAGGCTAATATAACTATGCTCATAAAAGTAGGAAGAGGGCACATTCAAGTAAACCCCTACACTTGATAGGCTAATATAACTATGCTCATAAAAGTAGAAAGAGGGCACATTCAAGTAAACCCCTACACTTGATAGGCTAATATAACTATGCTCATAAAAGTAGGAAGAGGGCACATTCAAGTAAACCCCTACACTTGATAGGCTAATATAACTATGCTCATAAAAGTAGGAAGAGTGCACATTCAAGTAAACCCCTACACTTGATAGGCTAATATAACTATGCTCATAAAAGTAGGAAGAGGGCACATTCAAGTAAACCCCTACACTTGATAGGCTAATATAACTATGCTCATAAAAGTAGGAAGAGGGCACATTCAAGTAAACCCCTACACTTGATAGGCTAATATAACTATGCTCATAAAAGTAGGAAGAGGGCACATTCAAGTAAACCCCTACACTTGATAGGCTAATATAACTATGCTCATAAAAGTAGGAAGAGGGCACATTCAAGTAAACCCCTACACTTGATAGGCTAATATAACTATGCTCATAAAAGTAGAAAGAGGGCACATTCAAGTAAACCCCTACACTTGATAGGCTAATATAACTATGCTCATAAAAGTAGGAAGAGGGCACATTCAAGTAAACCCCTACACTTGATAGGCTAATATAACTATGCTCATAAAAGTAGGAAGAGGGCACATTCAAGTAAACCCCTACACTTGATAGGCTAATATAACTATGCTCATAAAAGTAGAAAGAGGGCACATTCAAGTAAACCCCTACACTTGATAGGCTAATATAACTATGCTCATAAAAGTAGAATGAGGGCACATTCAAGTAAACCCCTACACTTGATAGGCTAATATACAATACAATACAATACTTTCCGGGTTGTCCTCAGTGGGAGCGCACCGCGGCCGTGCGACCTATTGTGCTACCCGTCGTTGCCTCTCCTTAGAGTACTACCTTCCAGTAGTCCAGAAGTCTCCTGATGGATATTTCACTTGGTTCAAGATTGGTATCCTTTGTATCACCAAAGTACCTAAAACGTATGTGATCTAGCCGTTCACAGTCACGAATGATATGTATCGGTGTCTCTTCTTCTGCTCCGCACCATCTACAGATGGGGAAGTTGACTAGCTTCATCCTATGAAGGTGCTTATTCAGTTTGCAATGTCCCGTAATTATTCCAATTGCTTCTCGAAGTTCTGTTCTGTTTAGGAGCTTCAGCTATGCTAGATGCTAGGAGAATCAGTTAGAAGATAGGAGCTTCAGTTAGGCTAATATTACTATGCTCATAAAAGATTTCTGTCATTATATTACGATTTAGTATTATAAGTTTCATTGTATCAAATCAAAAATTAAGGCCACTAGAGATATATGAATAATTTGGGCTGGAGTGGAAGGGGGATATGATAAAACCATACTTCTAAATGGCTGGTTTTACTTATTTTATTAAATACTAGCTGTTACCCAGTGTTCCGTGCTACACCTACTTTCTGTCTATGACTCTCCCCGTATCAAGATCTATTTCATACATAGTTTTCTATACCCAGTTACGAAAATCGGTCAAACGAAGTGAATTTGTTTTAGTTCATAATGATACCGGCAGAGGCCAGCACAACAGCACTTCATCTAACAGCCGACAGAGGCCAGTAGCAGAGCCTGCTGTCGATTCAAAATGGCCGTAACAATCTGAATGGTTCAGTGTATCCAATTTTTCTTGAACAAAACTTTTGACCTTTTTACCAAATTTAGAAATTTGACTATTTTGACCTAGCCTAGGAGATTTCTCGTACCAAGACCTACCTGTGTGCCAAGTTTGGTCAAAATCGGTCAAACGGTCTAGCTTTGTATAAGGAACAAACAAAGAAACAGAAAACAGGCAGATTCGTGATTTTTATAAACATAGATTTCGATCAATACATTTTGGAATTCTATGATGTCTTTCTTTACAACATAAAAAAGTCCGACTTGCAGGAACTGCGTCATCGTAGCACGGTTCCTTTCATATCTGTAGTGACATTAGTAATGTAATAGAAGCAGTACCAGTATTGGTAGGTTTTGATCTTTCATAAAAAATATAACATGACAGCTCAAAGAAAAGGAAGATTTAAGGTGCCACAAACGAAAATGGTAGTACGTATTCTAATAGGAAATGAATCCCCCCGCCTTCTCATCGTTGCCAAGGGAAAACACTATTACCAACTCGTTTCTCATTTTCTTACCTTATTTTATTAAAATACTCATTCTAGAATTAAATGTAATTAAAAAACAATGACCAATGACAGCAAACAGGTAAACAGTGACAAACCCCTGTTGAAAAGAACAAAACTAACAATTTTGAATTTTTAAGGACTTATTTCTCAGCTGACATCGCCCCCATGCAGGGAATTTAGTAAGCTTTCCAGATATTTTAGAAAATATACTAACATCCGAAAACCTTTCATGTCCATTATTAATTTTTTTTCTTTTGTCGAATACCTCCAAAGACATCCAAAATTTAAATATTATAGATTAGGGTGTTGAACATCTGGAACAAGTTCCAACTAAATCGATCATTTTGAATACCCAAACTGAAAATTGGTTCGGAAAAGTAGACGTTTCAATGTTTCTCAAAAACGGTTACAGGTATCGCTTTAAAAATCGTTTCATTCGTTTTCCTATGTTTAAAAGCCTATAAAACGAGTACATGCATGCTTATGAACTCGAAAACGTAATGTTCAGGTTAATGAATTCTGCTGGAAATATTTTTGTACCATATTTCATGAAAATCGGACCATTTTTGAGACGGCAGGAGATTTTATTTATGTAATATATATATACAGTTGGACCTCTATTATCCGGGGTAATGACGGGGAGTGTGGTGCACGGATAATCGAAAACCCCGGATAATCGAAACACAATATTTTATTGACTAAATGTGCTGGATTATAAGGTTATAAAGAAAAACTGTGTACAAGGTGTCATGTAAACCTTATTTGCATTGAGACATGTGTATGTAAACGTTTTATTAATTAATAATTTGTATAAGTGCAAAAAAAACTCAAGTTCAAATTAAATTTTTTTGTCGTGAAAGTCAGTAATTTTTTGTCTTTTTTTTATACATAATTATTTTCTTATATCTGTTCTGATCGCCCGTAACAAGATAATTCTGCTAAAATCGGCATTCGTATGTACTCGAGTGAAGAGTTAAAGCCCAACTGAGGAAATATTTCCTTGGTAGGCTAACATAGGGGATTCATAGAAAGACCTGAAAACGTTTCAGTTCCAAGAATATGAAATAGATTGAGATGCTTCCAGAAATATAGAATCATTACATTCTTCCGAAAACAGCCCTGTTTTTACATAATTAATTTAAATTCATATTTATGTACATAATCGTCATTACATACATACAAATATTTAATACATATTTATGAAATCAAATGCTTTAGTTGATAAAAATAAAAATAATGCAATAAATATGTTCGTATGTACATAATATTTAAAGAAGGAATAAAAAAAAAAAAAATTCCCCCATCGAGACCCCGGTTAATTGGAATCCCGGATAATGGAGGTCCTACTGTATATATATATTGATATGGTAAAAATGCAGTTTCCAGCCCTCCAAACCGATTTCTTTCAAACTTTGCACAATAACGTTTTTTGATGCACTAAACACGAATACGATAAAAAAAAAAAACGTCGGATTTAACTAGGAAAGAAGTTATTAAGCACTTAAGTTCACTGTTGTGCAGGTTATGAGCTAATGTAAACAACTAAATTTGGGACGACTTTAAGGCATACATGACTTTAAGGCATACATGCTATGCGTTTCCGCTCGCTACGCTCGCTCAAAAAGATAACAAAACCCCAGTCAATCCAACTCGCTAAAATTAATAGACTATAATATTAAGCACTAAAGTTAGGAAGGTTATAAAACTAGGCGTCATCAGCGTATTTGTAAACATGCGCATGCACATTGGGAAACAGAGAACTGTCATTTGAAATGTTCAGAAACCATTTATTCAAAGATATTGTTAATTTTAAGGGCATCCTCACCCGTCGTCACCTGTCGCTTAAGGGCATACGTGCTATGCGTTTCCGCTCGCTCAAGAACATAACAAAACCCCAGTCAATCCAACTCGCTAAAATTAATAGAATTCTATTAATTTTAGCGAGTTGGATTGACTGGGGTTTTGTTATCTCTTTGAGCGAGCGTAGCGAGCGGAAACGCATAGCATGTATGCCCTTAAAGTCGTCCTAGACATTCTTCTAATCCTCCAAGACATCTCTCTTAGCTTTCTTCTTCTTCTTCTTTCCCCACATTGAGCACGGCTTAGAGAATTACTCAAAATTTTATGTTAAAATAAAAATTTGAGTAATTCTTGTCTATTATCGACAAGAATTATAAATTTGTGCAATTTCATACTTATTGTTTTGTTTTTTATAAAATAACAGTAGACAATTGACTTGTTGACAATCGAAGTTCGGTAGGCGCGAATTAGAACGATAATTATAAAGGCATTAGCTAATTATTAAGGGATTTCTGATATATAATACTTTTCATGAACGAAACAAGAAATGTGAAGAGTGTTTCATTATTTAAAAAAATGATTGTAAATAAATAACTGCTGATGAATTTCGATAATTTATGGTAAATTTCAATTAAACTTCCTTATTACCAACTTTTCCATACCCGCGCATGCGTATGTTGACAAATTTAGTTGTTTACATTAGGTCTCATAACCTGCACAACAGTGAACTTAAGTGCTTAATAACTTCTTTCCTAGTTAAATCCGACGTTTTTTTTTTATCGTTTTCGTGTTTAGTGCATCAAAATACGTTATTGTGCAAAGTTTGAAAGAAATCGGTTTGGAGGGCTGGAAACTGCATTTTTACCATTGATATTCGTATATGAATAATTTTGGGTAGGATTCAAATAAGCAAGTATAAAGGAAAATTATGAATGTAGTTTTAAGAATTGTAATGAATTTGAGACCTGCTATTATTTACAAATACTATTTACATGTGAACACTCATCTGATTGTGCCTTCCATTCTGTTGCAGCGGCTCCTAGTATCAACCCTGACGTGCGAGTGAACTGCAAGAGCGAAGAAATGGTTATCACCGTACGAACTGAAACGGGAGTTTTCGACGGCATGATTTATCCTCGAGGCCTGGGCAGAAACTCTACATGCATGTCCCTGTACAACAGAGCAGTCGGTACTCTTAGCTATGATCTACCTCTCAGTGCCTGCAACACCATGAGCTCGAACATGGTAAAGTATAATAAAAACTTTAAGGTTTGAATAATATATCCACAAAATGTAGATCCTGCAATGGTAATAACCATAAGTTTTGTTCCTTAGCAACCAAGTGTTAATTATTTTTAAAATTAAAAGATCGTAGTTAATAATAAATGGACGTTAAAATTTAAATAAATAAAATGAATAGAGAATCAGTCTTGTGTTTTATCTCCATGAGTGTACATTAATCTAAGTAAATATTACATTCATCTTTGGTTCTCCAAGATGAATTCACAAAATATCGGTTTGAACGATCTTAATAAAAAAATTGACATTTTCATTCGTTCAAAATTCAAAACGACTTTTTTTTTTATTTTGTATGTGTACGTTTTTGCCTGTTTTTATAGGACATAGGTGCTAACAGTGCAATAAGATCATCAGTAAAATACGCCAGCAAAAATAGTTAAAATTGCGGAGAAATTGGTATTTAAAAATCGAAAGTGTTAATTCATTTCCTTTGAACATGTTTTTGCCTATGTGCTTCTTGATTTTAAATTGGTTCCTGCTTTTTTTTTTTTTTTTTTTTTTTTTTTTTTTTTTTTTTTTTTTTTTTTTTTTTTTTAAAGCCATTTTACAGTAAAATGAATATTTAAGTTGAAGGTGAAGGTGGGGAAGGATAAATGTATGTTAAGTAACTTAACATACATTTGAGTTGCTCCCCAAATTCTTTAAAATATTAACTTATATTTGCGACGTTTCGAACCTCTTTAGGCTCATCATCAGTCATTTGGAACAGTTTCGAAACATCGTAAATGTAAGTTAATGTTTTATACAATTTGGGGAGCTACTCCTGCTAAGTTACTTCGAGTAAAATGAATATTTCAGTAAAAGAAGTTGTCATGTAGTAGTTCTCAAGTACTGAGAAACAAATTTGTAATTTGTTTTCCTTAAATTAGCAATAAATCAAGAGAAGGAGATGAGTATTGTAGATATCAGATACGTGCTTAGAGTTGAGTACTGTAAGTTTCCTTTATATTAAGGCTTTTAAAATATTGCTTTTTCTTCGAGATTTCGTTGGATTAGGTGCTTAAAATGTTCACGAAATACCAAAACAAAATATTATCTGTTTTTATTACAAGCTTTCCCAAGAGAGGGGACACATTTCTTGAGAGTTTTTTATTATGAGAGTTGTTCTTGAGAGGCCTTTTATATTGTTATCAGTTCGCCCTCTAACATCAAAAAAAGTTGGACTGATTTTGACAAAATTTGGCATAACGTATTTTGTCTAAAACGAAAGGTCAAACAAAGTCTGTCCTCCGGAACACTGTTTTTCGCCTTCTGAATCGAAGAAGCAGAGGAATTGGTACATTTACACCTGCAGCCGGCTACTGTGCCTTATCTTTGTTTTGGGTTTATTTTAGTGCCAAAAATCTTCCTTTTTTTGTTGGTTTAGTCAAATATGTGTTAGGGTCGAGCGAGTAATGAAAAATTAATTAAGAGTTTCTAGTGGTTTAAAATGACCGTTAAATAAAAATGTTGAGAAAAAAACCACGATCAAGTAGTTCATTCAAGTCGGTCTTTTTATACTAAAACTAAGCGTTAACCTCTTCCTCGTTTATGATTTTTCTTCCCACACTCAAAATTATTTTCTTCCCTGCTTCCTTTATTAAAACCTCATAGCCTTCAGAGAGCCATGCCCACTTTCTTCCGACATGAAGATCATATCTCAATAGTAACTCACCTATGTTATGTAGATTTGCACTTTCTCCGACCTATCATGTTCCTATGGATCACTTCTCCAAACAGTACTTCCTCTTATTACAGGCTTATCCTCTACGTGTTTTCTCTTCGAGCCATTAACCATGAACTTAGATCTCCTTTCGTTTCAAACCATGTTCAATTTCAGAGGCCTCTTCAGCCTTGGACTCAATTCAGAATTTTTCCTTTCGGTATATTATTATGTCTTTATCATGGTGCATCTACTGCCATGATTTTAAGCGTTTGGGCTACTGCCAAACATTGCATCAGGACGTAGGAGTAAACGACAAAGGGGAACTCCTTCTCAACAAGTCTATACAAACCGACACATAATCAGCCCTCGGGTCTTTTATTAGTTTCTAATATTCAAAAGTATTTAGAAGGCATTGTAATGTATAAGAGCGAAACGTGGCTCTGAGCAAGCAAAATCCCTACTAGATTGGGAGAGGAGAGTCCTTAGAAAGATATTTGGAGCCATGAAAGAGCAAAATAGGTGGAGGGTACGGAGTAACCCCGTACTTAAGGAATTCCATCCTCTGCACTATTAATAAAGGCAGGCAGAAAAAGATGATGGGGGGGGGTTTAACAGGAGAAGCCGGAAAGAGAGGAAGGCGCAGACTAAGATGGCTAAATGACATGGAGGGTGATTTTCAAAAGGTAGGAGTCGGAACTGGCGGATCCTGCTTAAAGACCGAGAGGAGTGGTCAAAGATGGTGGCGGAGGCCCACGTCCTTCAAGGAATGTAGCGCCCGATTATTTGTTAGTTGGTTAATATACAAAAATAATGCACTTTGAAAACTAGAAGTTTTTTATATTTTACAGGAGCACATTATACCGCACAAGGATGTAGCATGGTGAAAAATATAAAACTGGGAAGGTTATTCTGCAATGTTTAAGAATAGAGACGTGAGTAATGGAAGAAACAAGGAAGCAATTAGGGATGCATAAACCTCCAATTAAAGGAAGAAGAAGTCTTCCCGGGCCTTGGGTCGTCCTTGGGCTTAGATCATCGCTGTTCGCCAATTTCAATCTTTATCTCCTTATTTGTCTCGATGTTCTCAGGCAATAAGGAATTGTGGATATTTTACGGGCTGGAGGATGAATAAATTTACTTATTGTGTAATTTCAGCTTTGATGATTATCCTCAAAGTTTAAGCCGACCATCACGAGACTCGCGACTTCTCTGACTCGCAGGAACCACGTTTCTTAGCGTGATTCCCTGCAATGTTTATTTCTGGTATGACTTTGGAAAATTAGAATAGAAAATCTTGAAATTACGCCTTCAATGGATTGAACCCAAACCTTGAAACCGACCAAAATTGCAAGCAACGTTTTCATCGTCTGAGGTGGTTCTGTCGACATGTGTATATTATCCTTTATATTAGGAAATTTATTAAGGTTTCGAATGATCGCCTTCCACTTACTACGAATTCACTACGTAATATTCGAGGATGACCTCAAACAGTTTTCGAGATATTTAACAGAAGAAAAAGCTTCACAAATCACCTATCTGTTGATAAAATATTTATTTCTAATACTCTTCCCCAAACGTTACGAAAATATGCCCAGCTTAGTTTAGTCGTATGCCATAGGCGTATATAGGAAATCATTTTGGGGGGGGGTGCTGGGACCATTTGCGGGGTATGGAATAATAACAATTTAGAACTTGGAATAGTTTTAGGCAACTAAAACGCTATTACACCTAAACTAAACTATTTCTAATAAACTAAATGATCTTATTTAGTATATTTTTAAGGGTTTTATGACACATTTTTACCATCAAATCAAAATTTCGGGGGGGACTGCAGCCCCCTTAGCCCCCCCCCCTTATATACGCCCATGATGTATGCGGATAATGTGCTAAGTCAGTCCGTGAGTTTTAAGAACGATTTTGTTCTACGAAGTTTATGTTTATTCTTTTTATATACATACTTTTGAATGTTCAATTAGTTATCATTTTAAGAATGAGACAAAATAAAAAAAAATGCAAGAATAAGTTTCCTACTAAAACATTTGTGGGGTTCCTGTTGACAGTTGATTGTTTATGATTTCAAGAAAAGATGGTTTTTGGCACGTTTTTTCCTCCCACCATAGAGAGGTAAACCGCTTATGAAGTTGACCTGATGGCGTTGTATCGATAACAAACGTCCACGTTTCAGTAACCATAGATCACGAAAATATGGTACGAAAATACTTGTCTTAAACGAAAGTTCAATTTCGTTAAAAAGCAGAATCTTGGAACACTATACCTTTGGGGAATTTCGCGCTTTACGTGTTAGGCTTCCGGGTAAACTTTTTATAAGTAGTTTGATGTGAGGACTTGAATGAAACAATTTTCAAAGATTATTACCTTTTATGAGAAAAGTGGGAAACGTTTCTTGAATGTTGTTTTTGGTTACTCGAAAATGGTGGATTGATTTGATAAATGTTCAAGATGTAAAGATTTTCAAGAGTGAAATTATTCCATCTTATGGTACCAGAGGAAAGTCTACGCAACGGGAATGCTAAATGGTTAGTGTTTTTTTTTTTTTTTTTTTTTTTTTCATTCTGCTTAAGGCAGTCTGACCTATAAAAGAAAGGATTTACGATTCATTGGGTTTTGACGTTCAGGTTATATTTCAGAAATAATGGCCAACGGAGCTAGGAAGATCTATGAGAGATTGAAAGTCAATTTTATGGCTTAGGTTACGTGTAAAACGGTCTGTCCATATGGATTGCTGTTTATAAAAAAATGTGGACTCTTGGAGCTGAAGATATACCCACCTATCCGGTTCTAGCAAACCTGATCATCAAGTTTGTCTGAAACTGACTCTTCTTTGACGCAATTCAGTCCTTAGTCTACGTTTTTCTTAGGAATTGGCATTCCTTTTAGATGTCAGAATGTACAATATCCCTTTTTATTCTACACAAGGTCTTTTAGCACATACGTGCCATCACCAGAGGCTTACAACAAAGATGACGTATAATAGTATAGTAAAATAATAAAATGATCTTGTACAAATAAAACCTTATTAAACATGGTAAAATTGGTTCAGCAGTGTATATAATATAAAATCCTTAAGAATAAAATAAAAATATCTGTTAAAATATAATTTAAATTCATTATATATATATATATATATATATATATATATATATATATATATATATATAAAATAATAATTTCCATAACCTAAATATATATTTCAATGTCATTATACTGACCTGCCTCAACAACACAGGACGATATAATCTTATTTTATAACTATAAGCTCTGTTGACTTAAAACAACTGCCATACTTCCAAAGATACTAAGTACAATTCATCGAAAAAATTACAGCTGACATTTATTTCATACCCGTTATATGAGGAATATCGCAATAAACAAAATCGTTATTTCCGGACTATTTAACACGGCGAACCATTAGAAACTGAGCATTCCTTTCAGTTTCATTATTAAGTCCGATATAACGTTACGCCCGTCATCGTTATTAACGGAATTGACTACTTCTTTGCCATAATAGATGTGTCATGCTCAGAGTTCGGAGAATAATAGCTCAAAAGCAAAGGGGAAGAGTCCCAGACGCCGTAACATTGAGATTTCTCTCTTTACTATCCACCAGTTTTATTTAAATTTATTGATTCGCCTTTTCTCAAGATTTATCCATAATAAGTTGAGGTTCTATTGTTTTTAGAATTAATACCCTGTAACCCAAACGTTTCTCAGAAAAAATTAATTTTGTTTAACTCTCTATATTTTAAATCGTGAAGAAAAGTAAATAAATTGTAATTTTGAGTGCGTTTATCGATGAGTCCATGAATATTCGATCGAAATAAAAGTCGATTAAATATCCTATAAGCTTAATGAAGGCCAAGGAAAGAATAAAATAACCTTACGGAGAGATAGCCGAATAATATTATTATTGATGAATACTAAAAGCCATGACGAGGCATTTCTACGAAAACGATTTTCTTCGAATCCAATAATGAGTACTAAATTTATTCAAGACTTCAAATTAGCTACAAGTGTTTTGCTGAAATAAATTGATGGACGTCTGGAAACGTTTTTATTTATTTAAATAGGCAGAAAATATCAATAACTATTGTTATTTAATTATATTATAATATGATGTTTGCCTCAATTTTTTAGTTGAGCTGGAGCTATGATAGCTATGTGAAAACCCCCGACATTTTCAGGCTTTTACGGGTTTTCTAAAATTCTTCTGAGACAAAGCATTTAATCGAACAGTTTAATATAACCAAACATTTAAATGATGCAATTTTGCGTTGATTGAGTGTCGAAACCATTCATTTCGTCTTAGGGATTTTGAAGAACAGACCAGATGCTTTGATTTGATAAGATGGTTTGTTTCAGAGAACGTTTAGAAAAAAATCCGAACTTTTCCACAATTTATGGCTCCAGCTCTACTCAGAAATTGGAGCAAACATTATATTATTGATATTTGATGCCTATTTGAATAAATAACCATTTCCAAACCCAAAGAATTTTTTCGCAAAAAAAAAAAAATCTAATTTGCTTGGCATATTATAGTTTGTAAGATATTTGAGAAAGTAATCCCGGTACCTAATGTTGCCGAATTATCAGGTGTGATTTATCAGCGTTCCAACGATGAAGTATTGTCTATTGTTTCAGGATGACGGTACGGTCGAGTACTACAACACCATTGTGGTGCAGCCTCACAGGAAGCTCGTAACCAGCCAGGGGAAGGGATTTCATGTCAGGTGCAAATACACCACCAGGGAAAAACTCGTCACCAATGATATCAATGTCAAGTAAGTCATTTTGTTATGTAAGTATTCAGATGTTTTCATGCGTTACCTCCCTACCTCCTCCATAGGGGGGAATCCCGCTTATGAGGTTGACCTCATGACACAATCCGTAAATGCCACTAGAAAATTTCAAGCTTATGAACCCATCGATCACGAAAATAGTGGTGTTTCGAATTCGTGTGTGTGTGTGTGTTTTTATCTATTCATGTGTTTACATTTTTCACGAGAGATTAATACAAAACATTTTCTGTTTTTATTCTAAGCTTTGCAAATTACATTAGGCATAAGGGTAAACCTGAAGGAGATTGTCCTCAACACCGATTTTCTTCAAACTTTGCACTATAACGTATTTTGATGCACTAAACACGAATCCGTTGAAAAAAATTGTTGTTCTCAATCAGGAAAGAAGTTATTTAAAAAAAAAGTTCACTGTTATGAAGGTTAGGGAAGACTGCCTTGGACGACTTTTGGGCCATAGAATTCTTTTCATTTCTGCGAGTTGGATTGACTAGGGGTTTTGATGTTTTCTTGAGCGAGCGGAAACGCATAGCACGTATGCCCAAAAGCGACAGTTTACGACCAAGTCAGCTACCACAGGTGAGTCTAAATTTCAATTACACTTCGTCATTAAGGACTATTGCGCAGGCGCGTGTTTACATATAAGCTGTTTACCCCGTCTTTTATAACCTCCATAACAGTGAACTTTAGTGCTTAATAACTTCTTTCCTAGTTGCGAGCAACTTTTTTTTTCAACGGATTCGTGTTTAGTGCATCAAAATACGTTATAATGCAAATTTTGAAGAAAATTTGGTCGTTTGTAACCCGCTAACAGCACCTTTGGTCGTTTGTAACCCGCTAACAGTGAACTTTTTTTTTAAATAACTTCTTTCCTGGTTGAGAACAACAATTTTTTTCAACGGATTCGTGTTTAGTGCATCAAAATACGTTATAGTGCAAAGTTTGGAGAAAATCGGTGTTGAGGACAATCTCCTTCAGGTTTACCAAAAATTGTTGTTCTCAACCAGGAAAGAAGTTATTTAAAAAAAAAGTTCACTGTTAGCGGGTTACAAACGACCAAAGGTGCTGTTAGCGGGTTACAAACGACCAAATTTTCTTCAAAATTTGCATTATAACGTATTTTGATGCACTAAACACGAATCCGTTGAAAAAAAAAGTTGCTCGCAACTAGGAAAGAAGTTATTAAGCACTAAAGTTCACTGTTATGGAGGTTATAAAAGACGGGGTAAACAGCTTATATGTAAACACGCGCCTGCGCAATAGTCCTTAATGACGAAGTGTAATTGAAATTTAGACTCACCTGTGGTAGCTGACTTGGTCGTAAACTGTCGCTTTTGGGCATACGTGCTATGCGTTTCCGCTCGCTCAAGAAAACATCAAAACCCCTAGTCAATCCAACTCGCAGAAATGAAAAGAATTCTATGGCCCAAAAGTCGTCCAAGGCAGTCTTCCCTAACCTTCATAACAGTGAACTTTTTTTTTAAATAACTTCTTTCCTGATTGAGAACAACAATTTTTTTCAACGGATTCGTGTTTAGTGCATCAAAATACGTTATAGTGCAAAGTTTGAAGAAAATCGGTGTTGAGGACAATCTCCTTCAGGTTTACCCAATTTTTTTCAACGGATTCGTGTTTAGTGCATCAAAATACGTTATAGTGCAAAGTTTGGAGAAAATCGGTGTTGAGGACAATCTCCTTCAGGTTTACCGGCATAAGATAGGAAACGGGCTAAAATGACCCAATTCCTGCAAATCGGAATTTTGCTAATTTATTGCTCAGTTCTTATTTCCTCTTGAATAAATTGAAATAAACACAAATCATTAAATTTGTTATTTTATTACTTCAATAAAAATTGATTTACACAGATTGGATGGAATCTATTTCCAGCCAAGGTAAATATTTGTGTTAGAACTTCCAAAAAGGCAACATGTCCTTATGTTTTTTGAAAACGTGATTGAGGTGTAAATCCATTCTCAAGGAGGAAGTGTTTTGAGAGGTTACAGACTCCCACACAGGACAGAGAGATAAAACACTCTCATTGGAACAATTTGGAGATTTCCTGCACGATTATATACCTGGAAGCCTATAAACAGACAAAAAAGTACTTACATACATACATGCACATTTGAACCATATTCTGATACTTCTGGATTGTGTCATAAGTTCAACCTCATTAGGACAAAAATAGCTGGGAACAACACTCATGTCATTAGGTACACCAGCTCCAGTTAAAAATATGAATTTTTTATATACATTAGGGTTTAGCTGAACTAATAGGTAATTTTATATCATCCTCTGCCGAAAAGTTAGGGAAAAAAAGCAAATCACCAGTGAAGTGTTATGTGAAATTAATAATAAAATACCACATTTTTTTTAGTAGATAATTCTTTGCTTTTATTATAGGTAATTTCTTCTTGTATTATATTTTTTATTCTTTTCCATTCGCCCTTCTATTAAGAAACATTTAATTAATAAAGTTATTAATTAAATGTTTTAAGACAGTTCTGTCTTAAACATCTCAGAGTAAGACATTTTCTCTACCATTATTAATATTTTTTCCACATGTGTTTAATATCCATAAATATTAGTTCTATGAGTTTTAAATCCATTTTTAGTTCATGCTGATGGACACTGTCCAAGCCAATGTAAATTGTTCAGTTATTACTTTCTTATATATTTCTGTAAAGGTATAAAATAAAATTTACTTTCATTCATTCAATCCATTTTTAGTTGTTCTTTTAGTATTGTTATAAAACTTTTTCCACGTATTTTTTAAAATATTTAGTATCCAGCCATTTCTGACATATCTTAAACACTGAGATATCATAAATAATTTCCACATCAAATTAATAATGGTAATCAATTACAGTGAAACCTCCCTTAACGGACACCTCCCTACAGCAGACATCTCTATTAACGGACACTTTCTCACAGTCCCGAATTTTTCTATAGGTAAAATAAACCTCTTAATTGCGGATACCTCTGTACAAAGGACACGGACAGAAAAACCTGATTTTTTACCTCCTTAATACGGACAATTACAGCTAATGTTATTTATAGAAGCGTTCCCATCGGCGAAGGTTTCCAGAAAAATGCGTTAACAATAACAAACTCTTTGTAAGGATAAAATATATATACCGAATAGTGACTAGTAATATTTTCCTAGGAATTTCACTACACGAACCCCATAACTCTGTTCAGTTCACATTCCTTCCGCAGAACTTCCCTCTCTTCACTTTTCAGTTGGTTTTTAGCTCTTGTTGAGTACGTATCGTGCTCTCTCTTCAATATGTCTAATCGGAAATCTCTGACACTTAAAGAAAAAATTGACGAACATTTTCCAATCGCGAAAAATGTGGTGTGTGTCAAGTTGCCGAGTTTTTTAAGATAGGGAAAACACAAGCAGCAGAAATATTGAAAAAGAAAGATGAAATTTTGAAGAAATGGTCGGAAAATTGTGACAAAAATGTTGTCCAAGGACTAAGAACTTCTTTATGCTTTAAACTTTTTAGAATAAAAACTTTTTTTAAGTTTATACTTATTGAACTTCTTTCTATATACTTAAAAAAACTTGTTATGGGTAATTATTAAATGGTTAATTAAAACATGAATTAAATTTACAAATTCGGTACGTATCCATCTCCACCAACCCCTCTGTATAGCGGACACCTCTCTATAGTGGACAACTTTGGTTCTCCCAGAGGTGTCCGCTATAGGGAGGTTTCACTGCATTATTATCCATCTAGGGCAGCACTGATACAATGTCTATTTAATATTAATTAGATTGTTAAATAATTATCAAAAATAAATAGAATTTTTGATCACAAAGCTACTCAAGAGATTTGTTGGAACTGATCTAAACCTAAAGAAAACTATAGTTTGTGGACATTTTTTTTCACTGAAAACATCAAGTTTACAATTACTATACTTGTAATAAGGCTCACACAATTTTAATATTCTATTTGACTAAGTGTAAAAATTAGTTATTACTTATAAATTAATCATTTATATGTACAAATAAATTATTCAAAAAAAAATAATATGAATTCTTACACAGCCTTCTTGAGCCTACACTCCTTCTGGGCACAGCACCAATGCCAGGATGTACTATGGTAATCTACCAAGGCGATCAGGTTGCACAGAATGTGAAGATTGGAGAACAGCTGACTTTAAAAGTAGCCATCGATTCACAAGACGTTTATTCTATGCGACTCTCCCACTGTTCTGTCACAGATGCCACAAATTCAGCATCTCAACCACTTATTGATGACTATGGGTAATATTTTACTCTTAATTTCCTTCGAATATTCATCTATTCTCTTGTATAATTAGTCTATATTCCTTTCTTTGATATTGTAAATATTTTTCTGTTCAAGATTGGTTTTAATTATTTTGATATGCATGATATTTATGAATTTCAAATTTCTTTGGGGTGTGCCTAAATTTAGAATCCTTTTTATGAAGTAGAAAAAAAAATTTAAAACATAAATTTCAAAGCATCATAGATTTGTGTAAACCAACAGAAAATTTTATCCCTAGGATTCTTTAATTAGTTGTCTTTAATACATTAGCTGTAGACAAGATTTCAGTAGGTCTCTTTTCTGTGTGGTTACATATGTCTTAGGATGTAAAAATTAATGTAGATATTATAAAAATAAAAGGCAAATATGAAATCTCAAAAATCAAAATATTACAGACACTAAGGGAAAAAAGTAAATTTAATTTTATAAAATACATATTTTTTTTTACTAATATTTAAAAAATAATAATTTAGTCATTCATATTATGAAAATAGTCATGGCAATACTCTGGATTATCAGCCCAACTCCTACCTTCAAATATATAAACCTATCAATCTCTCTGATTTCCGTTGAGAACAGATCATTGACTGTTGAGTTTGCTAAGGTAGATATAGTCAGGGTTCGGTCTTAGTTTCCAATATCTACCTTTGTATTTTTTTCTGCATTTAATGTCTTGACAAACCTTCATTATTGTATAAATAAATCATCTCCTCTTCACTTTGTCTCCTGAGGGAAATAAAAAAAAAAAAAAAAAAAAAAAAAAAAAAAAAAAACTTGGCGTCAAACGTTGTAACCTTACATACAATTTGAAGCTATAACAACAAAATGTTGACATTCCTAAGTAATTTTTCAGGCACTAGTGAAATGAACACCTGGAATATCAATTTTCACAGAGAGGGGGCCACTTACATGAGACAGATTATAAGTGACGTGATAATGCTTTTAATATATTGATTATAGAAATAAAAAATGTTTGTGAGAAACTTCTCTATATCCATTAAATTAGTTCTATACTTCATAAACTAAAGCCCATTTAATTTCTTAATGTTAAATTCTTAACTCTTATCTTTGAGAACAGGATTAGTACGTTAGTTCAATACTTCACTCATGGGCTGGAGATCCCATCTATTCCTATTCATATATATAAATTTTAAACTCAAACATCAGGTTGGGTTCAGGGTCGCAGATTTGTCCGTGTTTTTCCCACTCATTCGTTGCAAAGTGGAAGCTGTAAAAGATTAGGCCTTAGTATTGACCATATTATCTTCCTGATATTCCCTACCATTGAAGATCAGATGATTGAACTCTCATCAGGCCATTTGCAGCTTGCTTCCTTGATGCTCAATTTTTTAACTTTAACAGGAAATAACGTAGATTAAACCTCCTCCCTTTATTATCATATTCTTTATATTATTCCTCAATTATAAAATTAAACTTCTCTCTTTTCAGATGTGCTGTTGATCGTGAGATCATGGGTCCTTTTGAGTACAGTGAAGATGGGAACTCAGCAAAAGTTGATTTCCAAGCACATAAATTTCCTTACACCGATTCTGTCTACTACCACTGCAATGTTCATTTGTGCCTCAAATCATCATGCCCACCTGTAAGCTAGAAGTTTTTATTCAAATTTATTAAGAAAAATCCCTTCAGTTTAAATTGGTTAATGTAGCCAAAAATAAATTAAAATATTAATATCTAAAAATTGATTGAGCTCTGAGTACATCATAAAAAACAAAAATGTTTGAGCAGCCACATCAAAAGAACTTTTGAGGACCCAGTATAAGCAGTTTAACACATGCCCACACAGACATACAAAAATTTATGGCTTTTGTTTTTTTCTGAATAATATACAATAGCATAACATTTATACACAAATTAAATTTTTTTAATCTGTTTACATTGAAGTCTCTTACATGCCATGGCGTACAACAAGAGACTTCTGTCAGATACCACTGTCAAAGAGCATTTTGACTATACCTCTGTGGTAGATAAAGAGCAGCTATTCTGATACCAGTGCAAGGAGGAAATTAGGAACTATAATTATTAGACTACTTTTAACAGATTAAATAAAAACTCCCCATTTACAGTAGATATAATATTTCAGCCAATGTAGTCTTGATTGAGCACATCAAGTGTTTCTCATGAACTTCTATAATTTTCTTTAGCTTTTATTACATTAGTATTTTTAATTTGTAATTATCTGTTAAATTAAGTAATTATTTATTTTGTATTTACAGCCACCAGATTGCTCAAGCGGCAGAAGGAAGCGTGAGACAGACGAAGGTAGCCCTGCTACAATAGAAGTTTACAGTGGACTCTACGTTAACGAGGCAAATGATGTAGCTCGCACTGATCAGCTTGACCTTGTTGAAAGAGAAAAGGTTATAACTTGTACTATTTACTTCATTTTTAGAAACAAAGAATCTTATTAAACATTTATTAAAAATCCAATATATCTAAAAATATACTTCAAGGACGAAAAAAATATAAATAACAAATCATAACAAATTCAGGACTGAAGGGATTAATAATAAAATTTCTCGGGGTCTCCCCGTGGTCTAGTTAGCAATGCCTTAGACTCTCATGTGAGAGATGGTGGGTTTGAGTCCAACCAGCCCAGCGGAAGGAATTTTCTCATCTCACGGCTCATTGAGAAAATTCCCCACTGCTCCAGGGATGTTGGCCCAGAATTCTATGCTCCATAAAAAAAAAAAAAAATAAATAAAAAAAAATAAATAAAAAAAAAAAAAAATAAATAAAAAATGCTTTAGATTATGATTATAGTGAAGATGGAGATAGTTAGCCGTTGCAGAGATACGAAGACAAGGTATAGTTGGGATTCGGCTAGGAGAAAAACGTCAGACTTTCAGGAAGAAATCTGTATTTGGACGTTTCGGCTGCACATTGGCAGCCTTCTTCAGCTAAAAAATACAACTTATAAGTAAAAAAATAAATATACAACTTGTAAGTAAAAAACAGTCAGAAATGAGCGTAGTATATACATCAAGACAATAAATTTTAACCAATCTTATTTTAGTTAGAAAGTAAACAGCATGTAAAAAGTAGTAAGTAAACAGTACAAAAAAAGGAACATTTTTCATATAGTGAGAAAAAACAATCTATTCTATTAGTGAGTACAATTTATAATAATTAATATATAGATACGTACCACTAGAGAATGCCTAGGGGGGAGGGAGGAAGACCTCGAGGACAACTTAGGTAACCATGGTTGAATGTATGAGGGACAGCAACTACACAGGGGGTTTTATAGTTATGACTGGGGGAGGGGGGAGGAGTCGGTGCCACCAAAACTTTCCTACACTCACAAGACAAACAGATCATTTGCACCAAAGCTGACAAAGGGAACGTAACGGTCATAATGGACAGAACAGACTACGACAACAAAATGAATAACTTACTTAATGACACTAATACGTACACACCTATCCCCAAAGACATCACACTCAAACTGGAAAGGGAATTTAACGATCACTCAAAAAAACTCTTACAATTGAAAGAAATAGACAAAAAGACCTACCGCCAATTAATTTCGCACAACTCTCTCCCTCCCCAAGCTTATGGTCTCCCTAAACTTCATAAACCCGAAAATCCCCTCCGACCCATCATTTCGAATATTAATTCTCCCTCTTCCAAATTAAGCAAATTTTTGATCCCGTGTTACAAGCATTAAGCCACAATAACCCGTACGATATAAAAAATTCTTTCGATCTCATTTCAAAATTATCAAATTTCACCATACCCCCGGACATATTCATATCTTATTTGATGCCACCTCTCTTTTTACCAACGTCCCTCTAACTAAAACGTTAGAAATAATCCAAAATAATTGGTCCTCTATAGAACCGCACAGCCCCCTATCATTTCAATATTTTGTTGACAGCCTCAAATTATGCATCAACAGTGGTTTTTTCAGATACAACGGACAATTTTACCAACAAATTGAAGGGTTAGCTATGGGAAATTGCCTTGCTCCCAACTTATCCTCGATCTTTCTTACCGACTTACTTAACACTTTCGTCCCACTGTTCCCCAGGACATATCTTTCATTTGCAAATATGTAGATGGCCTCCTGTTAATTATAAACCCCAATAGACTAACAGACATACTAAACTGCTTCAACTCTTATCATCCCAGACTACAATTTACGGTAGAGACAGAACAGGACCAACAACTCCCCTACTTGGACGTTCTACTAATCAGACAGACCAACGGCACTATCATCACAAACTGGTACACAAAACCTACTTATTCTGGACATTTACTCAACTTCCACTCTTCCCATCCTTACCACATGAAAATCAATGTAGCTCGAAACCTTCTTCGCCGCGCCCTTTCTTTATCCCATGAGTCCTTCCACAATGAAAACTTGAAAAGAGCTACCGAAATATTAACACTAAACCAATTCCCCCCAACCTCATAAACCGGCTTATAAAGCAAATAAAATCCCAATCCTTCAATGCCACCTCCCCCAATACCTCCCTTGACTCCTCCCCCCAGATATTTCATTCCCTGACATACACACCAGGACTGACTACATTGTACACCAAACTCAAAAATCCCATTCCCTATGACTGCACCACCCTAGCAATTTTACAACCTAGCAATTGCACTTCTTTCATCTTCACCGACTTACCGCTTCCTCACCCCTCCCCCAGTCAAAACTATAAAACCCCCTGTGTAGTTGCTGTCCCTCATACATTCAACCATGGTTACCTAAGTTGTCCTCGAGGTCTTCCTCCCTCCCCCCTAGGCATTCTCTAGTGGTACGTATCTATATATTAATTATTATTATAAATTGTATTCACTTATAGAATAGATTGTTTTTTCTCACTATATGAAAAATGTTCCCTTTTTGTACTGATTAGTTTTTTGTACTGTTTACTTACTACTTTCTACATGCTGTTTTCTTTCCAACTACCGTATTTTCATTGTTTAAAAATAAGATTGGTTAAAATTTATTGTCTTGATGTATATACTACGCTCGTTTCTGCCTGTTTTTTACTTACAAGTTGTATATTTATTTTTTTACTTATAAGTTGTATTTTTTAGCTGAAGAAGGCTGCCAATGTGCAGCCGAAACATCCAAATACAGATTTCTTCCTGAAAGTCTGACGTTTTTCTCCTAGCCGAATCCCAACTATACCTTGTCTTCGTAGATTATGATTAGTTGCTGAGAACTTTAAAATTTGGTGAAGTGGGGCATCTTTTCATGTATTCTTTCAAAAAAATATTATTAACAGAGTGCAAATTAATGTGGAGGACTAAAATGTATTTTTTTAAATGCTTTGCATCAATGCCCTCTAGGCATGAGGTAAATTGATACAGGCTGTGATAAAATTGATGCAGAAAGAAGACTGATTAATTTATTACAAAGCACAAATTTTTATCAATGATTTGTTTAAAAATGCCATTGGAATTGTAAAAAAATTAGCTACAATAAAAGAGAATAGATTCATAAAGCCATTGCATAAAAAAAAAAAGAAAGAAAAAAAAAAAAAGAAAAAGTGCTTTAGTTTACCAAGAGAGGAGGTGGATAGTTTCGGCACAATCCTAGTAAGAACTAGTCAGCTTTAGAGCACTAATGTAAGGTTTATGCTCTGAAAGGGCTTTGGGCACATAAAACACTAGTGGAAGAAACGAGCGTTTTCGTTAGTCATCCTAAACAATGTTCCCTCAGACTCACCTTTTCCTTTGGTTGTAGTCTAAGTTTAAAATTGTTTTGTTAAACTAAGTATACTTTAAATAATAAAACTGCCTTTTAATTTTTTCCAGGCTTTGGACAATCCAAATAACATCTGCATATCTCAAAGAAACTTTGCGATCGGAATTGCTATAGCAGGATTGATCTTAATGCTCATGGTGATAGCTGCATTTGTAATTTTGCTAACAAGAAGACGAAGCAAAAAAGATATATCCAGTGGAAGCTCCATATATAGTGGCCCTTACACTAATACTGCCTATAGCCACAGTAGCTAAACTTATCAGTGAATGTTTTTAACTGATTTTATTAAATTTCCCCCAACATTGCTTGAAATTTATATAATATTCTTCGTAAATGGATTAGAATTTTTAGAAATGGTATAATGAATGTGTCATAAAAGAACATTTGTAATCAAATGGTATGTTGCTGTCTTCTTTTTTTTCTGTTAATGAGGTGCTCAGTTAGTATTTAATTTATAATATTAGTGCCTGTGTCAAAGTCATCCCTCATGTTTCTTCTTTAATTAGAAGAAATAACTTTAGTGATTTAAGTATGTACTGATTGTATTTGAGAAGGAACTGAATGCAGTTGTTTTTAATGAATATTTTTTTTAAATCAAAGTAATTTCTTTAACTTCTTTTCATTATAAACAGCTTACATTTTTTCAGTTCATTCTCATGTCATAAGTTAGCTTTCAAGGGGGTAGCTTTTTAATGGCTTTGGAAGTTTATTATCCATATAGCTTTAAGATAAAAAGTGCCATAAGGCATAAATTAAATTCATGATAAAACGAGAAATTGTTCTATAAGAAGGTGGGCATGACGATCATTTGTTCCTTTTGGGCCCTACGACAACGAACGAAATGACCTCTTAGATTTCCTGGTGTGTGGTAATGATGATAAAAGTCCTATGCTTTGAATGTAATAATCTCAAAAAGACATTGGTTCATAAACTCATTATTTAGATTTATATGATATTAATAGCATCATATCTACTGTAAATTTTTAGTTACAATGATTTTCTGGACCTTTGTCTGTTTTTATTAATTGTTTTAATTACTAAATAAAGTTAGTAAATAGTTAGTTGTGTATTACTTTGTCCAAAATAATCCATTACTTGAACTGTATTCATTTTAGTCATAGTTATAACTTATTTAATGTAATAATTAATTTATATAAGCATGTATGTAATTATAATATTTTCCTGAGTATATGTAGTTAGTGAATGTTATTTAACTGTGATTGTGCGTTAGTTTAGAATAATGTCAGAATTCAGTGCTTTTATAATTGTCTATACTATTATCTCCATTCATATAGATATCCTATTCATATAGATAATTGCATTTTTTCAGTTAACTGTTAATTTATAATTGATTAGTAACAATAGGAATTTTGAATTAAAAAATATATATTATATGAATTTTTTAGATGTTCATAAGAATTAATCGTCTGTATTTTACACACATAAAATAAAACACACACCATATCATTAATTATTTGAAATTCCCAATGTGAATTTGTAAATATAATAAAGTATTGGCAAATTTTCATCCTTCATTTACTCCTATATATTACAAATCCTGCCTTTCAAGACATTTTCACATTTTTCAAATAAATTATATTATTATTAAGTTAATAAGAATTCATCCTGAATTTTCAAATTACAGACTGTTTTTTTAATTTTTCTTTTTTAAATATTCTATTGCATAAATTTGTTTGTGACAATGTGAATACAAAATATTGAAAACGTCTAGTAACCAATAAAAGTTAACTTAAAAAAAATTATGTGAACAAAATCACAGCACTTCGATTTTTGCGTTTTTATAGGTTTTCCCATGCAGAGAAATGAATGAAACCATTTTTAAGGTGACATGTGTAATTGTTTTTGAGACAAGTGACTGGAACTAGTTTTCTAAACTAATTTTCGATTTAGGAACAAAAAAGATGCCAGGATTCAGCTGGATTCAATTGAAAATAGTTCTAGATTTTTGAAATGTATACAAACTAGTATATTCACATTTTTGTTACGTTTGAAGTTATGTAAAAAAAATACCCCAGGTGCCAACCCCGATTGAACACCTAGGCGCTGTTGAGGAAGGCACTTGTGCAGTAGTTTTTAAATTCAAGCATGTTGGATATTGTGTCAACAAAGCTGAAGCATTGTTGAATAGTGGAGTGGCAGGGGGGGGGGGGCAAACTGGTGGTCAGGAATAGAGTTGGAGGATGTAACAGTGGTAAGGATTCTCTTTAGAAAACTTTTTCAAAAATGTTGGACATAATTGGGAGTAAGCTGATATGACGGTAGGAGGTTGGGGTGTTTAGAGGTTCCAAATGACACTAGGGATAAGTCTTAATGGAGGGTCTCCCCGTGGTCTAGTGGTTAATGCCTTAGACTCTCATGCGTGAGATAGTGGATTCGAGTCCCACGGGTGGCAGGAATTTTCTCATCTCACAGCTTGTTGGGAAAATTCCTCACTGCACCATGGCTGTCGGCACTAATGGCCCATGTGTAGGTGCGCCATAAAAAAATAATAAAGTTTTGGAAACCCGCTAAGATGGTGCAGTTCTTGCAAGTTGAATGTTTTTGTAATATATCTTTTTCATTATTTGATGACTAAAAACACCAAATTTTATTACAAGAATGCCAAAATTACAAGCAAATTTATAACATCTACTCTGATTTTGGTTATATTTATAATACATCGTTGTTCTCTGAGTATTACATAACAATTTTTGTTGTGAGATAAAAAAAAAATTGGACCATATTAATGATTTGATCTGACAAGCTCACCCAATATATACAGGGAGATAAAAACTAGATTGACACCCCACTTTTTTCCCACAATTTTTGGAATTTAAAATGAAACTTGGTGGAAATGAGCTTTCATTGGACCTAAACCCTTTCTATTGGATATTCTAGATTTAGGTTCTCTGGAGAACGTTGAGAGTCGTGCTTTAGGTACAATTAATTCATTTAACCATGTTAAGAGCCAGGATGTTTCATTTTTAAATTCCAAAAATTGTAGGGGAAAAATTGGGGTGTCAATGGAGTTTTAATCATCCTATATAATATAAAATCTAACTGGGAACAATTTTTTGCCTATTAGATAAGACGAGATATTAATTTGCTATACCTCGCCATGGGAGTGTGGTTTGGGTGTCCAAGTAGATGCTCGTTCGAGTCACTGTTGTAGCAGATTGAATTTATTCGGCGATGAGCTTAATAAAAAAACATTTAGAGATGGTGGTAACCTGTCGATAACCCGGCACTAATGGTCAGATCAATAGATGCACCATTAAAAAAAAAATAAAATAAAAAAATACTAGAGGTTGATGGTTCGCCATATTGATAGAAAATACGATAATCACTGTTTAATATAATACACACTAATTTACAATACTCCAGTTTAGCAATGGTATAATTTGTAACCTCATAATTTGTAACGGCTCACTTCCGTCCTAATTAATAAAGGCCCCTAAATACAATTTAAAAAAAGTAGTGGAAAACAATCAGTCAAATTTGAACTTTGGAAGTGTGGAGCAGTTAAAAAAAAAATCATGCGAGTGAGTTTTTTTATGTAAAACAAGATTCAAAACACAGAAGATAGAATTTAGTCAATAAAAATTAACAAAATCAAAAGGTAGTATAACTATATTAAAAAAGAAAAGAATTTGAATTTATATTCACTAACTGTTATAAATTGAATCCCCCTAACAATAAAACAAATTAACTATTTTTTATTAGTAAGGAGGGGATTGTCAAGGTTTTGGTATGATAGTTAATAAAAATACCTTTTAATTTATTTCTTTTCATAAAAATTATTGCCAACCACTCGGCTTGAATTTCAAGCCTTCATAAGGGGTATTCAACATTTAACATAAAGGTTTGTACATAATTATTAGACCTCCTATAATTTGGGTTAAACTAACTTTTTTCTCTCATTTTTTGTAGACATTATTTAAAAGATACGAGTATTAAGTAACTAATAAAATATAGATATTATTTACTAATAGTATTTACTGATTTCTTCATTAACAAGCTCAGAATGAGAATAATTATTATATATTCTTAAGGGGAACGAGTTATATATACTTGTGACAGCTTAGAGGGTCTTCAAATCTTATTTTATTTCCCCCTCTGAGTAAATGTACTCAGGCAACAGGAAATGAGTTGCCAGAGTACAGTGACTCAGAGTGAAGCTCTTCATGAATTTACACTTGAGCTATTAATCTTCAGTAAAAACCCTTAAAGTAAAATAATATTGAGAAACGAGTTCACAATGAATTATAAAAAAAAAAAAAAAAAATCTTCACTTGTGTCAATTTCGAAACATGACACCATGATCGATGATATCAGGCTGTACCGTATGAAATGTCAGTTTTGTTTACTTTGCGATTTAATCCTTTCTCTTTTTTATTTCATTATTTACAAACATCATTGTTATTCGTTAAAACTCTTTTATTCCTATTATATAATCAGTAACTTGCGTACTGTGTTGTGAGAACGATCCTCTAAGAAAAAAAAATAAACATAAATTATGACTTCAACGGATATCCGTATTTTTTTCCTTATGAATTTAAGCTCGGTCATAGCGCTCCTGAGGCGTGTATGAACATTAACGTGGCGTTCGGGGAGGGAACAGTGAATGAACGAACTTCGAAGTAGAAATTTTGACCTTGACAACGAGGAGCGAGGAAGGCCAGAGACCAAGCTTGACAATGACCACCTGAAAGAAAGGGTTGAAGCTTGTCCCTCAAAAAGCACTAGGGAATATGTCAAAGAACTCAGAGTAGGAGCCATGACAGTTTCAAGACATTTGAAGGAAATTGGCAAGTCCAAAACTGACATTTCATATGGTACAATCTGACAGCGATAAATACTTAATCAATACATTTTGTACTTGGCACTATCATTAATTTTTAAAATATCATAGAAAAAATAATTAAATTTACATTAAAGAAAAAAACATTCTCTGATAACCAATGCTCATTTTCTTTGTAACCCCAAAGACTGATAAAAAGTAAGCGATATTTAATAAGCTTCGATAAACTAGTAGGAGGAATGGTTGACACATATTTTCTTTGAAGTTTGGAGTAAAAGCCTTCATCAGGACTATGAGGAGAGGAAGAACTGATTCTTTACCGGCAAGTTTTTTGGACAAGTAACACATTCCACTAATTCACACGTAGCAAACAGGTAACTCCGACAAAACATAAATAACTAGATACGTACACAGACAAACAACACACACATTACTTGACAGACAAGGTGTAATGTATGTAAATATTGAATTATAAATGTTTTGGATTTTTTAAATTGTTCACAGAAATTTCAAAATAATTATAATTGAATAAATAAGAAGGAATATGTTTATGTTAACTGTACACGTTATACAACTTATGTATGTTATGTAAATATTGTAAACAAATAAATAAAACTGAACTGAACTGATATATACACGTTCAGTCCAAACCTCAAGGCCGAGACTGCACAGTCCAATTATAGTAGACCCACTGTATGTGAAGCGAATATCCTCTTGTCCACCCACGTCAGTTCTGGCCTCATTGTACTGTACAATTAGCATTGAGATTTATGATATAAATTTAATTAAATCACATAAATTTCATGTTTTTTTTTTTTTATCATAATACATTATTTAAATTCGTTGAGCAGATGTTATTAATAATAACAATAAAAAAAAAGGTATTATTAGCCCTATTAGCTAAATTATTTGAACATTATCTTTTATTGATATATTCTCTACACTATATTTACTATAAGGAGAAAAAATGTCAGAATAACCAGATTTCAATTTTTTATATGTACGTACAATGTTAGATAAATGGACTGAAACATTGAAGCACCGATCAATGGAATCAAAGAAAATAGCAAATTTCTATGAAAGGAATTTCTTTTGAGATTTTGGCAACCAATTCTAGGTTCTCATTTAATCATAAAAGTTAAGAAACAGTGAACATATTAAAAATTTAATACCATAATCATCCTTATTAACGACCCTGATAATAGCTCAGTGTTTACCCCATGTTTGGAAGGGATCCATAAACATGCAGTATTCACTTCAGCCTTAGTTAGTTCGATCTCTTTCAGCAATGATCTTGCTGAAAGAGCCCTGAAGATGTTGAAGACATTTTGACACAAATATATATTGAAATTATACATTATAAATATTAATGCTATAAAAATATGCTAAATATTAATGCTATTACGATTTAATTAATTCTGCTTTAATCTCAAGTGGTATTTTCTTTGCTTAATATTTCTTAGGAATCCCATCATTCTTCCTCAGACTTCTGTCTATAATTTTAATTGAATTTTTATTATTTTTAACAACCTTGTTGTTATTTGTAAAGATTTTCTATCATATTATCAGTTAGAAATAAAGGCAATTGAAATTTCATTCCACAATAAAGTCTTGAAAGGGGCAAAAATCTAAATAAATAGTGAGAGTCAAGCTGCACTGAAGGCACTACTATCATATTAGCTGTTTTTCTAAATTAATAAGGGCCTGCCACAATCCTCTAGAAGACCTGGGAAAATCCAATGCAGTTAATGTAATATAAGGCCATTGCAGGCTGCGAAAAGGCTGCAGGATTCAGCATATCAATCAGAGGAGCCTATTTTTTAAATCCTGTGAAGGGACATTAATAATTTTGCCAGGGAGGAAATAAAGGCTTTGGAGCAGTGTGAGATTATCAAGCAGCAGAATGCCTGGTTGGGCATGACAAGGAATGGGTGTATATAAGGGGGCCCCTCTTTAATCATTGATTTGTATTTAATCAGTAAAAATTTGTTATAAAAATAAAATCACTCAGTTCAGAAAAGATAATTTTTTTTGGGTGTAATACTGTTTTAGTTGACTAATTATTCCAAGTTCTAGATTGTTAATATTCCATACCCCCCAAATGCTCCCAGCCCTCCGTTAGAGTAATTTCCATGTGAAGAGGCAAAGTTCTTTGTCAGTTTGCGACAAGAAAAGGCTGGGTATGTGGCAGGTGGTTTGGTCAGTTTGGCACAGAAAAATACAATAGATTACCTCCAAATGGCAATGGATTTGCAAATCTCTTTCTCTTGTATCACATATTTACAGAAAACTGAAATTGATAAAATCTTTCCCATTTGATAAATGTTTCACAATGACTACAATTACTCAGAAATTATACAATCAGGGCAAAGAGCAATCCCTATTTTTAAATATTTTCATTTATTTGGAATGGATCGCATCTTCTAAATATAATCAAAATTAAAAATTTCTCAAATGTATAAAAGTAATGAATTATACTAATTTAATGTCAGAGATAAAGATTACATACATGTCATGACACAACTCTATAAAAAAGCAGTCCAAAATAAAGTGCCCTTTAATAAACATTATGCCACTGCTTTTGATTACTCAGTAGAAATTTTAGAAACAGCATTTATTTTTAGAGGCTATCATCAAAGAAAATCTATTTATGGCTGGCAAAGAAGGATTTATTTTATTTAATAAGGAAGAAATAGTCCGTTAAGGGACATTTTCAGTTTGTCACCACAGTAAAAATGATGTCAGTATGTCACTAAAGGAAAAGCTTTGTGTTCTGGTAAGACTCAAATATATGTACAAGATTATTTGCTAAATAACTACACAGTACATTCAGAATTTGTGCAAAACATATTGTATCAGTATTTCTAAAGTAACACAACTAAAAAGTTGGTGTTTTTTAGTTATGACTATGAAAGACATGGTAAATATCTACATAGGCAAGAGCGACACATTTTCAGTAGAGTTTTGTTTTGAGTTATGTCACTTTAGAAATACTAGTGCGATATGTCTGTACTTCAATCTTTTAAAATCATCAACATTAAAATATATAAGTCTAATAATATATAATTATTAGACCTGCCATAATTTTTATTAAACTAATTTTTTTCCTAGCATTTCTGTGGATATTATTTGATAAATTGACAATATTAAATAACTACTGAAATATAAATATTATGTACAACTAGTCTTTTCTGGCCTATTCATTAACATGCTCAGAAGGAGAATACTAATCCTATATTCCTAAAGGGAATTAGTTGCCTGGGTACAGTGACTCAGAGGGAAGCTCTTCATGAATTTATACTTAAGCAATTAATAATCCTTTTTGATTTTTTTCTCGTGTATTGCATAGTTTGAAAAGTCAATACCCTTCTAAGTAAAATAACATTGGGAAACAAGTTCACTGTGAATTCTAAAATAATATGCCCATTGGTGTCAATTTTAAAAGATGGCGCCATGATCCATGATAGCGATAAAAAGAAACGTAATCAATACACTTCGAACTTGGTACTAACATTAATTTTTTAAATGCTACAGGAAACATAATTAAATTTACATTTATAAAAAAACACATATCACTCTTTGAAAACCAATGCTCATTTTCTTTGTAACCTCAAGGATCGATAGAAAGGAAGCGATATTTAGTAAGCTTCGATAAACTAGTAGGAGGAATGGTTGACACATATTTTCATTGAAGTTTTCAGTAATGAGTATTTCGTACCTAAGGGAGGGGAGGTTGCGTTCTGTTGAATTAAAATTTTTAAAATTTGTGAGATATGGAGTGTATAGCATATAAGGCTCATTAAATGAAGTTTTATAAATATTTTGTGAACATTAAAGCCGTAAAATGGCTTCAGGAGAGAGTGTAGATGAAATTCAAGTGATAGATAGTTTTAGTAAAATGAAAACGGGTCATACTTCAGAATTTAAAGATAATGAAAGTTATCGAGGTAAGAACCATTTAACATGTTGCATTGTAACCTACTACCTGTTTGTTTTGAATGAAAACTGAACACACCCACCTTTCTGCCTTGAAGAATTGGTCAACTGCTCTTATGTGACAAGTTTGTAAATGAAAAAAGTATTCCCTGAGATAATAGATCTTCTTTCAATGATTATTTCCCTGTCATTGTTTGCCTTGAGAAACAAATAAGTTTGCCTATTGTCACTTGGGTCTGACGACCCCCACTAGCTGTTTTTACATAGTTTTCGCTCCCATTATGCAACAAGTAGTGATAATGAAGTACCTTAGTTTTATCTTTCAAGAGAAGGGCATTTTTGACCAATGGATTATTCGCTTATAGTTATTTAAATATGAGTTGCCTATGAATTTTTCATTTTTTTCAAGGTTCAGAAAAAAAGTTTTTGAAGAAGGTAGTTCATTTACTGTCCCTCTTAAATTCATTGTTTTTTAAACATCAAAAATATTAATTAATTGTTGCATTTAAAATAAAACTATCCTTACAATAATGCTCATTTATTTTTGTTTTTCTAGAAGAAGATGGAGGAGATGACTATGGGAAAAAGGATGTGAGTAATTGATAAGTGTATTATGAAATAGAATTTGCATTTCCTTGGTAGTGATTGCTTATCTTGGAGGAGTACAATGAATTATGTGTGATTAATTATCAATATTCCTTTTTTTTATTTTTATTAGGGATCGCTCTCACGCCAAAATGGAGCAATGGCTAGAAATAAGTCTGAAAGAGAAAAGAAGTTGGGGCATCGGAGAGTGGGTACAGGGGGAGAAGTTACTTATAAAAAGGTTCCTATTTATTTTAATAAATTTTAAACTATTTTAAACCTTTTTCTAGGTGAATTTATACTTAATTTTGTTTTTTACAGATACAAACATCACAAATAATGGGATCCATTCAATTGGGCATTCAGCATGCTGTAGGAGGTTTAGCATCAAAACCTGAGAGAGATCTTCTTATGCAGGATTTTATGACAGTTGAAACCACAACATTTGCAGCTGATGGGAGTAGTCAAACACCTGCTCATCATTATTCTGAATTCACTTTCAAAACTTATGCTCCAATCGCTTTTCGTTACTTTAGAGATCTGTTTGGTATCCAACCAGATGATTTTCTTGTAAGTCTTTTTGTTCATCCCTTCATTATTTTAATTATTTCTATAAAATATGAAAATGGAAAGTAATACTCTTTTATAGTATTCCTTTTCTCTATTGATATTTTATTTCTCAACGTAGAAGACTTCAAATTATTTGTTCTTACGAAAAACAAAAAATTATTTGTTCTTATGAAAAACAGAAAATTATTCGTTCTTATGTAAAACATAAAATTATTTGTTCTTATGAAAAAAAAAATATTTATTCTTATAAAAAAACAAAACTATAGAATATTATGATATAATTTAAACAGTGGGGTCTCCCGTGGTCTAATGGCTAGCGCCTTGGATTCATAAGCGGGAGATGGTGGGTTCGATTCCCAACCTCCGGCAGGAATTTTATCATCCCTCGCTGCACCCTGGATGTCGGCGCTAATGACCTAGATGTAGATGCGCCGTAAAAAAAAAAAAAAAAAAAAAAAAATTAAACAGTTTATAAAGTTAAATTGATAGTGTTTTCCAACCATGTTGGGAAGTTTTTATGAATGACACTTTGTGTTTCCAGAAAAATTAACCATTTCTTTTAATTTTAGATATCATTTTGTAGTTCTCCTTTACGAGAATTATCTAATCCTGGTGCTTCTGGTTCAATATTTTATCTTACAGCCGATGACGAATTCATTATTAAAACTGTTCAGCACAAAGAAGGTGAATTCTTGCAAAAACTATTGCCAGGGTATTACATGGTTAGTAATATTATTTTATTCTCTTCTTGATACATGAAATAATTAACTAGAATGTATTCAAACTAATCAATATAATTCAAATGTTTCAGAATTTAAATCAAAATCCCAGAACATTGTTACCAAAGTTCTTTGGACTTTATTGTTATCAAGTAAGATTTGGTTATGAAAGATATAAAATGTAGTGAATTATCAATATTTTTTTTTGAAAGCACTAATTTAATTTAATTTTTATTTCATTGTAGTGTAACCACAAAAATATTAGAATAGTAGCTATGAATAATTTATTGCCTTCATCAATTCCGATGCACCAAAAATATGATCTTAAGGGTTCAACTTATAAGAGAAAGGTATTTCTAATTTATGATTTATTTTAACCTGATTGTACTTTTTACTTTTACGATTAATTTTAACCTGATTATTTATTAAATATATAAGACAGCTCCAAAATCAGTTTGCAACTATTTGAAATAATTGTAGTTATTTTTATATTTATTTAAATTTATTTTATATTTATTTTTATATTTATTTAAATGTTGGAGACCCGGTAGCCGTGAGGGTTAAGGCGTGAGCTCTTAACACTCCGTGCCAAAGGTCGTGGGTTCGATTCCCACTAGGGGTGGTGGCTTTTCTTTCGAAAAAAGAAAAGGCATCACCTCTATCCTGGCTAGAAAAGGGTGGTAACCTATAGATAACCCGTCCTAAAATTCGTAGTTAATAATAAATGGACGTTAAAATTTAAATAAATGTGAGTGTAGGGAAGGATCAATGGATTCTTGAAGAAAATGGCAGGAGTTACTACCCAAAATTGTTTAAAATATTAATTTATATTGCCAACGTTTCGAGTTTCATCATGACGCATCTTATATTAAGTAGTGTTAAGGTCTATTGTGATTTTAAATTTTATTTTGAGATCCATAATTTTTTCAATTCACACTGTGAATATAACTCGTCCACCCTACACATCATGATTCCTTCTTGGATTTAATGTTCACTCTCAAAATTTAAAAATGACGGACCTCAAAATGAAATTTAAAATCACAATAGACCTTAATACTACTTAATATAAGATGCCTGACGATGAACCTGAATAGGTTCAAAATGTTGCCAATATAAATTAATGTTTTAAGTAATTGTGGGAAGCAACTCCTGCTGTTTTCTTCAAGTTATTTTTATGTCGGAGAAAAAATATTTCAAACTTTTTTATCCAATGATTTTTCTACCTAGTTCTATTTATTTTGAATACGTCTTAGTTGATTGATCAAGTTGAAAATATGTGTTATATATAGGAATAACATTACTTTTTAAGAAACAAACAAACCAAACAAGCTCTTCTAAACCGTGACATTACCAAAATAATTCAAGCCTCCTCTTGAGTCTATTATCCGGCGTTATCTTGATTTAAGCTGAAATACAAGAATTAAGGAATGATATTTTAAAAAGTATTCAATAATTAAAATTTATATAATTAAAAAAATTGAAACTGAGCTTGTATGAGTACCATATTTTAGAAGCTACAAACTTGAATTTTGAAATTTTTGTTAGCGCATTTCCTCTATAGAGAATACATTTGCTTATGACATCAACCTGATGATGCATTATAAATATATTTATGTTTGTCTTTTCACACTTAAGCAGCCTCAGAATTTTTTGATAAAATTTTTGACAATAATTAAACAACAGGTCAAGGTCCTTATCAAGCAGTATCCTCCTACCAGAACAATGTTTTGTAGTGCTTAAAGATTTGAATTTATAGGCTTTCAGGTTTAATTTTTATATTTAATTTGATTTTGAAAATAATTGTTTTTGAGGAAGTATAAAACAACTAGAAGTTTCTGACATTTTTGTTTTCAAAAATCTTATTCTAAATAATGAATGTGTTTATAAATGTTCAAGACATTTGGCATTCATACAAACTATGACATAAGAATTTTTGTTTCATATGGTGATATATATACTAGAAGAATATATATAAACGGATGAACAGTTATAAGATTTTCGTGTATTTTCTTTAATATCTCAAAAATGGTTTGGTAATCATGGTAAGTGTAGGGCAATGATTCGAAGGCTTAATAACTTTCTACAAACTCTTTTCATGGAGTAATCTCATTTGAAAAAATATGTGCTTAAAATGAGAAAATGTGTTGTTTTCATTCCTTTGAAGATCTTTTTGTCTTTATTTGCTTCAGTTTTGAATTCCTTGTTGTTTTGTTTATTGGTTTTAGCACTAAAATTAAATGTTCAGCAAAATAAGGTAAGTAAACGAGAAAAATGTTTGTAATTGAGCTTTCCTTAATCTTTTGTTTGTCGCAAGTATTTCATAACACCAATTGTCGCAAGCATCTCACAGAAGCAAGATCACATTTTAAGTCTTATCCCACGTTTCTACCAGTTTATAAATTTGTTTGACCAAGAAACATAATAATAAATCATTAGTCAACATAATGTTTTAATATAATGTGAACAAGATACAAAATACTTACAAATTTGTAATATACTAATGACCACAATTTTTAAGTCTCACAATGTACCCATCAGTCTTTCCATACAAAACTTGGAACTTTTTGGAAGACTACAACATAAATCTTATGGTAAAATATAGTTTCATGAACCAATCAAATAATCATAGAAATAAGTAATAAGACCAATTAGAAAAAATAAAATAAAAAAATATACGAGCAAATGGAACATAACTCATAACTATGAGAAAATCATTAATGCTTCATAGGCAACTAGGTTTCATTTCTGAAAGCGAAAACACTAGTTTTCTTTTTGGAAAAAAAGGAATAGAAATACCTAGAAGAAAGAAATGACTACTTGTCACATGCATCGGACATCTGAAAATTAAGTTTTGGATAAATTAATAATAGAATTATTTGGTTAAAATAACAATGATATACTGAAAACCCCACTAAATCATAATTAAAACATGAACCAACCTCAAAACATTAGTCAGATGAATTAAAAACAAATTCTTACACGAATGGTCGCATTCACCTCTCTGATGAAAATGAAGCCTCAAGGCTGTTGACGTCATGGGCAGGTAGCGGTGCGCACACTAAGCAAAGTGGGAACGGAAGTAAGGAAGGTAACGAAAAGCCGAGCCCCCTCACTCCCCAGCCCACCATCGAATAAAACTTTTCACTGTCCATCTCATAGATACATGCGACAATTGAAAGGTTAAGAATGAGTGAAATTCCATGAGGGACAGTGAGTAATTTCCACTTACATTAGATTGGCTACTGTCAGTTTCCTGTGGTAATTTCTATTCTGGTGCCTAACTTCTTGCTTTTCTCCGAGATGTCATTGGACTAGGTGTTTCATTTTTTTAAGAAATATAAAAGAAACTATTAAATGTTTCTATTCCAAGCTTCCTAAATGACACTAAGGATAGGAATGGAAACAACCTAAGATGACGCAGTTCTGGCGAGTCAGACGTTTTGTATAAAAGATAATATAAAATAAATAAGATAATACAGTTGAATAATAATATTCACAATTACTTTCCTAAGGATAGGAACCACTGGTAATTCAAACACAAAATAAATTATAAAAATCGTGACTTGACAACAATAGGATCATGTTATTCAGAAAAGTCCTATCTAATAGGAGCAATGTTCTGAGAAGACTACCCTTGAATGTTGTAGCCTCACTGAGATCCAGCAATTTACTTTTTTTCTTGAAATCTCTTGAAATCAAATAATACAATATTTTAATTTTATTATAATAATTATTCCTGTGTACCTGAAAGAAACTAGAACTTTTTTGTTATTAATGGCCTCATAAATTACCACGGTATAATATTTGAATAAATACGTTATTTCTTCTCATCAGTGCCAAGGAAAGTTTTGTTTATACACAATGAACAAGTTTTAATTATTGTTGATATTTCTTTGTTGTTTAACATATTAATCATTTGACAATTTCTAATCTTCTTTGCTGGAAATGCACTTAGAAATCACCATAGCTCTGTGACTTATTATTATTTATTAATCACATTTTTATTTTTTAGGCCTCAAAGTCTGAAAGGATGAAGAAGTCTCCTACATATAAAGATCTAGATTTTATGGAACATCATCCTGATGGCATTTTTTTAGAAGCTGATACATATACTGCCTTAGTTAAAACTATTCAACGGGACTGTAGGGTAAATGGGCACTCTCTTCTTTGTAGTTTATTTATTTGTTCGCTTCTGTCTGTGTATGACTGAATGAAAAAGTAATTAACACGTAGGAGGCCGGCGGCCATGAGTGTTAAGGCGTGAGCACTTAACACTCTGTGTCAGGGGTCGTGGGTTTGATTCCCACTATGGGGTGGTGGCTTTTCTTTAGAAAAAGGAAAAGTCATCAGCCCTATCCTGGCTAGAAAAGGGTGGTATTCTATAGATGAGACCCGTCCTAAAATGTGTAGTTAATAATAATGGATGTTAAAATTTAAATAAATAATAAATTAACTAATATTGACTACAATTTAGTCTACATAGTAAATTATTTGTGCCAATTATTAATGGCTTTAACAAATGTTTTGGTGGAAATCCTCCTTGAAGAGATGGCAAATGAAACTTGTAGGGTAGAAAATATGCCATAAAGTGGTTTTGTACCACTTTTTTTATTGACTCCCTCATAATTTTTATTTATTTACTTATTATCAAGACTCTCATAACGCAGATGATTCGCTGACTCCCTCATAAAAAAATCTATGAAATTATTGAAACAATTATAGTATACTCACTAATATACAAGAGGGGTCTCCCGTGGTCTAGTGGCCAGCACCTTAGATTCATAAGCGGGAGATGGTGGGTTCGATTCCCACTGGCGACAGGAATTTTCTCATTCCACGGCTCGGGAAAATTCCTCGCTGCGAGTATACTATTTAATGAACACACCACAAAACCAGCTATGCGATGTCTCAAATAAATGGAACTGGATAGCTCCAAACAAAAACAAAAAACTCCAAACATTTCATTTTCATTTCTTCTTCATTCATTCATTTTTAATAGTGTGCCATGGGCTTATCACTGGTCTGAATTAAGAGCTGGGAGGGAGTAAGAACAAAACAAAATGTTCATTTATTGAAGAAATGTTAAGGGCGTCTTGTTGTTTCTTTGCTAGAATATTTTTATTTTTACTGCTATAAACAATTGCCACAATACACACACACCCTCTCTCACCACATTTGTGTTTTTAGAGTAATAAATTTCATTTGTAATTTTTTATTACTATTTTTTGATTGATCATTACTAAATTTTAATGGAGATCTTGTAAATCTTAGGTTTTGGAAAGCTTCAAAATCATGGACTACAGTTTGCTTGTTGGTGTTCATAATTTAGACCAGGAAGTGAAAGATCGTTCAGCAAACAATGTGAGTATGTTATTATTCTTTAGTTATATATCCTGTGCTCGGGAACTATTCATGATTAAAGTTGTGAAAATGAGCAAACAAAATGTTAAACAAGTGTTGTAGAAACCTGTAGGTGTCCCCTTATTTATACAAAATATATGTTGAAAAATTAATCAAACGATTCAATTAAAGTAATTCAAGTTGTAATGTCAGAAATATTAAATATTCAAGCTTAGTGTTGCTGGTGAAACATCCTTGAGTGTATGGAAACAAATAGAAAAGTGTAAGCTAATAATGAATCATTTGTGTGCCTTTGTGTCATCAACAAAATCATTTTTATTTTGGAATGTGTATCTGACTCCTATCTTCCTTAAGAAATTGTATTTCTCCTTCAGCATACTATGGCAAACCGTTGTGGTTCCTCTTTTCTTTTGTTTTTATATACTTTGTTTTTTTTACATCCTCGTAAAATATTTTAAACAACTGTAAATGACTCGGGGTTTCTTGAAGATTGAAATCTCCTCCCTCACTTCATTATCTTCTTATTTTGAAAGACCTCTTGTATTTCTAAGATAATGTAGTGGCTGTTGAGGCACATGTTCTATAGGTAATAAATTACTTTTTCCTCAGTGAAATAATGTCTTCATAGCTTCTTACAAAATACTATTCACATTGTCTCTGATAGTATTAATGCTTGACTCTTTAGCCGTAATGTGTGGTGCTAACATACCAGGAAAAAGCACAATGGAGTCATATGCACGTAGTCATTGCCTAGGCACAGAGTTTGTCAGTACCGGAGACAGACTGACCAAAATGCCGCTAATCCGGCTGCAGTGCCATACAGAAGCCTAGCCGAAGCAAAAAAAAAAACAAAAACAAAAAAAAACGAGCAGTTAGGGCCACCGCTAAAAATCTTTTCTTTATTTCAATATTTCCATACTGGGCACTCGTAACACCTTTTATAGCCCTTCCTTCATGTCAACCCTTTGTTATTAAGCGGATTGAGCTCATCAATCACAAATGGCTGGTGTACCAATTTTAAGAAAGAAATGAAGTAAGGAAAATGGAAATGTTTTCTGAAGGAAGAGAGGAGAGATCTTTCCATTTGCATCTTCAGAAAAAGAGTGTTATTATGTTTTGCATTTCTTTACTAGAGTTAATGTTTTTACATTGAGGGCTTAGGGGGTTATACTATTTTTAAATTTATTTTGTCCCATTTTTTCTTTATCAGCTTAAATACGTTATTGACTATTCAAAAATAGTTTTCTCCACAAAGTGAAGCCAGATACCGATTTGTAGATAATTTTGAGATGGTAGGAAATTAATTTACCAGTAGAAATTTAAATACATTTTATAAATGGAAATGAACTGAACAACCAATTTAAATAAACAATTAATATTTAGCAATTTAAAGGTAGTGCGGGCTGGCCGACCCTATAGTACGGCAATCTGTCTACCTGGTCCTAGTTACAAAGCTATTCTCGCCCTCCTCTCTACCTGCATGAAAACGTTCATATAATTTCCTCCTTTAACATTTCTAATCGTAGGAAAACTTTATTTTATTATTCATTTACATTTTCTTTTAGCTGTAAATATTTACGTTGAATTATATAATTATTGGGTCTTCCGGAAAGTCCTGTTGTTTTTTTAAGGTCAAATATTAAAAATAATTGTAAAGTAATGAAACAAATTTATTTCAAAATATATTTTCCTTTTTGATTGACAACCTTTTGCCAACGTTCAGGCAGCAGCAGAATCCGACTCTCATAGAAGCTTGCCGGCTTAGAAGCAAAAAAGTTGTCCAAGAAGGATTTGATGTCGTCTGCAGACTTAAATTCTGTTTCTCCAATCGAATTTTGGAGGGGCCGGAAAAAATGGAAATCTGAAGGTGCAGGAGAGTATGGTGGGTGGACCATAACATCCCAACCATATTCCACCAGCAGGCAGCGAACCGACAAGGAAACATGAGGTCTGGCATTATCGTGATGAAAAACGACCCCCTTCCAATTAACCAAATCGGGACGCTTTTCTTCCAGAGCTGTCTTCAAATTTGCCAGTTGGGCACAGTAGACCTCTGCTGTTATTGTTCTACCAGGTGGCAGTAGCTCGTAGTAGACAACGCCTCGAAAGTCCCACCAGATAGACAGCATTTTTTTTTTTTTGGATGCAGTCTTTTTGCAATCGTTTGGGGTCCCTCGCCGGGCAGACTCCATGATCGCTTGTGCAATACATTGGTGTAAAGGATCCACTTTTCATCTCCTGTGATGATTTTTTTCAAAAATGGCACTTCTTTGTTCCGCTTCAACAAAGAATCGCAAGCAGAAAGGTGAGCAGTCAGGTTACCCTCACTCAGTTCATGGGGTACCCAGACGTCGTAGCGGGTCACGTACCCAAGCTTCTTTAAACGATCATGAAGGGTACTTTTTGGAATGTTTAGCTTTCCTGACATCTCTTGCAGGGAGCAGCGTGGGTTTTCAGCCACTGTTGCCCTCAAGGAGATCGTCATCCACGATGGAAGGCCGTCCAGTTCGCTCATTATCTTTAAGGCTCCAGTCACCTTGTTGAAATTTTTTAAACCACCTTCTCAGTGTTTCATCGGATACAGCACCCTCACCATACACTTCGCAAATTTCGCGTGCCGTCACAGACGGGTTTTTTTCATTTTTTTAAATAAACAACATTATATGCCTAAAATGCTCCCTCTGATTCTCCATGATTAAGGTAGCACAGAGTAAAGTGTACTAAATATGAAAATATCAAGGAGTAAGGAGGGGGTCTCCCGTGGTCTAGTGGCTAGCACGCTGGATTCATAAGCGGGAGATGGTGGGTTCGATCCCCACCGGCACCAGAAATTTTCTCAACTCAGGGCTCGCTGAGAAAATTCCTGGTTGCACCCTGGATGTCGGCGCTAATAGCCACGATTTGTTGATGCGCCGTTAAAAAAAAAAAAAAAAAAAAATCAAGGAGTAAGGGATTAAAAGAAAAGGTCTTTATCTCCTTATCAGACAAAAATGAAGCGTTTATCTGGAGGCATTACCTCTTATCTTCACTGTCTTCCCTGATTTGAAGTGAAATCCACAGAACTTTCCGGACGACCCAATAGATGCTCCAATAAATATTTTTTATAATCTATACTTTTTAGTATGAAAAATATTATTTTTGATGATATAGGTACTAATAAATGAAGCTAAATAAATAAATAGCCTCTTTTTTATTACAATAAAGAAAAATCCATCCTCCTCTTCGATGTGGATCGAGCTGGATCTAACCACTGGCGATGTTAATTGTTACGAGCCCGACCAAGATATCCATAATCTGTAGCTCTCTCGACACTAATAGTTAATTTTTCCGACAACTAGTGGTGAAAGAAATAGCTAAAGCTGTCCTCAGTCCTTGTTTAATAGCCCCAAGGTCAAACTCCTGGAAAAGTCAGACGTAGGGAGCCGGTAAACGAGAGAGGAGGGTCGGACTGCTTTACAAGTCCTTCGTTCCAGGGGCACGGCAGCTCTAGACTGCTGTACAAGTCCTTTGTTCCAGGGGCACGGCAAACTTCGACTTCTACAGAAGTCTTTAGTAAGTAAAGGATTAAATAAATAGTCCGTCGGCCCGTGACATTTTATGCAACGATTTTTAAGATTCTTCATTTTTTCACTATTGATTGTACAAGTCTTAACTAGAACAGTGCCACTTGTCAGCTGGCTAGGTAGCGGTGGGTTTGGCTGCGGGGGCGTTGCAAACTTCGGAAAAATATGAAAATGTGAAACGATTTTAAGATTCATGAAATTTCTTGGAGAGACACCTTATATTATACAATAATCATTGGCACTTGTCAGCTGGCCGGCCAGCGGTGGACTGCTTGTCAGCTGGGGGTCTAAACTTGGCAAAAATACGAAATTCTGAAACGATTTTAAGATTGCTGAAATTTAGGTGGTTACTAGTATTTGTAGTGAGATTAACGAAAAACATTGTCAGCTGCTCATATCTTGGTGGAAAACTTGTCAGCTGGGGGGGTGTAAGAGCTGAGCGTATGGCGCGCGCTCCGCTTTATATCGCCAGTTGACAACTTTTCCACCCACATATAAGCAGCTGACAATTTGTTTCGTCAATCCTATTACGAATACTACCTACTAACAAAATTTCAAGAATCTTAATATAGTTTTTGACTATTTAATAGCGAAAGCACGCTTATATTGATTACAACTTCTGAATATATTGATTGTAAATGAATATTTTTATTATCAACGTTAAAATATATTATGTATTTGCATTAAGGTAAGATGAAAAAATATATCATTTATTTGTATAAAATACATAGCACATAAAAAATTTTCGCCTGTGAATGCGTGAAAATCAGGCAACGCTTGGCACAGTGTTTCGCCTAGTGTTAAAAATAAGTTATTATTATCTAAATAGTTTGGTTTGTTCACGTTCTCATATTCATCCAAATTTTAACATTAATAATAACATGAATAAAATATACACGTGTAAATGGTTTGATGGCAAACCATTACCTCCAGTAGTTGAAATGATTGTTCGAGATCAGTAATTCACTCAAGATATTAAAATTATTCATTTTCTTTGCTTTATTAATGTTCCATCATTTTTTCAATACCAATAATTAGTATTTTCACATGAGAGACAGCAGGATGACCTCACAAACACTACAAATATCGAAAGTAATGATTCTGAAGGTGAAGAGTCAGACTTTCTTTTTATTAAAAAGTTTTATTAGGTAACTATTATTATTATGAATAAATTATATAATAATTTTTACAGTATTTTATACAAATAAATAATATATTTTTTTATCATACCTTAATACAAATCTATACAAATAATACAATTCTAACCGATCGCTGTCTGTATCTGGAAGATGGGGAAAAATACTATTGGGGACCTTTATCAATGCAATAGTACCCAAAACAATGATTTTTAAAATTTTTGCCTGCTTGTCTGTTTATCTGTGCGCGCTAATCTCAGAAACGGCTAATCCGATTTAGTTGCAGTATTCACTAATATATTGTGGTACGTTTCACTTAATATTTAGTGTTTGTTTCATGCGAATCGGTACATAAATAAAAAAGTTATGCCAATGTAAAGAATCACGTCCAACATTTCATGAACTATCGTTAATTCGATACACACCAGAGGATTTTTTTTTTAACGAAACTTTGTTTATAGTATTCTCTTAGCAAATGATTTAACGAGTTCGTTAACCAGAAAAGTTGGTTCATCTGGAGGAGGGGTTTACTCCGGACCCAAAGTCGCTCGGACGAAACTCGATATTCGTTTGTGGAAATATTAATAGAAAAATATGTTGTAAAAATAAAGTAAATCGGTTTATTAGGAGGGGGGTTTATTCTGGACCCGATTTACCAACTTACCACTACTAGCCGTAATCTATCTTCACATATAATAAAATTCTAAAGGATCGCTGTTTGTACATGCAAGATATATGAGTAAAAATACTATTGGGGGCCTTTATCAATGCAATTGTACCCAAAACAATGATTTATAGATTTGTTGTCTGTTTGACTGTATGTTTGCTGTGTCAGACACTCTATACACACAACAGTTAAACAATCCTTAAGAGGTCTAGAGCTTCTTTTAGCAATCCTAGCAGCCTGTATGGTTGATCCCCGATGGCTATACCTCTAATATCGAGTAGGTATAAATCTACTGTAAAGTAGATTGAAAAAAAAAATACCTATACGACGATGTTTAAAATCTAAAATAAACAAACAAGAACCTTCAAGTTTAACTCCTCTGGATTACGGATGGGATATTGAAGATAATATATAAACCTGTAAATGGTTTGACGGCGAACAATTCCGTCGAGTAGTTGATATGATTGTTCGAGATCAGCAATTCACTGAAGATATTAAAACTATTTATTTTCTATGCTTTATTAACGTTTAATCATTTTATCAATAACAATAATTAGTATTTTCAGCTGAAAGACACCAAGAAGAGGATGACCGCACAATTACTGCGGGGGGGGGGGGGGGGGGGTTGATGATTCTGAAGGTGCAGAGTCAGAATCAGAAAACGATTGACTTTCTTTTTATGATTATATTATTAAGTGTCTTTAGTATACTATTATTATTATTATGATTAATTGTATAATACTTTTTTATTACAATACAGTATATTATACAAATAATTGACATATTTTTTCATCTTACCTTAATGCAAATACATAATATGTTTTAACGTTGATAATAAAAATATTCATTTACAATCAATATATTCAGAAGTTGTAATCAATATAAGCATGCTTTCGCTATTAAATAGCCAAAAACTATATTAAGATTCCTGAAATTTTGTTAGTAGGTAGTATTCGTAATAAGATTGACGAAACAAATTGTCAGCTGCTTATATGTGGGTGGAAAAGTTGTCAGCTGGCGGTATAAAGCGGAGCGCGCGCCATACGCTCAGCGCTTATACCCCCCCAGCTGACAAGTTTTCCACCAAGATATGAGCAGCTGACAATGTTTTTCGTTAATCTCACTACAAATACTAGTAACCACCAAAATTTCAGCAATCTTAAAATCGTTTCAGAATTTCGTATTTTTGCCAAGTTTAGACCCCCAGCTGACAAGCAGTCCACCGCTGGCCGGCCAGCTGACAAGTGCCAATGATTATTGTATAATATAAGGTGTCTCTCCAAGAAATTTCATGAATCTTAAAATCGTTTCACATTTCCATATTTTTCCTATGTTTGCAACGCCCCCGCAGCCAAACCCACCGCTACCTAGCCAGCTGACAAGCGGCACTGTTCTAGTTAAGACTTGTACAATCAATAGTGAAAAAATGAAGAATCTTAAAAATCGTTGCATAAAATGTACACGGGCCGACGGACTAAAAAGGATGGCAACCTGTTGATAGCTTGTCACTAATAGCTCAATTCTGAATACACCATAAAAAAAAAAAGTAGAAATTCACTTTTTAAAAGATTTTGGATTAATAGTTCAAGTTAAGTTCAGTACATACTCTGGTACTATTTAGTCGGAGGGCTGGTAACGCACTCTGTGCGTATTATTCATTGTAAAATTGCCTTAATGCAATATTTTGACATTAATGATAGTTGCTTCTGAATAAAAGACTATTTTTAGGCAATATTGTTTTTCACCTTTCCCCTATGTGCAGTACCTGGTGTTCCAAGGTATATCCAGGAAACAAAAAAAAAAAAAAAAAAACGCACGGAGTAAAAATAAAAGAACAGTAGAAATTCAATTTTTAAAAGATTTTGGATTAATAGTTCAAGTTAAGATCAGTTCGTACTCTGGTACTATTTAGTCGGAGTGCTGGTAACGCACTTTTCATGAAGTGTTTTATGCAGCTTGAAATTTTGCTGTAATGTACCTCTTGGGTAGATAAGAAGGTAAGTATGTGTTTCCTGGACATAACTTGGAACACCAGGTACTGCACATAGGGGAAAGGTGAAAAACAATATATATCAAAATAACTTAAAATTATTTATTTACAATAATAATTCAATACAAAATAGGATACATCGGATACAGAAGGTGGTTTCAGTGAGAGAGGACTTCAAAGAGCAAGATCTATTAATCGGCATAAACTGGTAGCACATTCAACAGCCATGGAAAGTATTCAGGCTGAAAGTCAACCAATTGACCAGCAAGGCGATGTACCGTAAGTATTATTGCATTTTTGATTCTCTTAAAAAGCTGAACATATAATTTTCAGATTTATAAAGTAGAATAGCAGTTTTAATTTGAAAATTACGCCTTACTTCCCTCTTTTTCTAAAATAAAATCATTATTATTGTATTGTTAGCGCCTCAAATCTGCCCATTTTAATCGAATACCTCTGTTAACCTCATGTAGTCCTCATGACTATATTCCTTATTTTATCATTATATGATGAAATATAATAAGCCTAAGAATTTCCATCCACCCTAGAGAATGTTGCCTTTAACACGTTTGGGCCCGGTGTCGTGGCATATACGTCAGAGAGATATGTTTTGCGGGCCCGGTATCATGGCATGTCCGTCAGCAGATAGCTTGGCTTTCTTTCTATCCCCACTACTCCGGGCCTTGTCCTATACCTTTGTATTTGGCTTCGGTCCTCATTACGTTATTCCCAGTAAGGTTTGCGGGTCTGGTATCGTATGATACCATCGTCATGAGCGTCATGATGATCGTCATGAGCGGGCCCGCTGTTGTGGCATATTTGTAACTTAACTAAATTGTAATTAATCCACTAAAAGTACATAATTTCAAAAGTTTCTTCAATTTTTTTTTTTTTTTTTTTTTTTTTTTATATAAGTTTCCCGAAATAACTATACAAAAGGAAGACCTAGGCCCGATGGGAATTGTTTTTGAAGCCATTGGTCCTGAAAGTAAAAGTGTTAAGTAATGTATTTGTTCGGGACGCAGCGTGTTTAATAAACATCTTTCTTCAAGCTCATTGAAGAATTTAGTATGCTTGGTTTATAGGTTATTACCCTGTTAGAATGATGTATGGTTTTATTGCATCTTTAGCTCTGTTGATCTTATTTCCATCTTTCTTAGTATTCAGACCATTTGGTGGCTAAAAATTATCCTCTTTGCTCGGAGAATTGCCATTGATTTCACATAGTGTTATACGATTTTGTTTTTATAAAATTACTTTTTATTTTTCAGACCAGGTGGAATTCCAGCAAGGAATGCAAAAGGAGAAAGGCTTCTTTTGTACCTTGGGGTTATTGATATACTTCAGAGCTACCGGCTTAAAAAGAAGTTGGAGCATACATGGAAATCAATATTACACGATGGGGTAATTATACATTTCTTTATTTAAATATTATTAACTTTTTAGCGCGGTTCCTCCCTCCCCCATAGGGAGGAACCCCGCTTATAAGGTTGATACAATGAAACAATCCGGAAGAGCCGACTAGAAAATTTTGCGTTTCAGAACCCCTAGAGACAGAAAATAACGGTGGTTCAAATTTGTACATATATATATATATATATATATATATATATATATATATATATATATATATATATATATATGTATATATTTGTATATTTATTTATATATAAATATATATATATAAATATATAAATATATATATATATAAATATATAAATATATATATATATATATATATATATATATATATATAAATATATATATATAAATATATAAATATATATATATATATATAAATATATATATATATATAAATATATATATATATATAAATATATATATATATATATAAATATATATATATATATGTATATATATATATATATATATACAGTAAACTCTCGATAATCCACGGGCGGATATTCCGCTTTGCGGCTATTCCGCGCTCATCCATGGATTTTTTTTTTTAATGTTTGAATAAGAAAAGGGAACTCCTGTTTCTGGGCCTATTGTTGCTGAAAAAGCTAAACAGTTTTTTGTAATGCTAGGTTTAGAGGGAACATTTAATGCATCATCAGGGTGGTTGGCGAGGTTTAAACAGCGCCACGGGATAAGGGAAATCGGACTTTACGGCGAGAAATTAAGTAACGACCAGCAGGCAGCAGAAAATTTTAAAACAGAGTTTGAACAGCTCCTTCAGTCAGAAGGAATTTGTTACGAACAGCTGTATAACGCTGACGAATCAGGGCTGCTATGGAAATGTTTGCCAACGCGAACACTGGCATTTGATAGCGAGAGGCAAGCTCCAGGCCATAAGTCCAGTAAACAGCGCATTACTATAATGACTTGCAGCAATGCAACAGGCTCTCACAAATTAAAACTGGTAGTTATTGGAAAGTCAAAAAAACCACGGTCTTTTAAAGGGACAAGGGCCGAAAACCTACCAGTACATTATTTTAATCAGAAGAAAGGCTGGATGGACCAACAAATTTTTAAAGAGTGGTTTCATGAAAAATGCATCCCTCAAGTGAAAGAACATTTAAAATCAAGAAACCTACCCCAAAAAGCCATGCTGCTTATTGACAACGCCCCGTCACACCCATCGAAAAATATTTTACTATCGGGCTGTGGAAATTTTTTCGTCAGTTTTCTGCCTCCAAATGTCACTGCTCTTATCCAACCAATGGACCAGGGGGTAATTGCTTTGATGAAAAAAAAAATATAGAACAAACTTGTTAAAAAAAAGGATTGAAGAGGGTAATGATCTTCAGGGTTTCTGGAAAGATTATACCATTCTCGACAGCATTTATGACATAAACACTGCTTGGGAGTCAGTAAAACAAACTACGTTGGTAAAGTCCTGGAGGAAAATTTTACCAAATGTAGAAAATACTTCAGTAGAGCCTTCAGTTAAAGAAGAGGAAGTTTCTGCTAATGATTTAGCAAATTTAGCGAAATCATTTGCTGGAGGAAGTGATGTCGATGAAAGAAATATTGTTGAGTGGATTAATTGCGATGCCAGTGATCCAGGATTCGAACATCTTACTGATGACCAAATAATAGATAGAGTATGAGGTATTGAATTAGAGGAGAGTGAGGAAGAAGAGGAGGATAACACCAAAAAGAAAGTAAGTCATGATGAAGCCCTAATACACGTTAATGGACTAATTCAATATCTGGAAGAACAAGATGATGCATCACTGTGTGATAAAATGGTGTTGAAAAAACTTCAGAATCAAGTCAACAAGAGATGTTTTGCTTCAAAACAACAAACACTTTTAACGGATTTTTTTCTGAAAAAGTAAATTGTACATGTATGTGTATTACGTAAATATGTTTAATTTTAATTATTTTCATATTTATTGTTTTTTCATATTATAATTTCATATTTTACATTTTAATATTACTAAATAAACATTTTCCAGTAACATCCCTGTCTTGTATGTCTCAATTTTAGAATTTTTGCGTGTTGTCCGCGGGATCGCCTAATCCGCGGGTGTCGCACCAGTCAATTCCGCGGATTATCGGGAGTTTACTGTATATATGTTTATATATATATATATATATATATATATATATATATATATATATATTGTTATAATATAAAATAAAAAATATTTATATAATAGCCACACGTTGATGTGCCAAAATGTTATAATATTAATAAAAAGTTTTTATTTTTAATAATTTTATTTACGTTACGCCTCTACGTTGGGAGCCAATATAATAAAAATTTTATAATATTTAATTTTAAAAACTCTTTATCTCAGGGGTCGGGTTCGAGTCCAGTAAAGTAAAACAAAGATAATTTTAAATAATAAAAAACAAAACAAAAGAAAAAACTCATAGATAAGTTATATCCAGGCATAGATAAAAAAGCATTACCTGATATAAAGCCAGCTCGGTATTAACTGCATAGGACAGAATCTTCTTTACAACTGTATCTTCTTTTCACTGAACTGCACTTATGAGACTGTATCTTCTTGTAAACTGAATTGTAGAGATGAGACATGAGACTGACGCTTCCTTTAACAGACTTCAACTTTATGTGTCTGTATCTTCCATTACACTAAACTGCTTGTAACCGACTGAACTAACTTTCATGGCGGGAACGTCATACCGGTATCCAATACCTACCTATATAGACTGCTAGACAAATATAACAAATATTTGTTTATCCCACCGAACTCAACATATCAATGAGCTTTTTAGATTTCCGGAATTTTCGGTGTTTTAAAACTTTTAAATTTAATGTAATGTAAAATATCATTACAATATATTTGTCTGTTCGCTCTGTAGCTCCCAGACGAATGGTCCGATTTTGATGAAATTTGGTACAAAAATCTTTCGTCTAATTTGAAAGGTCAAGTTCGTTAACCAGCAAAATCCGCCCACTGGAAGATGGCGTTTGGGGCGAAATTCGCGCATAAAAAATCGTAACGCTTACCTTTTTGAGTTCATAAGCTTGTAAGTACTTATATGCTTCTTGGGCTAGGAAAACGAATGAAACCATTTTCAATGCGATAGCTTTAACCGTTTTCGCGAAAATTGGAAAAATAGTTTTTGAATACCGTTTTTGGTTTGGGCACTTAGAGTCATGGGATTCAGTTGAAACATTTTCTGCATGTTCTACTTTCATTAAAACTAATATGTTGAGATTTTTGTTACGTTTGGAGTTAAGGAAGGGTTAGAATAAAATATTTTATTAACAGACATAAAAAGTTTTGGTAACTTTGTTTACTTTCCTTAATATCTCGAAAAAGGTTGAGAATCTTGGTAAACGGAAGAATACTATTAGAAAGCTTATTAAATGCTCTACAAAAAAGGTTCTAATGAAAGTTTTGATTAGGCGATGTCAATCGGAGAAATAAGAGCTTAAAACTTTAAAGTAATTGATTTCGCATATTCGAACTGTTCTTTTTGTCTGTTTTTTATTCCTTGTTATTTTTTAATTGCTTATAGTTGGATAATGTATTTGAAAATAAAACAGGTTAAGAAAAATAAGAAAAACAATTTAATGTTAGAGATATGGATTTCCAAGATATAGCTTTTCAACTGCCTAGCGTCCTTCCTAGGGAGGGTTGTTTGTCTTTGATTTGGGTACTTAGAATTATGGGATACAGTTGAAACATTTTCTGCATGTTCGAATTTCATCAACACTAATATGTTGAAATTTTCGTTATGTTTGGAGTAAAGGAAGGGTTAGAATAAAATATTTTATTAACAGACAAAAAAAGTTTTGGTAACTTTGTATACTTTCGTTAGTATCTCAAAAACCGTTGGCAATCTTGGGAAGCGGAAGATTACCATTGGGAAGCTTACTAAATGCTCTACAAAAAAGGTTCTGAAGAAAGTTTTAATTAGGTGATGTCAATCGGAGAAATAAGTGCTTAAAACTTTAAATTAATTGATTTAGTTTATTCGAACGGTTCTTTTTGTCTGTTTTATTCCTTGTTATTTTTTAATTGCTTATAGTTGGATAATGTATTTGACAATAAAACTGGTTAAGTAAAATAACAAAAACAATTTATTGTTAGAAATATAGATTTCCAAGATTCCAAGACCTTGTAACTAGTGGGACCTAGTGTCAGCCGACCCTTCCAGGTAAGATCGTATATCATGACCTTTCAAGACTTTACTACACACAGGAATGGCGTTAGTGGCCTTAAGGGTTGACACGCCATTATAATAATTAATTTAAAAAAAAAAAAAGACTGGTGGAACCAAAATAATAACTGCTTCTATTTTAATCTTTCCAAATTAGACTAGGGATATGAACGGAACCGCGCTAAGATGATGCAGTTCCTGTGAGACGGATTTTTTTACATTTGATTCATCTTCACAACTACTCCAGAGCTAAAATCTTGCAAGCAAAAAATTAATATCTATAAATCAAGAAGATTTATTAATCTTCTTGATTTATAGATATTAATTTTATAATTTGATTATGTCAGGGGGCATTACATTCCAGTGTTGCTTTCATGTACTAACAAAGGAAAGCACGTGTGTGTAGATAAAATGCATACATTTTCAATTTAACTAATTTACATGCGAATTACATGGATATTTCATGTAATATATAAAACCACTATGTTTTTACAAGAAGGAATAGATTGGGCGTGAACATCAAATATTTTATGTTGTAAATGGTAACTTCCCAGGTCATACGTTGACCCTTCCAAGGGGGCTTAATGTCAAATTGGATCATACTTTTTTCAACCCAAAAATTATTTTTATTTATTTAAATATTAAAGCCCAATTAAATAAAAGACAGGCTTTTGGGAAGGGTTATCTGAATGATACCATCCTTCTCGAGCCAGAATAGGACAGAAGAATTTTATTTTTTCAAAAGAAAGCCTTCCTTTCCTTATTGAAATGTAACCCACGACCCTAGGCACAGAATGACCGAGCTTTAACATTCATGTCCACCGGGCCTCCTTATTTTAATTTAAATACTCTAAAGTAACCATACCAGGTATTATGCATTAAATCCACTACTGTACATTTTATCTCTTAAGGTTTTTACAAGAGGTAATACATAATCACTCGCTTTAATTTTATATCTTCTCAAGTAGAAAAGATAACCCTTTGTTACCCCCCCCCCCCAACCTTTTGTTAACCCTTTGTTAACCCCCCCCCACCTAACCCTTTGTCCCCCCAACCCTTTGTTAACCCTCCCCTTAACCCTTTGTTCCCCCCAACCCTTTGTTACCCCCCCTTAACCCTTTGTTAAGCCCCCACCCCTTAACCACAGTTCATTTTCCTATTCTATGAGTTTTACTTCTCTTTATGCATATTCTGAATATTATCGAGGGTGACCTCATGACAAAATTTTGAATTTTGAAAAATGTCTTTGTTTGTTTGTGTGTATGTGCGCACACGCACACGCACGCACACACACACACACACACACACACACACACACACACACACACACACACACACACACACACATATAAATCACCGTTTGACAGATTTTGACCAGACTTGGCACACAGGTAGGTCTTGATACAGGAAATCTCCTAGGCTAGGTCAAAATAGTCAAATTTCAAAATTTGGTCAAAAGGTCAAAAGTTTTGTTCAAGAAAAATTGGCTACACTGAACCATTCAGATACTGACGGCCATTTTGAATCGACAGCCATTTTGACAAATTTATTTGTTGATGTTCTTGATAATTAGAATAACTCGAACTCTCTGATGACTTTACATCATTATATAATCATGTAATGCAGTTTATTTCAGTTTTATATCAACAATCACTGTTTAAGCAGTGCTGGCGTTTCTTTGATAAGAGCTATCTACTCGCAGGCTCTTGTTCTGGCCTCTGTCGGTTGTAATATGAATTGCTATGGTGCTGGCCTCTGCCGGCTGCATTATGAATTACTAGACAGATATAAACAAATTCATACCGTTTGACAGATTTTGACGTAACTGGGTATACAAGTAGATCTTGATACGGGGAGAGTCATAGGCAGAAAGTAGGTGTAGCATGGCACACTGGGTAACAGCTAGTATATATATATATGTGTGTGTGTGTATATATGTATGTGTGTATAAAAGAAATGAATGTTTATAATATAAACATTTATATTTTATGTATACATACTATGTCAGTATACCCATTTAATTGATAGCAGCCAAAATTTTTAATCAAATTGTTACATTGGCGATACTGGATGTAACTTTTGCTTCATTAGAATGAAACATTATGCCTAATGTGGAAGATGTGTTGTGAAAATAAGTAATATTTACAATTGTGGTTAGTTAATAAGTAATAGTGGTGCATTATAAGTTGAGGTTTTATCTTAAATATATTAAGCTAAGTTTGATGTAGGCCTATAATGTATACTTTTTGTTCTCGGTTGAAGAAACTATCTTTATTAATAAAAGTGAATTTTTACCAGACCATTTAATTATTTTGTCAGCTGCTTTAAAAAAAATCTAAAAATTATCAAAATTTTATATTTATTCTATTGGTATCTTTTTTTTAAGTATATTCTTGAGTAATGTATATGTTGCTAACTTCTTTGCTTTAGTTCATGCAGCTCCTGTATGATGGAGTTTTGATGGATTACAGGGAATTCTTGCTGGGGTTTGTTTCTTCTTGTCAATGTTTATTTTTCTATACTGGTTAGAGTGTGAATAGTGAGATGTCTTATCCAGATATTATTCTTAAAACCCTTATAGGCCGTCTTTGGCTTAATTTTAATTAAAATGTATTAAAGATTATGTTTAGACTAAAATTTAATTTACATAATACAAATTAAAATTACAATTTTTATACTATGGGTATTATAGATAATTTTTATAATATGGATATTATTTTTTTTTTATTCATATAGTATAAATTTTGATAAGTTCATTTGTTTAATTGCTTCTTTAAATGTTTTAATTTTTGATGTTATAGTTCTTTTATTTTGTTTGCACCTTACATGTTTATAGAGCAAATGGCCCAGTTGCGAGCTCTAAAACCAAATAAATAAATAATAAGGATAATGAAAATGTGATTATATATTTTCTTTTTTACTGGAGTGGTATTATTTTTAGAATAATGTTCTAAATAGATCTAATACATTTTAAGTGATATATAATTACTTTGAAAGTGGCCAAAAATATTTGATGGGGCTTATAATGTTGTACATATCTACTTTATTGATCGGCAATTTTTATGAATCTCATTATTCCACAAGTGTTATATAAAATGAGATTTTCGAATTAAATGAAAATCAACTAGGTGTAAAGTACTATTATTTTACTTTACAACCCCTGTCCACTGATGTAAGTAATGGATTAATGAAAGAACTACCTTTGTTTACTTCATCAATCCAAAAAGCAGTCATAACAATACTGATTGACGTCGGCACTCTTTCAACGGAAAAATATTTTAGTCTTCTGACTGAATTATTCTATACAAATTTTAAAGACCTTAATGGTTAATTAGCTGATCATATTTTCTATTTTTATAGTTGTCCTTGTTTAGCTGATTTAATAAAAAGAAGTTATTTTTTGTTTTATTTTGTTTACTGTGCATTGGCTTTTACAATAGGAATTATAAAAATATTTTTGAAAAAGAGTTATAGAATATTTGTCATTTATTTATTTTTTTTTTTTTTTGTTTTTTTGTGTTCAGGATTCTGTGTCAGTTCATCGTCCTGGCTTCTATGCACAACGGTTTCAAGACTTTATGGCAAAAACAGTATTTAAGAAAATTCCTTCTCGTAAGTATCATTTTAAAAGTGTCAACATTTGAATTTATTTTAAATTTGACTTATCCCATCATTCTAGGTGTATTCTTTTTAATATTTCCTACAGTTTTCATTCAGTTTTTTTGTATATTTCAAGTTACTTCAAACTGGTTTTAAATTATTTAGAGTCTAGTAAAATTCTGAAGTTGTTGGGTCCTGTAATTTTGAAGTTTGCCTCTTGACAACAATTTTTTGAGCTTAACATTTTGACCCATTACTTTCTTAGCTGTAAGCAACGTATTGATATTTTTTCTCTAATGTAATCGAGGAAGTTACATTTTGCTACTGTACAATGTTTTTTTTCTTTTGATGAAGGATTTATAACTTCTTTATACTGATTTTTATTTACAATAAATTTAAATAAAACCATGTAATGTAAAAATTATACTTTACTAAACCTAATCTAATATTTTTACCCAATAACCCTCAGAGTGCCACACTCGTCTATATACACGCTCAGTAGACTTTCTCTCAAGGCCACACACACTCGTGTACCCCCCACACCCGTGTACCCGTCCACTCTTCTTTCATTTTATTTATCTAATCTTCTTGTAATTTATTACTTCCACATCTCGATAATATGATGATGCTAATTTCTGAAGGCCCAAATTGTTTTTTATGTGTTTTTTTTTTTTTTTAAATTAAATAAATAAATAAAATAATATCCCTATTTTTTAACTTTTCTCATAATTCAAACTATTTTTAGCGTAAAACATTGAGGTCATCATTTTCATATATGTTTTATCATTAGATTATGTGCATTTAAGGAATCCAACAGCTTAACATGTTTTCACAACAAAATATATATTCACAAAAAATGTGTCTACTTATATTTAAATTTTTCAAATAATAAAGTTGAAATTTCTATACCATTTATGATAAACAATCTGCCTCTAATTTAGTTTAAAAAGATAAGGGGTATTCGCCGAATTAAGAGATAGCAGGAGGAGTGGCTGAGTTTGGTTTACCTTAGGGAAAGTCACCTCCAATGCTGGGCGGCACTCCGCGTAAATTCTCTTGGTAAGTAGCTTGGAAAGGGTTAAAGAGGTTCAATTTATGGTTTTACGTTCCGTAGAAAAGTATCAAGGAGCTGATCATTGCGAAGATTGGCTGAAAAATAATGTTTAATAACAATCGATTAGAAATAATTATACTGAAATCAAAAGTGAAATTCGAAGGAAAACCTGCCAAATACTAAAACCTCATAGTTTGATTTTCTTTATTAAATACACAAGTCGGTTGGTATACAAAGAGTTTGTCCTTAAGAGTCAAAGTAGTATTTGTAAATGTATAAACTATACCCACCAAAAACAAGAGAATGCTTGTGGATTAATGCATTTTGCAAGTTTTGGTATAGCTTTATGTACAAACTACCCTTAAAATGGGAATTTATCTGCATAAGAGTCAACTTTTTTTTGTTAGTCACCTCACCGTATGTTTTAAGAAATTATAAAAATTCTTAATAGACTTCTTGTACCTATAAAGTGCAGTCTGTGATGAGAGGAATCATGTTACGTCTGATTAAAATAAAGACTCAGAGAGTACGGATGCACCTCTACTTAGAACAAAACTTTCATTGTCAAATGTTTGTTGCAGCAAAAGAGTGGATTTATAACTGAGAATTAAATTATGTCAAATAGTCTAAGAACAGTGAGAAAGAATTGTATCTTCAGAAAAGGTGTTTAGAAAGAAAAATATGATAATTTCTTATTAAATACAAAGGCAAATGAAATGGAAAAAGAAGTTATAGTTTTGTTCAGTGCTAAATTAGACACATGCACAATAAAGCGAATAGACTAATGTTTTGGATTGGACTAAGGAGTAACCAAACAAATTTTAGTTTCACTTGGATCTTGCAAGATAAAAACAAAATAATTTAGGAAAAACAGAGGCTTTGGGAGAATAAGGATAGCCACAAGAGCATAGACAAAAATTGAAAGGAGATAGTGAAGAGATATTAACTATAACTAAAGATGGACATGGGAAAAATATATTAAGATCTCCAAGTGGCCGCCTTATACAGAATAATTTGAAAATGAATTACATTGAAATGCCCACATTTTTATTTTGATTAGCAGCAAAGCTTTCGATTCTGCTGGACGAGGTATGTCAAATAGTTTGGGTTTAAGTAAAACTCCTAAAATTAATAGTAGTGTGACTAGTACCTCACATTTCAGGGTTGAATGGTAAAGATTCCCAACAATGTTAGGACATCGAAATGTGGAGGAGGGTTACGCTGATCAGACCGGAATGAGGGAAGTAGGGGCTGTCCACCCCTTATTCTGGTTTCATGAAGACTGATGACGACAAGTGCTAAAGTGTAAATTTCAAACAAAGCAACGTAATAACTTAAAGAATTGTTAATATTAAAATTTAAGCTGGAAGTTTCCGGAAGCTGCTTTTTACTTTGAAGTAACGTGTTACTCAAACTCAAAACTTCCTAAACTTTTTTGGTTTTGTACTATCTGTAAATCACTATGAAGGGATAGATTATTTAATTTAAAGATAATACGTGCAAATAAAGGAGGATCCTATCTTATCTTAACATACAACAGATTCTTAAAATGCAATCTCTTCAACTATAATTTTAATTCCAGATATCTTATTGGCACTTCTACATTTGCCCTTTTTGGGAAGATCACTAATATGATTATGAATAAAAATCAATCAATCAATGAATCACCCTATTGAAAAAAAAACCATATATGCTATGATTTGAGAAAAAAAAAACAAATTAATGCACATAAATTAACATAGTATTATTTAATTTCTTTGATTGGGTTTCTGTTAGTTAGGAGAGAAAAATAGTTATGTAAAATTTGGCAAACATTGCTCTAAGCATCTTGGCAATACTAGCCTCAAACATTTGGCAGTATGACTGTATGTTATATGAAGTTTCACTTATTAAATAATAAGTTTTTACACAAACCAACCGTTTGTCTTACACAAATGTGTTAAGGAATCGACAACACACTCTGAGTAATAATTACTGTTGTTCATACTTAGATTCACTCAAATAGTTTAATAATAAAAAAAATGAATTAATCAAATTCTTAATTACCCAAAAAGCCTAAGTTTGATAAATAATTAAACATCAAAATTGCCTTTACCTGATTAATGGCCAATTTTCTCACATTTAAATGAGTGTTTTTATTTGAGTCACAATTTTCTACCGAAGTTCTTTTGCTTTTTTCTTGATTCACTCTTTCAGTAGTATTTATCTACTTTTTAATGAGAAAATGTAACTATACAACTTCCAATTTATTCTCCTCTGCCTTGAATAATCTTCATTTAAACACTGAACTGCATAACTGAATGAAGACTGTACTTGATACAAAACTTGAGAGGTAGGAACTTCACTTAGCTGCAGCGCATCCACTCCCCTTTCAAGTTGTGTTATTTTCTCAATCATGTTCTTGAATATTGTTCACTAAAAATATGAGCGATTATTAACTTAAGTATTTACTAGTTTTTAATGGGGACAACAAAGATGTTATTATTTCCTGAGTATATTTAAACATTGAAAGAGCTGCATAATAAATATTGTAAATTTTTTTGTATATAAAGTTGACATTAAATGTTAAAATCATTCTACTAATTTCTATTGAATTATTCAGCATATTGTTTAATATAAAGTCGTTTTTATATAATATTGCTTAGAGATAAAATTCATATCTAAATTGTATTGTAAAGTGAAAAAGATATGTGCAGTAAAATTCACAAAAAGTAAAAATACTTCCAGTAGTTTATGTAAAACCCCTATAAAAATATTGAGTTGAAACACTCATTCAAATAACATTTTCTGAGACAAGAAAAGCCAAATTTCACATTATTCTAATTGCTTCTTTAATTTGTTGAGATATTATTTTGACTCAATTCTCTGCAAAAATTTATTAAGCGCAGTATTTTTGCTAGTGTTTAGTTAGTAAAGGTTAAAAAACTGTTTATTAATTCCTTAGCAAAAAGGACTGAACAATTTATTAACAAATCGTATAGACAAACAATAATAACAATTCATTTTTAACAAATAAATAGAGTAGTTGATAATTAAAAAGAGGTTTATTCATTGAAATTGTCACTGCAAATCCTCATATTTTTATTATTTCCATGTATTATATCAAATTAATTTTCAGGTAGATCTAAAATGATCATGTTAGATGATTTCCCAATAATCATATAGAATGGACAGTCTTATCACTTCTGAATTAATTATATTTGCCTGTTTTGTGAATTACATTTACCTGTTTAATGAGTCGATCTGCTTTGTAAGGCATTTTGAAAAATCAGAAGTTTCCTTCTCCTGTAACTGAAAAATAATTTATTTTCTATGAAGTTTAACTTAACCGTGACAGAAGTTTTTTTTCCCTTATGTTTCGTTCAAACTTGTTTTTTCTTCATAATTGTTCTCATAAACTCAAAAGAACTAAACTTTTCTGAATTCAATTTAACTCATGTTTTCAAATTTATTGCATCATGCATTTAATTGGTGGATGAAAAACTGATTCGTTTGATGATGGCATGATAAGAATTAACCTTATAATAAAATCCTTCATCTATGGTCTTATCATAAAGAGATCAGTGCATGGAAAATAAATCCTATTCACATTTAATCATTCTGCTCGGTTTTGGGTTAGTTGTTTAGACCCCCCCCCCATTCCATTAATTTAGATGTCTAGTATTCAGGAGATTGTTCATTTTTGAAAATGTTTATTGCGTGCATTAAAAGGGGTCAGATTCAAGTTATCTAGATGTTGACCATCTGCAGATAAATAACTTATGAAAAAAACCCTAAAAATATCAATAATAATAAGATTGAGATAGTTAGCCGTTGAGGGGATGCGAAGTCAAGAGATGGTTGGGATTTGGCTAGGAGAAAAAAATGTCAGATCTTCAGGCACAAACCTATATTCCAATATAGACTTGTGCCTGAAGATCTGACTTTTTTTTCTACTTGCCGAATCCCAACCATCCCTTGACTTAATATCAATAATACTCGCAATTCATTACAAATTTTGTAATAAAGGAAAATAAGTGATAGGAAATAAATACGACTACACTTAGTAAAAGTATACACCAAATTACATTTGTGAAAAGTTAACATTTCCAGCTCCTGTACACTCAACATATTAACTTTTAAACTTTAAGACCATCCCATTTTAAACTTTAACACTATCCCCAGAGAAACCCGTGCTGTTTCTAATCATCTAATCTAATCTATATCATTTAAAAGTAAAACTTCTGTTTTTAGTTAGAGCATTGAAATACAATTAGAATATAGCCTACAAAGCATTCAAGACGAAAATCTATTATGAACTTTTTTTATAAAACAGAAACTGTCATGACACTTCCTTTAAAACTCAATAATTATCTTTTAGAATTTTATTGAAAATGATTTTAGTATCATTTACTTTTTCTAAACTTTCTGCAAATATATTAGTGGTCGAAATGGGATAAGTGGATTGCTATGCAGTCATTTAGAAAATAATAAATTTTGAATGTATGATATTTATTATTTAATGATTGGTATGTTATTTCTTACTTATATTATTATTTGTACACTATTATCTAATTTACGTGAATTATACTAATGTATTATGACCATTTATACTGTTCTACGATTTTTATTATCCCTTGTATTGCTACTTTGCTTCCCTTAACTAATTTTCCCTATAATGTGATCTATTTATTTCTTATCCTTTGATTGAATAATTGCAATTGTAATTCGTGTTAAGTAATTTTTCCTAGCACGGTATGTGAAATGTATTTTTGTCTGCTGTGTGGTGTTCTGAAATCCTTCTGTTTTTATACTTTTCAACTCAGTAAAAACCCCATTGTTGTTTAAATTATTTGAAACATTAAACTATAATCATTCAATTGTAAATAAAAATTTCCTTGAGCAACGTATTTAAATACTCCTTGTATCTTACTCATGTATTATTTGTAAATATTAATTAATGGTGTTCTATTTGTCCGAAAAATATTTAACAGAGAAATAAATTTATTGCGGAATAAGTTATTAGTAACTGTCAACTGTTGTAGACTTCTATGAAATACTTAACAACAGTTGCCAAATGTTTTTAGTGGAAAATCTTGCCCTAGAATATTAATTTTCGATATTTGGAGTTTACATAGGTTTTAGATTTTGTTCTTTGTAGAAAGAGTTGGTTAAATAAATAGTTTATTTTAATTAATAAAGTCGATGTTCAAAACTAGAGTGATCCAAAAGAAAATACATACATCATTCAGGTTAGTTGTTTTTAAAAAAAGTTATTTAAATAATGCAGAAATTTGTGTACTGCCTATGTACTCACAAATATATTTATTTCTTTTAAATATTCGGTTTCTTTCCTCAGTGGTGTCTATATTTCTATTTGTGATATTTCACCCAACTGCTCACAGGCTTGATCGGATGATTTTTCTAAATTTCTTCAAGGTAGCCTGTTCAGATAAACCCAGGATTTCAACTTTGCATGCACGAACGTCTGGGCGGCAATTTCCCTTGCACTCTCTCTTCTGTTCCGCCATTTGCAAAGCCTTTTAATGATCAAACATTTAACGAATCACTATAAAAACTGTCTCTTTTAAGACTAGGGAACGCTTTGATAGATTAGATAAGGGAGATAGTGTTTAATATTTATCAATACTTAGCCAAAGCTAAGGCTGAAAATGTTTTAAATTTCATAGTGATAAGTTCATGCCCTTTTCTCTCCACCTAACCATCTATTCGTACAGGCAACGTTATAGTATAAATTGTTTTCAGCCTTATGCTTTGGCTATGTATTGATAAATATTAAACACTATCTCCCTTATCTGACTTCTCACAGCCTTCCCTAGTCCAAAAAGAGACATAATCAGATGTTATTGAGTTTCACGTAGTGAGTTGTTTATTGAAATAGTAATGTCAATTGCGGCCCCGTCAAGAATTATTCACACAGAATTTCGCACATTGCTGGATTTGAACTATTCCATCTAATTGAATGGGCTATAGTCAAGATAAGCTTGAGGGAAATAATATCATGAAGACAATGTGGACACCACTGGAGAAGGATGATGAATAGTTAAAAGAATTAGCCTGAAGCAGATAGATATATTTATTAACTCTCTCTCTCTCTCTCTCTCTCTCTGGACGGAATACAGAAATTAAATTCATTTTAACTCCTTTACTTTGTAGAAATTATCTTGACTGGCTGGGAAATAAAATAAATAAATGCTTATTTATTTTTAATTACGTTCAGGTAGCTTTACCAAACAGACTAAAGGGCATGAGTATGTCACAGCATAAAGAATTAATTTCTCTAATAGTTTGGCATAATTGTCTGAAACCATAAATTTCTGCCATTTTCTCTACTCTAAATAGTTTACTGTTAGTTGAAACTAAATTGGAACTTAAATGACTTAAAACCATTCTATGCGGAATATCCCACCCATCAATTAATTTGAGATCCTAAAAAATTAACTTCCTTGAATAATTTACTGTAATATTTAGTCATGATTTAAAATAAAACCTTAATTTTTTGGGTTTTTACTGAGTAATTACACGAATACAAACACACCATTTTATTGTTTCTTGTCTTATTATTTCTTAACTCATGGTTTGTATTGTAACAAGGGTTTACTTTCTTTATTATTTGTTCTAACATGTTTGTAATTTTGTTCTTCCTTTCCATTTTATCCTTCTCCTCACTGCCTTTTATTATTTTTGTTGCAAGCACATTTTTCTCTGCTGTTGTTTCATTTTCAAAGTTTATAATTCTGTAGCAATAAATAAATTGTAATGCTTTTTTTTGTTCCTGAAATTCATTACGCAATCAAAATGTCATTACTATGTATTCATCAGCACAATAGTTTTCCAACTTCGATTGAACGGTAGTTCCCGTGTCCTGAAATACGCCCCACTCTTATTCAAATTTATCCTTAGGAATTATAAACTCTTTTGGCTTCGAGTCTGTTTTTAACCTAAGTATGGAGCTATTTATCTAAGAGAATATAACGGGAAAATTTTCTAATTGAAGTTTTAGAGTAATTTTCTCTTTGAGTGAAAAATTAAATAATCTCATTAACAATATATTTATAATCAATATAATCTATATTAAACAATCTAGTTAGTAAACAAGTTTTACATGACAAACACTTAATTTGAGCCATGATTCAAAATGCGCAATCGCGATAATAAATATATTAAACAATGAAAAAAGAAAGTTCTTTGCCTAGAAGGCTAGATTGGGGGGTCAGAAAAAAACTTTTATTTTGTTTATTAAACATTTACATTAACACAACTACTTTCTTATTATTTTTTAAAAATTGATTTTCTTCTTCCTTTTAAGTTATTGCTACTTAGATGAGCACTGAAATTTATTAAAGTTAAATTTCCCTCCTACTCTTACCTACGCTTACAAATGTCTTGAATATAAAATAACTCCTCTGTTGGTGTTCCATCCTATTTCAGCACATTTTCATTTTTTGTGTAACATCCCATTTCGACAAATATAATTGTTTGTTTGTTAATTGATTCCCATTAACCTCCTTTTAATAAAGTGTGATGAACATGTGTTTTTTTTGTTTTGTTTCTTAAACAGTACCTCATTCTCTTTTGATCGTTACAACTTTTTTCTGTAATGCTATTAATTAACAAATCATAGGAATATACCACACATAATTGTTAAAACATGTATTTTCTATTCCAAGTGGACTTGCCAGAAATAAAAGGGAACCATAGAAAATTTAGGACGCTGGTCTCAAGTTTTATAGGTAAACATCTAAAGTTACAACAAATGCACGAATTTCGATAAAGCGTTATTCTTGGATCATTCTTTATTAATTTTTTTATTTCATGGAATAATTTCTTTTTAAACACAATTTTATTTATTTTAATGAGATTTATTCATAGCTTAAAGTATGGCACTAATGCTTCACTAATGTTTTGTTTTATTTGTTTTTGCTTAGATATTTATATCTTAGATATTGTTTTATTTTATCACAGGCATCCTAATCCAAATCAACATTTAGTTTAAATATCTGTTGAGATTTGATTGGTCTTAACATGTGTTAATTTTGTAAAAATAAATATTTGTTCATGGCATACTTTTAATTTTGGGGCTAAACGTAACAGTAGATGTAAATTAACTGATATTTTCGGTTTAAAGTTTTGTTTGTGTTTTCTAATGCTTTCGTTGTTGTGTGCATGTCATTTCAATTGTGTACACATTTGTTTTTACTTATTTTTGTTTTAAATTTAGAAATTTGGCATGTGTCGTGTTTCAGCAAAAGCTATAATTAAGGAATAGATTATTATTTTTGGGAGGTGTTTGTTTTTTTATTTAACTTCTTATCTTTGTCTTATGCGATATATTCATTTTCAGCATTAAAGCATTCTCCATCAAAAAGGAAAAGCATCTCTCGACCAACTAGAAATCAAGACTCCATTGAATTGGATGGACCAGGTAATTCAGACCTTGGTATTATTCGATCTATCATCATTTTTTAAACAGTAAATCTTGATTTTTCTCTGAGTTGAAATAGTTTGAAATACATTTTGATTTAAAAATGAATGTTTTTTTGTAGATTTTATAGATTTTGTAGGTTTCCATTACCCTGAAACATGAGTTGTTTTTGCCAAGATTAAACTGACTTGCAAATTCGGCTGGAATATCAAAATATGAGTACGTTTATAATATAAAAGTTAACTCCAGACATATCAATAAATTAAACAGTTCTTTCTTCTTAATAAGTATAGGAACATATATTTAAGCAATGAAAAAAAAAAATCAAGGATGATGTGCTGCTCTAATTTTTATTTACGAAATTAGCAATTTATTATTAAGTAACTTAAAAAAACTAGTTAGCAATCACTAAATTGAGATTTTCTCATATTACTTGAAATATTGGTTAGTCCATCTCCAGATGTTTAAATAATTTTGGATTTTTGTGTTTTATATTAATATAAAACCAATATTATGCATTCCTGTCACTTAGTGATCAATGCTTCTTTCAAAATCTCAATGCAGTTTATGCTAACTAATATTTGTTGACAATTGCATTTACTTAGTTTAGTAAAACCACAATCCTACCAGATGTGTTTTTCCTTACAGATCAATAACTGCATATTCTAAAAGCAACAAGTTGGGCACGAATGCCATCATTCTCCATTTGGCATATCAAACACATATTTCACCTCTGATTATTATTTTCTTCCTGTGTTTAATGTGAAACATTACTTCATAAATGTTTCATAAGTATTTAGTTTTTATCTTAAATTTCTGTTAATAGTGGTTTTTTTTTGTTTTTTTTTACGGCGCATCTACAACTTGGCCATTAGCGCCGGGCTATCTACAGGTTGCCACCCTTTTCTAATGCCAACAGCACATGGTCGGTCACCTATTCAGGTACTGACCACGCCCGACGTTGCTTAACTTCGGTGATCTACGGGAACCGGTGTATTCAACGTGGCTATGGCCGTTGGCTAATAGTGTGTTAAACGAAAAAACAAACAAATTTATCCTCTCTTTTTTTCCCTTTTTTTTTTTTTTTTAATAGTGTGTTAAACGAAAAAACAAACAAATTTATCCTCTTTTTTTCCCTTTTTTTTAAATATTATTTATTAATCAGTATATCACTAATTATTGAACTTTTGGACCGAAAATAACATTATTACTTAAAGAATACCCCCCACCCCACCATCATTGCCCTAAAGGTATGATTACTCTCTCTTAGTCTCCAGATCTCAATTCCATCAAGAATTTTATTTACATTGCAACAAAACTTAAAATGGTCTGTATCAGGACTTTAAATGGATCAACAGCACCTATCTGTGTTGGCCTGCAGCAATGCTTCTGTCACAAATAAGCTTCCACTGATGATTATTGACAAAACCAAGCTCCAGTTAGAAATGAACATGAACACTCTCCCTGATTTTGCAGAAATATAAAGAATGGTTTGAAAGCAATCTGTGCCTAGATTAGAGGCGAGTAACAAACAAAATGGATTGCCTCCTTGTGCTTTGTTGCTTGTATGCTCCACTACAATCAAAAGAAAAGCAACTTCTTTGCGATGATATCAAGGCTATTTTTCTCTCAACAAATGGCACATCAATTTTGCAAACAATGGACAAAGAGGTGTCATGACTGATGTTCCACACACTGCCACAGCCCTTGATCTCGCTTATATTGAGCAACACTCTGATGAAACTTCAACAGATGTTGTGTTTATGTGGCGTTGGCGAATGCTTCTTCAAGCTGTTTTAGTATGCTGTGTCAGAAGAAAATCACTGACTTTATCTCTTAGATAATGGTTAGCGTATTATGTTTTGTGTAAGCGCTGTTCAGAACATGGTTTTTACATATGTGAGTAAATTCAATTCAACTTGATTCAATTTAAGTAAGGCTGCATTTTGGATTTTTAGTTGGACAGCAAAATTGAAAAATGACTAGTTTCTTAATGTGGCTGTACACGTTCAGTTCAAATCTCAAGGCTGGGGCTGCACAGTTTGGCCTGTACTGGTCTAGCACACACACGCTAAGTTAATAAACCTCAAGGCCGGGACTGCACAGTCAAGTTCTATCCTCTTGTCCAAACACGCCAGGCCCGCCCTGCACAGTCCTGGCCTCATTGGACTGTACAGTTAATCTATTGGGATTTAATTCTACTTCGATGGACTGTACACTTCAACTCTGGCCTCAAGGATGTCCCACTCACGTTGAGGAATATCTTAAGGTTTGGACTGTGCAGTCCAAATCTTGACCGTGTATGGGCACCTTAAATGTACATTAAACGTACAACAAAAATTGAAAAAAACCTTGTTGCTTTTCCCAGTTCAGAAATGCTGTAAAAATAATTTTTTCCCGTAGATCTGTTTGGATTAGTGGGACTCTACTGTATTTGGTTTTAAAGCAGAAAGTTGTGTCAAGGGTTGTACAGAACCATTTAAATTAAAAGTTCAGAAATTTAAGAAATTAGTGTCACTTTTCTCATATTTATAACTATTTTTCTTTTCATGTTAAATTATTTTGAGTGTTTTTAAATTGCATTTTCTCTTTGACTCTCTTACTTTGTCTTTTAAGCATAATTTTATAGTATTTCAACCACTTGACTAATGTCCCGAAGGACTTTAATTCCATTTGACATGTACTTGAGACATTTTCAGTCTTGCCTGGGAACAAAAATGGGATTCCATGCAATCCTTTTAATAGGTTCCTGCAGTGGGAACATTAGGTAGTTGGAGCATAGCACTCACTAGACTGTCTACCTAGTCTGCCATACTGTCCTGAATAAAATACCTGTACTGTACCTATTATATTATATTAATATTATGTTAAAAATAATATATTTTTTAATTATTAATATTTTAATGTTAAAATATTTTTATCTTAATTTAGTTATACTAATTACTGTTATGAAAAATTGGTCCAGAATTTTGTTCTGAAATGAGTTCTTATTTATATGTGAGTTCTCTACTATTGTTTTCATCAAAATTTCATTAGAAACAGTAATCTCTCATATGAAATTATTATATAGCTAGCACTTCTGGAAATGGACATAGCAAACCAAGTAAGATATTAACTTTTACAATATAAATTGGTAATATCTTATTTATTTATATCTCATTCCAGTCTTTTCTGAAATAATAATGAGCTCACATAAGCTGATGCATGTTTTGTGGTTTTGTTAAAGCCTATAAGGCTATCATATGTGTACACCCATGCATTTGCATCATGAAATTGATGTAATATTTTTTTTACTAAAAAAAAAGTATTACTACAAGTCATATATTGCAAACTACGTTCAATATATATGTTTATTTGTGAGGCACCATCTTCATCAAGGTAAAAAAGCAGTACAGTATCAATTCCTCCATTGGTATATTATTTTTCCGTGACATTTTTTAGACAGTTTATTGAGAGAAGATAATTGACAGTTGGGAAAGCGAAGGTAGATTTAGTCAGGGTTCATCATGGTATCTTAATAAAACTAAATTTTTTATAAGAAAATGTGTTTTATTTTTTGCCAACGTTTTGGCTTATAATTCAAGCCTTCATCAGGGCTGTAAAACACGGAGGACAGAGTTATTACTAATTTATAAACAGAAGAAAATTAAGGGAAAAAACATTATACATGGACGAGCATGACTAATACATTTTGTAATTGTGTGTTATAGCTTAAATTAGAGGTAGATTAATTCAGATTCTAAACTTAAATGGGTAACATAGAAATTGTTATAAAATTAATAAGTACAAGATAAAAATAGGCTTACCTAGCAAATATATACAACAACAATATGCATTGTTCTAATAATATTTCATGCATAGTCTTTGGGATTTTGTATTCTATTTTCTTTGTAGCTCAATTCTTTTTTAACCCTTACGCTGCAACTAACTGATATATCAATCCGGTGTTTGCAGTGCCTCAGGTGCTACAGACTAATTTATCAGTCTGGAGGGAGCAGTGCTCCAGGTGCTACGGACTGATATATTAGTCCAGCTTGTTTTGCACTTGGCTGCTACGAGCTATTATATCAGTCCTTCTACTATTGCCATCTGTAGGCTGTTTATAGAAGCTGAAGTGTCCTTCAATGTGACGAGAGTATTGAGTACATGGGGCACTCCAGGCGTGCTAGGCTATCCCGCACAACCATACCATCTAGCCCTACGAGTATTACGCAGCCTAAAGGTTAAGATCGAAAAGGGAATATGTGCAGCAGATTGGATTTTCTGCATTATTTAACTTACATATTGTATTAACTAATCAGGTCAAAATCTTTGTTTTCATTTAGTTTATGGTTTTTTATTTAATTAAAAACATAGTTTTCATTTTGAAATTTATAAATATAACCAAGTATATATTTTATAGTAACTCATTGAAGTGTTTCCCATGATATTCATGGAGTTTTTATTCCAGGCATTGTGTTATTCGGTCATTCCAAGCATTTGTTGACATATTTCCTTTGATATTTATAAGTATGCTTATGCATGGGTGTACTTTCACCTTAAGATGTAAAGGATAGATTTACTGAGGTATCACAAAAAAAAACTGCAAATACATTACTTTGTTGCACAGAATGTTTTTGTTTAATCTCTGATATTTCTTCTAGAGGTGCCTCCATTTTATTTATTTTTTTATATAAATCACTAAAAGGAGTTTTGGGCACCTCAATATTTCACTGTTTTATCTAACATCAAAAGCATACTGATTCACCAAGTAACATTTTATGTGGAAATTCTAGAAGTCTTTTGTATTTAAAATTGTATATATTTGCGTAGTACCTGTTACTTATTAAAGGCCAAGTCCTTTTTATGTTTTGTTTTATTATTTTTGTTTAAAGCCTATTATTAAACGAAGGTAATTTATTATAATAACATTAGATTGTCATTCACTGTTGTACTACAGAGAACCAATTGCTCTTTGTGGTATGTATAATACAATATGAGGTAGAACACACAGTTGGGTAGTACAGTAAATGTGTGGTGGTGCTAGGTTCCCCTGAAGCAAGCGGAATGCCGTCGTATCCTTCGGTGCTGAAAGACAAAGAGAAGCCGGGGGGGAAGGCCCCTCCACCTCCTGTTCCTCCCCGTGGGCTTCCCCGCAAATTCAATCCAGGTCCAAAATTATAGACAACTTGTGTACAATGTGTAATTTATAATATTACAATTGCTCTAATTAATATCGATCTAGAGATATCACAGTATAGCTCTTATTTCAAGAATTTTAACATGTTTTGCCCAACTAAAATGAATAGAATGATAAAATATATCTTTTCTAACAGGTATATTATGCACAATGGTTTTATATTATATTTACGTAAAAATAAAGATCAGTAGAGTTACCACAGCTCATGACATATACTAAACGGTTTGAAATATTGATGAAACTAAATATTTTTTGTTAGTGAAAAAATAATAAAAGTTTTGTCTTCCTGCGAAATATTTTTATTTCAAATCAATAATGTCGTAATATACCAGTGTACAGAAAGATAAAGAAATTAACCGAGCAGGTGTCCACCAAAGTTTTTTAGTTCTTACAAATACACTTTTCTAAAGGCTTCAGCTCCTAAGATTGTTATTGACAATACAAACCAAACTCTTGTATTACATTCACATATGACAAGAGAAGATTTTGTTTTGTTTGGATACGGACACACTGAGGATGAAGCTGCTGCCTTTGAAAGCACACTTCAAATAGTTACAAATACCAACTTGCCTCATTTATTTATCTTTAGCATAATAGTACCTGTAACGATTTTACAACAAATGAGAACGTCTCCTTAGTAATTATTAAGACTTAAAAGATCTTTCTATCAATTTATTTAATTCAAAATTTTTCTTTAACCTCATAATAAGATTTTAGACTAGCAAAATCTCAAAAAAAGGTCTAAATCATCTTAAAAGGGTCAACTGGGAAGATAATCTCTTTATGTTCTTCTTTGATTCAAAATTCATGTAATTTAAAAGTAAATATTCTTGTTATAATTTTAATTTTAAAGTTTCTAATAATCTAATAATTGAGGATTATCCGGACTGGAACTGGAGAGTACCTGTAAAAATGACGTTCTATCCAAAAATATGATCCCAGCAAAGAAAAAATTAACATCAAACATATTATATATATAAATAATTTTTACTGTTTGTTCAATCAATACTTAAAATTTACGAATAAAATTTTACATTTTAGTTCTGAATCTAATATTATTTAAGTCGAGTTTTTTCTTTTGAGGCTGAATTATCTCATGAGAACCATCTTTTCCATTGAATCCAAATAGAGTGAGAGAAAACTAGTAGTTAGTGCACTTACCTGGGATGCCTAATTTGATTAGTAGGACTAGACTCCGGACTATGAGAAAATTTATAGATTGCTCTGAAATTATTGAGATGCCAATTATTGCACTTGACTCTGGGCACAAACTCTCTCAACATCGGATTCCCGAAAAATACTGTGGAAGTCATTGTGCTTAGCACAAATTGGTTCCATTTAAATAAATGCCCAAACTTTTTTAAATTACTTGTTGGCCTCCTCCCTGTTGTTATTACTTATTTTATTGGATATAGGTCCAACTATAATTATTAGATTTTTTTGTTAGTTCCATTTATTTTTATATGATATATTTCTGTTTGATATGTTTTCGTATCAACCAACTAATTCATTATAAATTGGAGGAAAACATGTTAAAGTATCTTGAGAATGGACAATTAGAATTGTATTGCTAGCCAGCAAAATTGGTGGCACTTACTGAGTTTTCACTGCATAAGTACTGTCTATTTTTCCTTTTTTTGTAAAAATTTATTGATATTCTTCTAGTTTTTAGTTTTTTGAAATAATGCTTTTGTAGAATTTAAAATGTCTACACAGTAAAATTGTTGATATTGATTTAAATGAAATTTGTAAGTCAGATATGTACACAAGTTGGTTTATGTTTATTATATATGAATGAATGCTATTTTATTTTTCAAAGCTCCCAGTTTTAGTGTAGAATTGCATCTTTAGAGTGTTTTTAATTTGCACTTATTGTTGGCAATTTGTCCAGTATTTTGACACTTCTTGTAGTTACGACAATACTATATATTTGTTTTGCTATTTCCCCTTAATTCATCATTAATTTTTTTTCCTTTACAGCATTGAAGAAAATTCACATGTTTAACATTTTAATATTTTGCACATGGGCTAAAAGCACAGATTTGCTGCATTTTATATCACTTTATTTATATTCATATATATATATATATATATATATATTTATATTTGTTTATTTATTTCTTGCGGTTCGAATGATAAATTTAAGTTAACTGCACTCTGTAAAAAACTCTATTTAAAAGAGGATTTCATTAACTTCTAACTACCAATCATATTGTGTGTTTTTTTATTAATATAATATTTTAAATGCAGTTCGAGTTTTGACATTTGTCTAATCTTATTATTTAATTTAGTTGTAGTAAGTATGCCTCTGAATATTCATAAATCAATTTTTCTTTTTTAAAAAGTGATGAACTTATTCTCAGCGTATTACAACTCTGTCCAAGTTATTTTTAATTTCAATTATTTCTCCGTTACTAATTTGTTATTAAGTACCAAGGCGGCGCTAATGGCCAAGATTTATGTCGATGCGCCATAAAAAAAAAATAAATAAATAAAAAAAAACTACCAAGGACCATTCAAATTATATGAATATATATTTTTTTTTTATTTACCAATTTTGTTGGAAAACAACAATTGCTGTTCTTTTCAAAATTGAAGGTCATGTTATAATTTCTGTTTGTAGCCCTATATTTTCACATTGAATACACTTCTTTAGACCAAAAAAAAAATGTTTTTCTAAAAATTTTATAAATGTTAGTAATTGTTTTTGATTTCTCTTTCTAAAATTCAACAAGTAAGAAAACATTTAACGATTCTGTGCAAAAATTTTACTTAAGGTTCTGATTTTTACCATTTTTTTTTATTTTTTTTTTTTGTATTTTGTTCTCATGCTGGCTTAATTTATTATTTTTAATTTTTAAAAGTAGCACTTATTAAGAATTTCTGCTTCTTGTCTTTTAAGTGTTTTTATTCTTGCTAATTCATGAGTTTCGCCTTACTTTTTTTTGCAAATTGCGATTCTATAACTTTTCCAGATTCTAAAGGGGACATGAACACAAATCCCCTCCATAAACCAACCGGACACACAAACTCCGATGTCGCAGAAAGCAGACACCAGCCCAGAATTAGCCCCAAGCGCTTTCGCTACCCCCATAGCCAGAGTAAATCAGCCCCTAATTGTTTTTCCTCCTATCTATTTAAATTTAGTTTTTTTGTCGGGAGATTTTTTTATTTTCTTCCTTTATTTATTATTTCAGTAAGCCTTTGTATTTCTTATACACACCTTGCAGACCCTTCTCTACTTTTTAGTTATAAACATCTTACTATTTTTTGTTTTTAAATTTACCCCTGCAAATCCTAAATTAGCTTTGAACCTTAGTTTATTCTATACTATTTGGAATAGGCACATATAGGTAATTTGTGCTATATACATTGACCTTTTTTTTATTTAAATTATTTTGTGAGATACTTATATGAATAAAACAGCTAATACTTCAGAAACAATTTAGACACTTTCCAGTTATCTGGCTGTAATAATTGTTTTAATTTTTATAAATTTTGCTGCAGTGCCCTCGTGATAGTTCATATCTGAGTCTTTCATAGTTTTATGAAATGTTATCTTTATTGCATCACATCTCATTCTAGAAAAGAAAAAATACATTTTTCCTGACCAAGGGAAAATATTTTAGGCGGTTTAAAGTTGAAGAATACAATTAAAAAAGGTCCTTTTGTATCGAATAGTTTATTCCAATTTTTGATGGATTTTAATCCTTCTAGAGAGTTGATAACAAACTAGAGGCCTTAAGGAGAATCATGTATCAGAATGTTAAGAGGGAATACAGGGTCTGTTCGGAAATTAATAGGACTGATTTTTTTCCACCACAACTGTACTTCAGAGTCCACGTTCGCTGACTGGATTCGGTAAAGGAGGTCCATAGCTAATGAACGAGGGGTTGGTCAGTTGTCTCTGAGCATCCAGAGAATCAAGACAGGCTTTTTTGTGCGACGAGTTTTTGTGAGTGGTACAAACCGAAAATGCAGCGTTCGTTAGAGCAGAGGTCAGCGATTAAATTCTCTGTGAAACTCGGTAAATCTGCACAGAGACGTTTGATATGATGAAGCAGGCTTACCCAAATAATACTTTAGCAAGAAGTGGTGTGTTTCGGTGGCACAAGTCCTTTTCGGAGGGCTGGGAAGAGGTCGCCGATGAAGACCGTGCTGGAAGACCTTCGACTTTGACAAACACTGTCAATGTGGAAGCGCTCAAGAGGCTCAAACAAAGGGTTAATCGGGCCCGAAAAGACATCGCAGCTGACTGGAAGTTGCAGCACGACAACACCCTGGCTCACTCCTCCTTTTTTGTGACCAGCTACCTGACCAAGGCAGGCATCCCAACGCTTCCCCAGCCGCTCTACTGCTCAGATGTGGGCCCCTGGACTTCTTTTTGTTTCCTCTCACTTGTAAAGACCGATGAAAGGAAAGGATTTTGAGACGACAGAGGGGATCCAAGCAGCTTGTATTGTGGCTCTAAAGGCTATTCCGGAGAATGGCTACCGTGACGCCTTCAATGCTTGGAAATCGCGCTGGCAGCGCTGTATCGACGCAGGAGGAGACTATTTTGAAAGTTTTTAAAAAATTGTAACGGTTAGATCAATAAATTTTTTTAAATTGACTCCGTCCTATTACTTTCTGGACAGACCCAGTAGATGGTAGCCTGCTCAATAATAAGCAGTACCACCTGTCTGAATCCAATTCGATGTACCCAGTAATGCTAGAATAGCTCTATGGTATATGGAGATGAAGGAAAGGAATCACTTTCAATTATAAACTTTGAAAGTTGTCTCTAAATAGAGGTTAGGGCTCTCACATTAACCTATTCATCGCCTCATCACCTAGATATGGGTCACACTTCTTTTCTCTATAAAATAGAATATTATAAGTAACTTATAGAAATCCCTTTCAAGACTAAAAATAAAAAATTAAATGGAATTAGCACTGCAAAGTATAAAATGAGCTAAATAAAACTTTCTTAAACCAAGAATTAATTTATATTAGATTAAAATATAAAATATTATTATTCAACATGGTACTCAGTATTTAGTAGTGTACTATAGGCGCATCTTTTGTTGATAACAATCGAACAACTCTCCATTACAGCACCACAATACCTTTCTGATCTTCCCATGATATAATTTCACCACTAATCAGTTTGTAGAACAGCAGCATCTAGATTGTGTTCGATTCTCACTTGGGGTGGTGGATTTTCTTTAAAAAAAGAAGAGATATCATCTCTATCCTGACTTGAATGACTTGAAAAGATGTACATAACCCTTCTCAATAATCTGTGTTATTAATATAGGAAAATTAATATAAATAAAAGATATATTTTGTCATACATTTTCTGTTTTATCATACAGTTCCAATAATAAAAAATTTATAACTTAAAATGTTCAGTATTACTCATAAATAATATAAAATTACGGCAACAAAGAATGTCCTTTGTTTAGCAATTTTTCTTCAAGCTCAGGGCAATCTAGTTCAACTTGCTTGTTGATATGTGCTTTCAGGGTATATTTTTTTCAGTTCGTGTATTCCCTTCAGTAGAAAACAGTTTGAATAGTTTTATTCCATATTTACACCATTTATTTGGCTGTTCAAAATCTTCGCTTGATGGTTTTATGAAGAGACTATTTGGGAATTATGTATGAATCTATCAATGAATGAAACAACTTTTCCAAGACTATTTTTCTGATCTATGGCTTTGTTCTTAAAATTTGCATTGGCTACTAGTAATTCAAATCGATTATGGGACAATTTTCTGCTAGAAAAATTGTAATTGTAAGTATCATAAAGTAAATTTAATAGGTTTTTGCACACCGACTGTCAAGAGTTAGTATCTGTTCGAAACTCGACTTATTCACACCTGAGTGACAAAAGCGCTAAGAAACTAGTGCTTTAACATTTCACTAAGCTTGGAGCATAGTCATTTTTTAATTTCATTAGGTCTTTTTAATCATTGCATAAAGCTTGTGAAAATGTAGTTGCTGATTTGCATTTTCTACAAGGAGAAATTTAAGAAACTAAGTGATGTGTTGATAGATTAAATGTTACATCTTTTTCCTTGGAATTAAAAAAATATCAAGTTCAAAAATTGAGTGACATGCTTATACGTCATTAGTCTGATTCAATAGTCAATGTCATTTTATGGAATTAGTCACGAAGGCACTGAGTAAAAGCAATTTTATTATATTGTGCTTGACTTAAATTACACTTTTTTAATCATACATTTTCACTTAAACAGCTTCATTGGTCTAAATGATAGCACAGCAAAGCTGAGTAGAAATAGAATTCCAATTTTGCACTGAGCATTAGCTTCTGTTATTTATTTCTGTCCAGTAGTGTTGAAGCACACCCCTTGAAATGTGTAGGAATATTGGGTTTCCCGAGCAGCTCTACCCCTCCACCAACATTTGAAGATGCCATTCGCTCAGATCCAAATATTGATGGAGCTTCTCCTCGTCATAGGCCGACTTCAAGGCACAGTACCAGGTAATCATTTTGTTTTAAGATAATTTCAATTGCTCCTCCCCAGCTCTTTCTATTTTAATTTTTAAACGAACGCTTGTTTGGCTACTTTGCATCCCCTTTGCATAATCGTTCCTATATTATTCTTAGAATTTTTTGCCGTAAAATTCCAAGAATGTCTGTAGCTTAAACACAAATAATTCTTATTGATCTCTTGACATTTTTTTTATGTTCATTTTATTAATTTAGTTCTATTTTATTTTTTATTTGTTTTATTTTTTTTTACAAAAGTTTTTGTATATATATTTTTTTGGATACTCTAGTGAGATGATGGGGACAAAACACGTTGTTACTTTCCATGAAGAGCATGTAAGGTAAGCAGAGAGAAAAGTAAACCGTTCTTTAGTTCTATTGAAGTTTAACAGTCTTGAATCCAGCTGCTTACTTACTTTGTTCTTTACCTTTAAATATTTCCTTTCTTTTTTTTTTATTCGACTAACAGTCTCTTTAAATATAAGTGCTATGATTTAATCTATCTAACATTAGTTTTATACATTTAAATAGATTAGATTTAAACTCAATAACATAAATAGTCGAAAGAAGATAATGTTTTCATTTTATTTCTCTCTTGCTGCAACTGACAAATGCTTATTATCTTTTATTTTATTTTTGTGTATGTGTGGTGGTTTTAATTATTCTAATTTTCTTCTTTTAACATTTTCTGCCACTTTGAGAATGATTAAGCGTCTTTATAGTAGCTGATAAATAGTTTTTCTTGTTCTAAAATACATTTTGTCAAATAACTCTACTTTTTTAATTATTAAAATATTTTTTTTTTGTTGATGACTTATTTCTTTTTGATAGTAGTTCAGCTGTGATGAGTTATTTTTTTCCATACAACAAATAAAAGTTATATACATTTATTTTTCTTCTTTAATTTAATTAATTTTTTGAAAATCTTTAGATATTTATCAAAAGAAACATTTTAATTTATATTTAGTGCCTTTATGAAAAAAAATTTACATTTCATATTGGTTCTAAGCATAATCCATATTTTTTATAATTTAATTTGTTTACCTTTTTATGCGAGTGAGTTTGTGCTTGCATGTTCCTTTCCTCTCTCTCTTTCTCTCTTCTCTTTCCTATTCCTTCCTTATTTCTTTAAAGCTCCTGATTCTCTGAGTGTAGTGAGAAACATTAGTAGTGAGGGTAGTCGTGTGTGTCGTAGCGTGTCAGAAGTGAGGCTAGAGTGTCGGTCAGACAAGTCTACGCTGAGTGTTGAGAGCAGCGGATCCAACCTTGGCAGGCATTTTGAGGGCTCGACGCCGACATGGACTGAAGGGACTCCATCCTTTACTGAGAGCAGTTCCAGTGGAGACATAGGTACGTTAATATTCATTTCATCTCATTTTTATGCTAATTTATGTCGACTTTATTTTATTTTTTTTTCTTTGCCCATTCCATTTATTTCCAGACATATTTTTTGTTCAGTTTCAGTTTCTCATTCTCTCCTCAGATCTCATGAAGATGATAATTATGTCATGCTTGGATACTTGAGGACTGTTGTATTCCTGATTTTATACTCTTTTCTATTGTATAAGTTATTTTCACATTTCCGCGGTGAATAAAGATTTGACTTGAGCCTAATTTTATTTTATTTTTTACGGCATTTAAATAAATGAAGGAAAAGAGTTGGTTAAGTTTTTAGAAATTTAACACTGTTATCCAGGAAAGGAATTCTTGATGATTATATAAAACATTAAGAAAGTATGATCTATAAAATATTTCTAGTTAAAATTTATTGTCTAATTTTACAACATGTTTACTTTTCTTTGGATGGGGTATATTGCTAATTTATGTTTTTATTAGGCTTCTAGTCTTTGGTTTTGTGTGCTGTCATTTGGGGTTTTCAATTCTGATTTAAACTGAATTATATAACTTACTGTGTGTCAGCTTTCTTAAATATCCTTCATACCTAAGATTACTTTTAATTTTTTTAGTTATATATTGATTTGTCAGTGTGGTTCTTCTCTATCTCTCTCTAAAGGGAGGCGATTCTTATAAGATCTATCCAAGCATCAGGAACTGAAATGCAGTCCTCACTGCACCGGTTGTTCAAATTTGTATATTTCTGTATGTATGTACATGCAGACAAAGAACATAAGTTCTCAGAATTTGATTATATTCAGTATAAAAATATGTTTGTAATGAAAAAGCAAAATCCATTTACCAGAACAGAGTTTAGTTTTATTTTTTACTTTGTAGAAAAACATAAATCTTTTTAGGGTGGACTCTTCTTCATATTATGTTTTAGGTCTTCTACAGGTTGAATCCAATTAATAGAAAATATTTCAAATTATGTCTTCTTCCTTACTTGAAAAAATAGAAAAAACGCATTTTTTTGGCCTTATTCTACAATATTGTTGGATTAAATCAATTATTTTCCTTTGTATGTTTCACCCCCCCTTAAAATGTAATTACCTTTTTTGCAACAAAGGAAATACATTTAAAAAATACAATAAGGGTGCGTTTACACTAGGATAGTTATTGCAGGATATTTATGTCAGAGAGAAATTCTGACTAATGGAAACCATTAGCAATTTATGTCCAACATACATTTTACATGGTTTCCATTAGTCTCAATTTCTCTCTGATATAAATATCCTGCAATAACTATCCTAGTGTAAACGCACCCTAAGAAGAATTACTTGAGCTTGCCCATTTTGCAATTTAAAAAATGGTTGGTCTTTAGCTGATAATGGTAAATAGAAAATTACCGTTGGAAAGAAGTCCAATGCACATTTACCCTTACGAGACATTCGTTATTTCCTTCTTTAAAAAGTTGTATCACCATTTTCTCATTCTGGGCTTTCTACCAGTTAACTGCAGGCTTAGAAACTTTTTTTTTTCGTGTTTTTTTTTCATTTTTTTTAATGTTTTGAAATTCTTTATTTTTTTAATTATATCGAGTCAAATATCTCGGCATTGGTATAATAATATCTATGGAATGTGATCTTTATGTACACATCAACTGATAAAACACAAATAAGGCCCTTTAGAGGTACCCAAACTATGCAAAGGCCTTAACGTAGGGTAGCAGAGGGAAACCCTTCATTAAATAGGCTCAAACTGTGTTTTTTTTTTTTTTTTTTTAGTAAACTGTAGGAGATACAAGAGTGACTAGAACTTACAAAACTTACGGCTAGATATCATAAATAGCTGTGACAGCGGTGGCTTTCAGTCCCAAAGTCAAGGAATGGCCTTGTCACATCAAGCCATAGGACATGCCAGCCCGTTGTCACGACATTGGCTAGCAGTCTTGAATGGGTTAAAAACAAATTTTATCAGACTATCTTAGAAAAATAAAATTATACCTCTGGTTTCAAATCTATACGGTTTATTATCTTTTATTTGATTTAAACAAGGATATTGCATAACAATTGCTTATTTATTAATTAATTACAGTGACATTTCAGTAAAAAATAATAATAATACGTCCAACACAAACAATAAATTAAATACCAATCCAAAATTTCTGGTTAAAATGCAAGATCTCATATACTCATATCTATTCTTCTAAGAAAAATTATGTGCTAATTAACAGTTTTGCAGTGTGCTTTATTCAACATTGGGGATAACTTGCAATTCACCAAAGAAATGTTGCATTCAATTAATAACAAATAAATGGTGCATTATATTTCAACTGTAGGTTTCTCATGATATTTAAAAAAAAAAAAAAAAAAAAAAAAAAAAAAAAAAAAATTAAGGTACTTTACATTTATTACTCTTATTCTAGTCAAGATTTAGATCCTATCTTCTTCCTTTTCCCTAGTGCTAAAAGCAACTCGTTTCATTCAAGGAAAATGCTGGAATACAATTTCTAGGGCTCGCGTTGGTTATATTTTCATGGACTCTGGTACTTAGGATCCCTAGAGGCACCTAGGCCTTGATGGACCTTTTTCAGAGTTCGGGCTTTTTGAAAGAGGTACCTACTTCCTATAGCTTTTTAATGGTACATTTTTGTGAAGGGGACTTTCAGAAGTAAGCATATAAGTGTGAGTATGTATACCTAATTGTTATCCCTCTCTCATTCGTAAGACTTGAGTTTGCAGGAATTTTGACAAATTTCATGAGTTTGTTAGGCATTGTAATTGATTTAAAACATTTTTACCTGTAATTGATGTAAAACATTTTACACCTTTTTGGCTAATGTTAACATCCAACAGTGAAGAGGGCTTTTCTTGAATTTCCACCATTTTTAAGATCATCCAGAATATCTTCAGGGCACGGACTCAATTTTAAAGCTCTCTATTTTTATTCATTAATTCGATTTCCTGGTGTTTTTATTGTTTACTTCTCATTGTAGTTGTATCGACGAGTTAATATCATTTGAATCACTCTTGGTAGTTCAACTTCTCATTACCTATGTTTGTGACATTGATCTGTATTACTTACAAATGTTTCTTCATTATGTAAAGAGGGATCCGTGCGTCCCAAAATGTCTGAACATTTATTAATGAATGTTTGAAAATTTATTAATAATAATAGTTATAGTAACCATCTTTATTGAACCTTATGAACTGGAATATATAGTTGTACGCAAGGAGCAGGGCTTATGCTAAGAATAGTATTTATTATTTAACAAGCCAATTGATAAAATGTTTCAAAAGTTTTGTACCCTCCTTACTGACTTGACTTACTGGAAATAGGATGATTTATGTATTGTTTTCCTCTTTAAATATTACTTCTGATAAATGGTTCTTGAATATTTTTGAAGAATATTACAGTCCTCATAATTAGTTGTTTGTTTTATTGTTTTGCATTTCTAAAAGTTAGATGAAATGAGATGAGCATGGTATTAGTTATGGCGCATATTTTTTCTTTCATATTATACTGTTCTCAAGCATGTTTTTTATTTCATTTTAAATGTTCAAATGCCTTAGAAAATTCCCTGAATAGTATATTTTACAATTGAGTAAGAGTGTATATATAATAATACACATACTTATAAAATGCTTTGTATTTGAAATTTCTAAGTTATTTATTGGGTGAAGATATATTATTGTAATAATGTATATCTGTTGTTATGAATAAGCGTTTGTGTTTATCATCATAAAATATTTTAAGATGTTTGCTTAATTATATTAGTGTTCAGGAATTAGGTAGTTACCTTTTTTGAATCCTGTGATTCTTTCTTTTCCTTCTATCTGAATGCCTTTGAAAGAAGGAGGAAAATGAGTGGGATAATTGATTTTTAACTAGGTGGCTTGTTACCATTTTTGTTATATTTTTTACAACTTTATTGAATCTTGAACTCCTATTGACTGTTTGCTAAGATCTGTCTAGCTCGTAGAGTTCAATAACATCAACATTTATTAAATGTGTACTTCCGTTAATTTGATTGAAGCATGTTTTTGTTTTGTTTTATTGTTACTTTTTCCGTCATTAAAAACAAATAATAATCAAATAAAATGAAACACGAAGGATTATGAACAATTTAATTTGAGTATTTTTTTCTGGGCTTTCATTACTTTCCTCCTTTATACCAAGAGGTTAGTATTATCTACTCAATGTTCTTCTTTGGATTTGTTTACTCCAATACTAATAATTCTTTATTTAAAAAGTGGTTCTTACCTCTCCTCTCCATTGATGTATTTATTTGATTTTTATTATTATTTTTAAATGGTATTTTGGCTACTAAGGTCATTAGCACCAGCCCATATGCAGACCTAAGTCCGGACTTAAGAATAAGCTTTAAGATACTGGGGGGGGGTCTCCCCAGGGTCTATTGGCTAACCCCTTAGATTTTCAAATGGGGAAAAATGGGGGCTCGAGGACATTTATTCGTATTTTTTAAAATTGATCGGAAATTGTAAGTTGGGCTTAGATCCTGTTCTAAAAGCTTAACCCTTAAACAGGCACATTTTGCTCTGTTAGAATTTTTTTAATTTACATTTGGGGGTCTGGGGGGCAAACATTTACTAAATATGAACCCAGGATATGAAAAAAAAATTGTATTCATGAATATGGTATAGGCCGCATATTCGGCCCTTGCTCATTCCAGGTATCGGGAATCCCTGATAGGCAATGCCCGCGATACACGTCGCCAAGCTGATTCTGAGTTGCAAAGAACCCAAAAATAAATATGTTTCATTTGATGGCTTACCCTAAGATTGTCACGCCTTTAAGAGAGCCAATAATGCACCGCCAACACAGATACAAGACTGACTGGTCGGGGAGCGGGAATGGGCGAGGGCTGAATATTCGGTCACTTTCGTCATATCTCGCTTCCTTGGACCTGAGAACTCCTAATACTATTTTTTGGCATACCCCAGCATAAAGCGGGAAGCTTTGGAGCCAATCCCGCTTCAATCGCGTCATTTTTGAATTTCGGCGGGTAGAGGTCGCGTAATCGACCCTTGCCCGTTAAGGGGTTAAAATAACATTTCTATAACAAATTTCTCTAGTTATTCAGTAAAAATTGCAACCAAATTTTTAATTTTTCTGTTGTTTATTGAAACGTATAATCGTACCTTTTTTCCTTATTTTTATATATTTAGTTATTTTTCTTATGGGGCATCAACTTATAAGGTCATTAACCTTTTACAAGCTTAGTGGGGGAAATTGTTTGTGCTGGGAGTTGTTGCTAACCCGCACAACGATTTGAGCCTCCAGTGTTGAATACTTTATGTTTTCCATCCTGCATCCAAAAAGGTGTTGGGATAATTTTCTAAAACTCATTTTCAGTAATATACCCAATTCCTTAAGCAAGATTTTGCTTTGATTTTCAACAAATTGATTAAAAATTTATTTGTTTTTTGCAAATAAACATCACAATTGGGGAGTTAAACAGATCTATTGGCTTACTTATTTGTATATTTTGAGCTTGATTGTTAGAAAATATGTTCTTCAGGAAGCATGTCTTTTGGCTTCCAAATTAGCTTACCTTTTCCTAATTCTTCATCCAAGTAACTTAATAATTTTGAATCCACAATGACCCACTCAAGCCGCAGCATTTATTTATGCCTTGCCAACCTAGATGTTGATAGTCTGTTTAGATCACCAATTTAATCGTCTTAGAAATCTTCAAAGTCACTTAGCAGCAAACATTTCTAACAATTACTCGTCAGGAAGTAAGTTTTTACAAGCCTTTTCTAAGAATTTTAAAAATAACAACTGGACACTTGGAATACTCATTTTAAAAGTACAAAACAAGAACAACAACTTAATAAAAAAGGAGCTTGCAAAGTTACAGAGCTACTTTGAACTGGCATATATTATGGCATATATGTACTATCAGCTTCCCTTGATAGGTAACAGACAATCCCAAGATTGAACTTCTCTTCTAGACTACATCATTTAAACGATAAAGAGCTTCTTCTATCTTTGAAGCATTAGGGGTTCGGTAGCCTTTGACTTGCCCAGCAGTTAAAGGTTATTGCCTCTTCTTTCTTGTTACTTTATTTATCACATTACACTTCTTTTCTCAAGTCTTATTTTACTCATTTTAATAAATAAAAATTAGGTGTTAAACTTTTTCATTCTTCATTTTGACTTCTTGTTGCCAGTTAAATAAGAAGTATTCGGGTGCTTGTTTTGTTAATGTCCAGTCGATAGCACCTACAGCTTGAAATATCTTTTTTGAAATTTTCTTCATTGATCATCAATTCAAACGGCTTCTTAATAACATTCCCCATTGTTATTTCTCGTGCACAAGTTTAGAATCTGTTTTATCAACTGAAGATCTACCTTCTTTAATTTCTACTATGTACATCTTACTAACTAAATATGTCAAAATTGAGCTTTTTTAAAGGAAATTCAACCACTAGACTTAATTCTTTACCTTGATAGGCTGGACCTCTTCCTGTCATTTGTGAGGATAGTTTGTTTTATCAACTGTCTTAAAAATAAAACCATTATGTAATAATTTGCCAAGATACTCATTTGTATTTATCTTTTTTTTTCTTTTTTTTTGTTTGTTTTAAGGCAGTTCAACCACTTGAGTTTTATTGACAGGAGATGTATTTATATTTTTATTTAGAGCTCTTAGCTCACAAATAATGTTACTTAACGTGAGACATAATTTTGATAGACTGTAATATATATATATATATATATATATATATATATATATATATATATATATATATATTTATATGTATGTGTCTGTTTGTGTGTGCCTATTAACATGATAGCTCCCACAAGTTTTGTTTTTTTAACACAAAACTTGGCATTTGTCATTCCCATGACAAATGATTGGACAAGTTCATTAATCAGTAAAATTAGCCTTTTTGGCATTTGCTCCGGACACTAATTACGAATATGCTCCTAATGGTCAGCTCCTATCCAGGGTAGTGTACTTTATTTCTGCCTGACATGAATCATGCATTATTTTTTCTTTCTTTTTTTTTTTTTTCCAAAATAGAAATTTTTTCCCTTGAAATGGCCTTGACCCAATAGTGGTTGAATGGCCTTTAAACACCAAGGGAAAAAAAAAAGAAGAAAAAAAAAGAATCATGCATTAACAGTCATGCCTCTTCATGGGTAAATTGTATTTGGTAGATGTTCTCAAGTCCCCTTTGGTAGATGTGTTCATGTTCAGTTGTTTGACAGAGGGGAATACAAATACATCAACGGATAAGATGTGGCACCTGGCCACCTGAAGAGGTGGGAATGTTAACGTGTGAAACATATCAGGCAGAAATTTAATTTACTATCAAAAGGAAAACATTTACTACTTAACAAATTGCTTGCCTGTAGGAAAGGAATTGTTATGCACTTTTGTATCTATTTAATATATTGACATTGTAACTTAGGTTATGAATTATCAATAAGGGGGTCTCTCTTTTGAAATATTTGTGGGGTACTTCAATAAAGAATATAATAGCTTGGAAACAATTCAACTTTATTTGATCTGTTTTCCTAAAAATCAATGAATGCACACTATTTCTTAGCAATTGTGTAGAAGAACTAGGTTTAAATGATATTATCTGATGTTTTTACCATAAAATATTTTTTTATTATTTATTTTTTGCTTATAAATTTGAATTTTTCAGGTTTTCCAATGACTCCCGTAAAAGGCTTTGAAAAGGATTCTAACATTAAGGCTATTTCAGAAGATGGCTCTTATTCTGAAGTTGTAAGTACAAATATTTTTATTTAATTCAGTTGGTTTTCTTTAGTTTGCATTAATCTAAAAAATAATTATCCTTTTTAGACTCTTTTCTTGTTAATTTATCATAATTTTGAATTAATAGTCAAAATCTTGTGTACTGGTGATGAATTTAGAATTATGGGAATAAAAATGTACCCATTCGTTTGGAGATTGAGTAAATCCCATAAAAACAAATATAGCCCTTTTTAAACTTCCAAATGGCCATTGCTCTTTCTCTCATAGATTCTTTTACCAGACTTACATGACCGTAAGTGTTTGGAGTGTGAAATAACCAATAGGAAAAGTAGTAAGAGTACCCAATTTTATCCACTTTTCTCAAAAACGGTTACAGATATTACCTTAAAAATTATTGAATTTGTTTACCTATGTTAGAAAACCTGTAAAAAGTGTACCCTCAAGCCTAATAATACATTCGCCATGATTTTCCCATGCAAATTTCACCCAAAAAACCATGTTGCGGTGGACAGATTCTGGTGGTTTATTAAGATACTTCACCTTTCAAATCATACAAATTATTTTTGTACCAAATTTTATTAAAATCAGACCATTTTTGTGGGACAGCTAGCAAACTGGCAAACACACACACATACATACATCGTGAAGTATTCTCACAACAGTTATATCTCTTGATTGTGAGCCCTCTTTAGCCTTGAACGTGTACAGAGTGCTCTTGCGGGAATGAAGGATAATTTCTAGTTTAATATTTCAGTGTTAGATGTCATGAGCATTCATTTTGACCCTACTCATGACTGTACCTGTTTTACCTGCGTCCGTACCTTACCCTCTCTACCAGCCCTTCATCCCTCAGTCGTAGCTTGGATTCACTACTGTCTGGTTGTTTTGCTTCATAGTCGAAATGGCAGATCGTAAGCAAATGAGATTATGGGAAGACGGCAAGCTTTTTGGAAGCGTAATTTCGTCAGATTCAGTGGTAGAAGTATCCGACGATTTATCAGATGTTTTCGAGTTAAAAGAGGAACCTGCACTCCCTATAAATCCGATATTGAAGATCCAAAGCCCTTATTAAAAAGTAGGCTTGAAATTAAAGTCTTAGCAAAAAAAAAAGATGGTGCATACAGCCGATCTAGTAGAGAGTTTGGTCCTGCCGAGGGAGGGGCGCACCCTGCCCTCAAGGACACTACCCTCCCTAGCCCTCGTCGCATTGATAAGGTTAAGCAATATTGATTCTATTCAAGCAGCATAGCTCCGTCATGTATGTATGTTTGTCTCAGAATACGCCTTACTTCTTTATCGCTGTAAAATTAAGTGTACTCTGCTTTCATATTCTTCTGGGATTCTACCTCGGTTTCTTTAGGCATGAAAAAGATAATATTCCGATCTATATATGTGTACTATTTTCCATCACTATAACAAAATAAAATATATCAAATGAACTATATATATATGTATATATATATATATATATATATATATATATATATATATATATATATATATATATATATATATGGTGGTCCTTGATAGACCATCAACCAATGAGTTAAGAAATTTGTTTACTCTAAAATTTACTAGCAAGCTAGGAGATCATGATTACCTTAAAATACTTCCAGTGATTATCTGTTGACTTTCTTTTTATTTATTTATTTTTATTTTTTGCATAGTAATACATCTAATAAAACATTCAAAATTATGCCATACTCATATGAGTTTTTAAATCAATGTGACCATGAATAATATTTTTAGGATGACTGAAGATCTATATTTTGTGGCTAGTTTGTTGTGTTCATGGCCATTCTAAATGAATGTATACCACCAAGTAATCTCATCATATATTTTATTTTCTTTCTCGTCTCCCAGCTTCTTTCTCCAGCGGTGCTTGTTCCATGGCCGTTATATTTCGCCCATCTCCTAATGGGCTTTATCAGACGTCGTCGTGTTGTCTTGAAGTGTGCAGGGGCTAGTATTCTCTCCTCCATATTAGCTCCTGCACACCTCAAGACAACACGACGATGTCTGATGAAGCCCATTAGGAGATGGGCGAAATATAACGGCCATGGAACAAGCACCACTGGAGAAAGAAGCCGGGAGACGAGAAAGATGATGCTCCAGCGAGGAAGCCAGAAGGAGAACATATTTTTTATTTTTTTTTTGTGTGTGTAAAATACTTGGTCATTAGGCACGCAAGATAGAACCATCAAAGTATTACTTTTGATAAAGGTACTTCAATTTTCATAATTGACTCATTAAACATTCTTATAATTATAACCCTTCTTCTTTCATAATATTGATACATTCATCACCCAATAATAACTGTCTTCTGAAGCTAAAAATATGTCATTACAGTTGAAAATATTTTAAAGTTCATAACTCTGTGCACAATGAACAAATTTTGACATCTTTATTAAGAAGCCGGTTGAAAAACCTACATTGTTTATAAAAAGTGGTTAAAAAACAAAACAAATGTGCTTGAGCAGGCCAACCCTATTCACTTTAAAATTTCAATAATTTACTGGAATTAAGTTTTTTTTTGGAAAGTTATTCTTGTTTCAAAAGGATATCTTGCTTCCATCACAAACTTCTTTTTTATTGAAAAGATTTTTTGTGATAGAAGTGACAATTTTCATTTTTCCTGATTAATCTAATCATGGTTCACTACAATTGATTCATGGTACTCACTGTGTCATTAATTTTCAACTTCACCGTTTAATTAATTACAGCATACGTAAGCCAGCTCAGTATTGATTTGATTTCAAAGGTATCAAAATGGTATGTTATTTCGGTGTTGACGTACTTGTTTAACATGTATTTTGGTCCTGGATATTATAAACATTTCTGTGGTTAAAGATCTGTACCTCATAATAGATGTCATATAATAGGGACATAATTAAAAATATTTGTTAGCTAAATAGTATAGTTAGTACTACATTTTGATATTTCTCTTGCAGTCTTTTGATTGAAAATCTCTGCAAAAAAGAAGGCAAGTTTTCTGACATAGTTTTTAACTTTCTTAAGCTTATTTAGGATGAAATAGTGCGATAAATGCCTATTTGCACTATATCTGTTGGCTTCTAAGTGGCGCATGAATTTTCAGTTTAACGTTTTATAGAAATCACAGTTTCATTGCTTCTGCAGTGAAGGTCTTTTCAAGCACTCTGAGCACAGGCTTTAATAAACTATTCGAAATGGCTATCTCTGAAAATTTGAATAAAATCTCAAATGTAGAATAAGCAATTTTCTTAATACTGGAATATTACAGTTTAAAAAATATTTTGTTCAATTGTTTTTAATAACACTCCAAAATAAAATATAAATATTTTGTTTGGGATCAGGCTGTACCGTATGAAATGTCAGTTTTGTTTACTTTGCGATTTAATCCTTGCCCTTTTTGATTTCATTATTTACAAATATCATTGTTATTCATATAGAATTAAAGCTCTTTTATTCCTATTATTTAATCAGTAACTTGCTTACTGTGTTGTGAGAACGATCCTCTGAGAAAAAAATAAAACTTAAATTATGACTTCAACGGAAATCCGTATTATTTTTTGTTATGAATTTAAGCTCGGTCATAGCGCTGCTGAGGCGTGTATGAACATTAACACGGCGTTCGGGGAGGGAACGGTGAATGAACGAACTGTTTACCGATGGTTTTCCAGGTTTCGAAGTGGAAATTTTGACCTTGACAACGAGGAGCGAGGAAGGCCAGAAACCAAGCTTGACAATGACCACCTGAAAGAAAAAGTTGAAGCTTGTCCCTCAAAAAGCACTAGGGAATATGCCAAAGAACTCGGAGTAGGAGCCACGACAGTTTCAAGACATTTGAAGGAAATCGGCAAGTCCAAAACTGACATTTCATACGCTACAGCCAGATAGTAAATGTAACAAATATATATTACATTTGTTAGTGATTTACTGAAGACGACGGATGATGTTATGAGCCTTTTGATGTATATATTTTTAGATATTATTGGGATTATTTTCCTCCTGCAGCTTCCCATTGTGATTTATTTTATTTAAAAAATAAAAATAATTGGAAACCCCCCACTATTCTGGTAAATCAAACATTTCAAAATCTATTCAAAACATGATATAGAAATGATAAAAAGCCCAGCCAGCAGGAACTGAGTTTTCTTAGTGTGCTTTCTTATTATTCATCCCTAGCGTAATTTGGAAAGTTAAGAATATAAAATCTCAATATTATGCTTTCAAACTTGTTGCTATTTAATAGCAAAATATTGATGTTAAGCAAATTTGAATACCTTATGGAGAGAAATCTCTATGAAAAGTAAGATTTTGGGTGCTAAAATTGCCATTGTGCCGATAGTGGCAAAACCCCATTAGACGATTCCTGACTTCCAGTTCCTCTAATGGAATGTTTTCTATATTCTACTTGCAAGGAAGCATAGAGCCACTTCTCATGATCTACCTTCTCTATATGCAAATTGAAAATTGTTAAAATTATTAAGTGGGGTCGCCTTTGAGTCACCCCTTATTTATATATTTATATTTTTATAAAAAACTTATTTCTGCCGAGGACATTTAGGAAAAAATTAATAATTTTCTGGTATGCCTTTTTTATTGATATATTCTGTAGTCTTGAAAATAAATAAATCTTAAAAGCATTTTTTTTTTTTAATAATGAATCAATTTCTATTATTTGTGAGTAAAATTCAAGGGAACAATTTTAGAGCTTATAAAATGAGAGGCATATTTCAATTCAGTTCCTATTAAAAAAAAAAAAACAACAAAAAAATACGTACCTTTGAAAAAAATGTAACACAACCTACATGAAATTTGAAATAACAGTCACATGATTATTCAGATTCTTAGTTTGGCTTGTTAAGTACAGATTAGTAAATACTCAGTGATCTGAAAACCATTCATAAGAATTCCAGTGTTCTCTTCCCTTTTGAGAAAATTGAATTCTAATCTGAATACTATAAGGTTTATTACCTTATCAGTATAGTACTATCTGTTATCAGGTGTCCTTGATTTAGTTTGAAATGTTCTTTTATTACACTAAATTAGGATACTGATTAAGAGGTGGTTTAATAGGAGGCAGATTATCTGTGGTATTAAGAGGCGAATACGTAATACAGTATTTTTGTTTTGTTGAATGTTTCTGGGTTATTAGGCATAGAAATTGTATTTATTTTTTGTTTGTTTTGCAATAATTTAACTATGTGGTCCATCTTGCTTTTATCAGTGAGCATATGCATTAAGAAGATATTTCTATGAAGATTTTGATGAAAGTGATACTTTTTTTTTTTTTTTGTGTATGTGTGTTTAACGGCGTATCAACAATTTGGCTATTAACGCCGGAAAGTGATACTGACTGCAATGACAATTATAATTGAAAGAAATGAAAATGATTTCTCTTTTATAGGATTTTTTGAATTTTCCTTTAAAAAAAAGTCAAGATGTCTATATTGTTATTTCAACTCGTATATATCAAAATTGCTGTATCCAAGCAGTTTTCTGTAGGAATAATAGTAACGTATTCTATGACAAAAATAAAAAATCAAACTTACATAAAATAACAACAAATAGGTGTGTTCTTAAGTGATTTCAGCTTTAAAATTTCACTTTTAACAATCCCTTAAATGATCAAGAGAATAATATTATTTACCTGAACAAACTAAAAGAATAGAAGTTGTTTTAAAAGAATAGAACAACAAAAGAAACTAGTATCGCTGGGAATAATTTGAAGAAGAGAAAAAACAAACAATGGTTTTATGCTAATTATATTTCTGATAAATTAACTATTAAATACAGCTATCATTTTCCTGGTATTATTCAAAAATAGAAGGAATTTAGATAAAATAGAATTACATTTATTTCATTATTATTTATGAATTATAGCACTTTCTATTATATATATATATATATATATATATATATATATATATATATATATATATATACAGATAGATAGATAGATAGATAGATAGATAGATAGATTTATTGCTTTTAATACAAAAGTATTTATAGCAAGGGTTGACCCTTATAATAATAAAAAAAGTATATTATATATATATATATATACACACACACACACACACACACACACACACACACACATATATGTGTGTGTCTGAATACGATAGCGGCCATAGTTATTGTTTTTCCGCATGAAACTTAATATACTTCATTCCCATAGCAAGCAATTAACGAATTCATTAACCAACAAAATCGGCCCATCCAGAAGGGGGTTAATCCGAATTCAAAGTACTAATTTGCCCATACTGGCCGCAATTTTTGTTATTTTGCAACAAAACTCTGTATTCTCCATAAGTAAAAAAGTCCGTCACGCAGGAGCTGCATAACTAAGCACTTTCCTCAGAATTTGGGTAGTGTAGACTGCTTTCCAGAACAATTTGCTTAAAATATCCTACATAAATAAAATAAAAACATGAATAGTTCTCTTTTAATTTTGTAATGAGTAACTGATCAATTATTAATTTGCTTCCAGAGTTATGTTTACACATGGTACCTACTACACTACGTAATAAATACAAAAAACCTCATATTATCGCATGGGCGTATACAAGGGGGGGCTGAGGGGCCTGCAGCCCTCCCGAAATTTTGATTTGATTGGTAAAAATTTCATAAAACCTTTAAAAATAAATTAAATAAGATCATTTAGTTCATAAAACATATTCTATTTTGGGTATAATAGCATTAAAGTTACCTATAACCCTTCCAAGATCTAAATTGTTAATATTCCATACACCGGAAGTGGTCTCAGCCCCCCCCCCCCCCGAAATTTTTCCATGTATTATCGTATTTTGATCTAACGCAGGATCAGGATACAGTCCCTCTAGTGGTAGAAAGCGTTCCTTGCGGCGGCTTTGTGAACCTTCGTCTGGCGGGCTTTTCTATTAAAATATATTACAAAGTAAATCCCCCTTTCCGATTGACCGATTCAGCTAATTTTTACAACAATTCTTTCTCATGAGTTACCCACGACGTATACCGCGTTTCGATAGAATACAGCAGAAATTACGACCGGTATGAGTATATTAGAAATTTGGGTCCGGAGTAAACCCCCCCTCCTAATGAACCGATTTAGTTTATTTTTACAACACATATTTAACTGTATATTACCACTACGAATACCGAGTTTTGTCGAAATATACCAAAAATCATGGCTGGTAGTGGCTAATTGTTTTTTTTTTTCCTTTTATTATGGTGCGTCGACTGCTATGGCCATTGACACCAGGGCTAATTGGTATTGTGGGTCCAGAGTAAACCCCCCCTCCTTATGAACCGATTTAGTTCATTTTTACATCTCACTTTTCTCTCTATATTACCACAACGAATACCAAGATTTGTTGAAATATAACAAATATTACGGCTGACATGATTAGTATTAGAGGGAGGGAGTAGTTTTAAAAGTCTGAAACTTGTAGTTCCATCTTGAAAAATCATTTCAGTTGTTGAGCTGGTTATATGCATATTCCTAAATTCTTACGACCTCCCCCCCAGTGGCAGAGTCTGATGATCTATGCACTGGATCACCAGAAGGTCCCTGTTTTTCATTATAGAAAAGTTTTCCATACATATTTGAGCTTTATTGTTTGTTTCTTGAAGAGTTTGAACGTTTAAATGAATGTATGTTTTCGGGCATAATCTTTATTTTTATTTTAGTTTCTTGAACTAATCTTGGGACATAATTTATACTCCCCAGTATCATTTAACTATAGTTTAAATACCTTGCCCATATTCAGTAAATTTTGTTGTTAGGGATTTTAATTTTAATTTCCTGTTAACCATTGTTTTGGTTCCTGTTTTGTTTTTCAATATTTTAACAAGAAAACCACTTTTTATGTTTATATTTGTGTATTATTCATTGTATTGTATAATATATTATATCAAATCATAATAATTTTCAATTTGATTTCCCTGATTTAATCATTTTATAATGAAAGCTAATCGTATTTATTGGCTGCTGATATGGGCTTGATCTCCAATAGTAATTTTTGTATTTACTATCCGTTATTGAATATTTTTTAAAAAAATGTAAATATCGACACAATTATGAGGAAGCTGGATGGGGCTCCTGCAAAACATAGTGCTAAAAAAAATAATTCTCGAGATGATACCTGTACCAGAAACAAAAATACTCCCCAATGAAGAAACCTTCAGCAGAATTGTAATTCTTTGCGAGGGCATGTAGATAAACATAAAAAGTAGATATGTAGATAAAAATAATCATAAAATTTTCATCACTTTTATGTTTCCCACATAATATTAGTTGAGATAATTAGTTCCCAGTCTGAATAACTTAGCTAAAACTCAAATTAGGAAATTGTAGATAATTATATAATATATAATAATAATTGCATTTTCATTTCTAATAAAAAATGAACGTTCAAATAAATCTGTTTTAAAATGTAACTAGGGCTGATATTTTGTTGCCTGTGCTCTAACCAACAATAAAATTGAGACCTTAAGAGAATAATAATAACATCTTTAAAAGATTAGAGAAGTTAAGCTCATGTTTTAAGAAAAGGAAAGAAATGATTCACCAAGTAACGCAGAATCTTGAAACTTAAACAAATAATATTTGCTTTATTAATTAATAAATAATTTTAATTTTTACTTCGAAGAAATTTCCTTGGGAAAATAAATATAATATACATGTTTCTATTATATTTTTTGTTGCTTTACTTTTCTTTTTTTCCTTCTAAATATTTTTTTTAATGTAGTCAGTGGGCACCTTCCAAATGCTTGTCTGAATGTAAAAACCTTAATCCTAAATATTGTTTCTATTATTTTATCATCAACGTTCCTATTTAATTTTTAGAGCCAAGAAAATATCTAAGAATCGATATTACCGGTTGATGAAATAATTCCTCTCCTTATTTTCAATTTGTTTTTATAATTTTTGCATTGATTTCATTTTATGCACATTTAATTTATTGCTGGCTAATGAATTTATCTGTTTTATCGAAGTATTTTGATTGTATTTAATATGCTTAGATGAATTCTTTTAGCTATTGTGTTATTATGAGACAAAGCCGAGTAATTCATTCTTTGATATTTTGTGTTGTTATTTCTTTTTTTTTTTTGCAGCGATAATGCAATAATGAGCCAAGCATATCTCTCTCGGTTGCTGAGCCTACATCGTCTCCCTAATTAATTTTTATATTTTGCATATGTACGTGTCTTTGTATTATTTTTTAATACTTACATTGGCCATATATACAAATGTGAGCAGTTTTGTCCTAATGTAACAACATATTTTAGTTATATCCTCTTTTAATGCTTTAGACTGACCCCTTTTTTCTGTATATACTCCTTTAATGGTTAGTAGTAGTATTTATGTATCCTATTTTTACTGAATGAGTAAGTGGAATTTGAATGTATTTTGTGAAATCTTGTGATCAACATAAACTAGCATTACGATTTTGATTCGATGTTGTGATATTTTCTTCTTCTGGTAATGTATTCAGTGCATTTCAGTATTCTGGTTTACTATTTATTAGCTTAGCCTCCCCAATGTTTACTTTAGAAAATGTTTCATTATGATATCCAATGAATATTGCTATATTGAGTTTTGGAAGGGGGTACTCTAATAAGAACATTATCATTATTACTTTTCACCCCAATATTATCTATTTACCTTTCCGATTTATTTCAAACTTCTGCTAACCTGCGATGAGCCACTATTGAATTGCACTTATACGAGTAATAATATCTCTAACTGTGAGATTGAGGTTGATTTGTTTACTAAATAAAAATATAGACAAGAAAACAAAAATAATGAAATGAAAAAAATGTTGCCAAGTAAAATTAAATTAACCTAGTGACAGTGTTCCTTTTGCTAGTATGGAAAATCTCATACCGTATGGCTGGCTATAGTTGTATAGATATCTATTTTTGGCTGTAATTAAAAATTATCTGAAGCGCCTTGCTAATATTTTCTCATATCAAGTAGTAAATGCTCTAGATAGAAAGTTTTTTAAATCTAATGGTTGTAATGTTAGGTAATGCCTCTTTGGATATTGAGTAAGGTGAATTGCTTTTTTATGCATCAATATGCGTAAGTAACATGAAAACATAACACCACTGTTACAGTTATTGAGTTCAATATGCTAAACAAATCGTGACGCGCTTAAACAGAAGATTTAATGTTGCATTTATATCATCACTGTGTTGATGTACATAAAAGTTCATATTTCAGTGATAAAGTTATTTGTTTTTAGTCTTATCTCCTAAGAATTTTATTACCTTGATGATATTATCTTTTTAACGAATTATTTTGCTATTTAATTTTTATATAACAGTGACGTAGTAATATTGTAGAAACAAAAAATGTATGTGAGTATGTTTCAGTCTCTTTGGCCTAAACCATAACATGCATAATTAGAAGGAAAGAGAGGGATTGAAAAAAAAAAAAATTTTTTTTTTACTTTAAGACAACTATAAGCAATAGTTTAGGATTACAGAAAATTCATATTTAACTTTGATTTTTGAATAAAGCTGTAAATACATTTTATGAATGTAAACCCATAATTAGGCACAACTAAATTTTATATTAAGAGATATCACTATTATGTATGCATCAATGAGTTCTAGCTGTGTAATCAATTATAAAAAAACTTGATTAAATTGTCTAATGTGTTCATTGTAATCATAATATAGAAGACTTTATATAAGACATCTCCTTATTAGTAGTTAAAGAATATTTAAAAAAGAAAAAAAATCGTTTTTGTAACATAAAATTTTCATCTATGCCCTTTAGTCTTTATATTTTATGTTCCTTTGTGAATGAATTCTAAACAATTATTTCCCTGTACTTGTTTTAAACTGGAAGTAGATTATTTAGCCAGAGTTGGGCAAACGTTAGCGCGCGCTAAAAGCTGATACCTCTCCGCTAATTTAGCGAAACTGTAGAAAGCCAGCGCTAATAATTAGCGGTTAGCGGCGGGAGTGCGCTAACCGGTAATCTATTTATGAAATATCGTAATTGCTATAGTTACAAGTTGTAACTATAGCTTAAGCTATTAGCAATTACGATATTTCATAAATAGATTAGCGGTTAGCGCACTGCTGCCGCTAACCGCTAATTATTAGCTCTGGCTTTCTACAGTTTCGCTAAATTAGCGGAGAGGTATCAGCTTTTAGCGCGCGCTAACGTTTGCCCAACTCTGTATTTAGCACATATTTGTGAAAAAAATAAAATCTTCAGAGAATATGTAGGTATATGTTATAAATATACTTTGCAAAAATTTGTAGAAATTTATGTTTTTTGCTAATTTGTTAAATATTTGTCTAATGGGGCCAAGTTGATTAGTTTGTTTCATTTTTTGGTCAATAAATAGTTTTTTATATTAACCTAATATAATTCTAATTACCTAATTAGTCATAAAACAGTGATTCTGTTTTTGGATTTTTAACTTTGATGGTTGCAAGAGTTCTATATGTATATTAAAAGATAGTTCTTCAAAATGTATTTTTTTCTACTTCCAGGAAGTTGCATTACTTTTTTTTCTTTTTTGTATTATTATTTCATCTTGCTTTTTCAACACATTCCAATGTGGAATTTTGTAAATATGAAGTATTTAAATTGTGAATTGTTCTAGTTAAAAATTATATAAAGGAAGCACTGACTGTATTGTGACATTAGCTTGAGCGATTTATTAATTTTATAATTTATCTAATTGATTAAGATTTTATAATATTTATTTGATCATTTCTTATGAAAGCAAATAATAATGTCTTTCTTCTATAATATATACTCTCATAAATAAGGTATTAAAATTTTAACACAGTTTTTTCGAATGATTTTTATCAACTGAGTTTGTTGGTTGTCGTTACGTTAAGTGCCTTTTTTTAGCCCCTTCTTTCTTAGTTCTTGGGGGGTAATCCCCCAATTTATTCTAGAGATCATATAAATTCATTTTTTTTTTTTTCAATAATTTGAATTATTAATTAAGGTATTTTTTTCTTTAAATATTTTTTCTAAAATTTATGTAAGTGTTTGTTGCAGTACATATAATCCTTAGTTCAACATAATTTCATTTAAAAATACATTTACGCATATATTACAGCTTTACTACCAAAATTTTGATAACTAACTCATCCTTATGAATTGTGTGTATAATGTACAGCTATTTCTGTATAACTTAACCTTGTAAGATCTTAATATTTGTGAAAAATGTTAATTTATTAATATTGTTATATCTGTTATTGTTATCTTAGTGTTGTAATGTAATTGTGTCCATTGTTGATAAATTTATTATATCTTTGATTTATATATATAAAAAACAAAAAAGGAAATGCTTAATTTTTACTAATGTTCTTTTTTAATTTAATTGGACTACCTTTTAATCCTATAAATTAATTCATTTTTTAATTTATTTTATCTTCAGTTATTCAGTTTTATAGTAAAGTAATTCATTTTGTTGCTCCAGAAACTAATAATTGTGATAGTGGGTTGATTATGTGTTTTTTTTTTTCATCTAGGCCATTAGCGCCGTCTAACTTGTGGCACAATTGCTCTGTTTTCTGTTGTTTGTGAAATAACCTACAGTTTCCAGGATATGTCATCTTTTGTTAACTCTATTTGTACACTGACACACTTAATTTCTACACAAGAAAAAGTTTCGAAAATTATATTTAGGGATGTTTCTAACCAAAATAATCATTAATTTTTTTTTATCAATTTAAGGCATTGTTCAGAAATTATTGAACTATTCATATATATATATATATATATATTTTTTTTTTTTTTTTTTTTTTTTTTTTTTTTTTTTTTTACGGCGCATCTACATCTAGGTCATTAGCGCCGACATCCAGGGTGCAGCGAGGAATTTTACCAGCGAGCCATGGGATGATAAAATTCCTGCCGGAGGTTGGGAATCGAACCCACCATCTCTCGCTTATGAATCCAAGGCGCTAGCCATTAGACCACGGGAGACCCCTAACTATTCATATTATTCACACTGAGGGTTCCTCTTCTCATTACTGTCCAACTCATTTCTCCTGTAGTCCAGTCATTTTTGACATCAAGTTTACAAAAAAGTCCGACTCGCAGAAACTGCATCATCTTAGCGCGCTTCCGTTCTTATCCCTAGACTCATTTGGAATGATTTAAATAGAAGCAGTTATTACTTTTCGTCCACATTTCTAGAAAGGTCTTGATTCATGATCTTACCTGGATGGGTCGGCCAACCCTAGGAAGGCCCCCGCTAGGCAATTGAAAAGCTATATCTTGGAAATCCATATTTCTAACATTAAATTGTTTTTCTTATTTTACTTAACTTGTTTTATTTTCAAATACATTATCCAACTATAAGCAATTAAAAAATAACAAGGAATAAAAACAGAAAAAAAGAACTGTTTGAATAAGCAAAATCAATTACTTTAAAGTTTTAAGCACTTATTTCTCCGATTGACATCGCCTAATCAAAACTTTCTTCAGAACCTTTTTTGTAGAGCATTTAGTAAGCTTTCTAATGGTAATCTTCTGTTTACCAAGATTCTCAACCGTTTTCGAGATATTAAGGAAAGTATACAAAGTTACCAAAACTTTTTATGTCTGTTAATAAAATATTTTATTCTAACCCTTCCTTAACTCGAAACGTAACCAAAATTTCAACATATTAGTTTTAATGAAAGTGGAACATGCAGAAAATGTTTCAACTGAATCCCATGATTCTAAGTACCCAAACCGAAAACGGTTAAAGCTATCGCCTTAAAAATGGTTTCATTCGTTTTCCTAGGCCAAGAAACCTATAAAACGAGTACTTGCGAGCATATGAAGTAAGCAGAATGATTTTTTTCGCGTGACATTCGCTCCAAAAACCATGTTCCGGTGGGCAGATTCTGCTGGTTAACAAACTTGACCTTTCAAATTAAACGAAAGATTTTTGTACTAAATTTCATCGAAATCGGACCATTTTTGAGCTGACAGGGCCGCGAACAGACAAATATATATATACAAATTTGAGCCACCGTTATTTTCATTCTCTAAGGTTTCTGAAACGCAAAATTTTCTATTCGGCACTTCCAGATTGCGTCATGAGATCAACCTTATAAGCGGGGTTCCTCCCTATGGGGGAGGGAGGAACCACGCTAAAAACACTGTCTAGTTTACAAAAACCCCACCATAACTAGTTGCATCAGGTCCCCTGTGACCCATATTTTAAATTGATTTTTTTGGGTAATGTTTATGTAAACACTTAATAGTTATTGAAATACTTTACGTTTATTAAAATAGTACAATAGGTACTTATCAAAATTTACATAAAAATGTCTTTAAAAAAAAATTGTACTGAATTGAAGGTATAAAATGATAACGTTGTTTGTTTACAACAAAGCAAAAGTTTACAAAATTTAAATTTATTTAGTTTTTATTAAAAAAGGAATAATAAAAAAACTTAGGGCTTACATTAATTGCAAGCAAGTGAACAATGTTTCTTGCACACACATGTGGCACAAAATGTAGAATATTTATTGTTTTTAAAGGAGGGCAAAAACTATACCTTTCCCTTTTCTTTCTGCTTCATCTTCATTTCCTGGCTGAATGAACATCAAAACTTCTTCTTCCATACATATATTAATCTTTTGTTTGAGAGACCTAGGTAGAAAAAGAATTTGAGATCTACAGATGCCATAATTCTTGACTAATTGTTGACCTAAGCCTTTCAAAAAGCTCTTCTTACCATCTGCTTTCCAGAATCCAGTGGTTTTCTTGTAAACCACATATGCATTTATAGCTCTGAGATTGATCAAATGAAAATAATTAGCCAAAGACCATCTCTTGTTGCGCCACCCTACATTATGATAACGCCAATAAAGTAGAATTACTGTCATGGTCACTTTGATGAACTACGTCCTCCCGTCATCTGAACCACCAATATCTTTCTCCAACATATTCCTCTTCTTCCCTCTTTCGAATTTGACCAATATCCTTTAATTCCCATGAGTATTTCGACCTGCATATCCCTCCAAACACGCCTGATAGTTGACCATATTAGAAATTTTGTAGGATAAAAAGAATGGATGATTCATAAAAAAGAACACGTTCATTAAATACTTCACATTATTATTATCACACAGAGGAAAAAACATTTAGGAGATATTTTACTTTACCTTTTACATAGCAGCGTGATTACAAGCTATCTTGAGCTTATAGCACATTTCCTCCCTTTCTCCAGAGGGCGGAAACCCCCTTATGATGCCGACACTAAATCTCGCTTTTCATTGAGATGTTCTTGCTGGGGGTATTTACATTTTCCACGAAATACCTAAACAAAGTATTAACTGTTTCTAGGATACAAACAAATACCCCTTAAGATGATGCAGTTTCTGCCAGTGCCCTTGTTTCTTAATGTAGGACCAGTCACAATTTTAACTCTTTGCTTTCATATTTTGTTTGTTAACGACAAAGCGACAAATTTTAAGGGTCTTTTTTATTTAATGCCCGCATCTCTAATTTAATATAAAAATAAACACATTTTTAATATAGTAGCATATATTGCATCTTGGCTTTATTCAAGTTTTATGATGAAAAAGAAACAATGAATTTTAAAGCAAAAAGGCCTTCTTCATAAGAAAAGACTATGCCACAATTAATCTGCACAAGAGAGGTAACGAGTACAGACAGAGGAGTCTCGAAGGAAGAACATCTGTTTATTTTTATATTAAATTAGAAATGCGGGCATTAAACTAAAAATACCCAATTTTAAATGGCTCTGCTTCAAAGCCCTCGAGTTTACAGACAAATTTTAAATGGCACAAGTCCCCTTTGAACACCAAGAGTTAATATAATAGTACAATGAGGAAGCGTTGATCGTCAGGGTTTCGGTCAATGTTCTTATTTAATAAAACACATTTTATGGTTAAAATGTACATTTATTACTGCCGACGTTTCGGCTTGCTATACAAGCCATCTTCAGGGCTATCGAGAAGATTGAGAGCTGTCCCGTTTCAAGAAAAGAACATTTCTCTAGAAATTGAGAAATGTTCTTTTCTTGAAACGGGACAGCTCTTAATCTTCTCGATAGCCCTGAAGATGGCTTGTATAGCAAGCCGAAACGTCGGCAGTAATAAATATACATTTTAACCATAAAATGTGTTTTATTAAATAAGAACATTGACCGAAACCCCGACGATCAACGCTTCCTACTTCTGAACGGTCGACCATATCTTCTCAATAATAGTACAATGTCCCAATTGAATATATTTTGGGATGCATATTGATCAATTTTTTCAATTTATTTATTTGTTCATTTTGCCTCTAACCTGTAGGATCATTGGCAGTTGTCAATTAAAGGTAAAATAAAAAATATTTGGTAATTAAATGATAATGATCACATTAAAATTAATGAAGATTAAGGTAAAATGATGCTAGAATAAATAATAACAATAGAAATTATAATAATAATTGCTCGGCGCTAATGACCTAGATGTAGATGCGCCGTAAAAAAAATAAAAATAATTGGACTAATTTGCTGGAGGACCTGAGTTCAAATCGGGATTTGCTGGGGGGCAAGGACTAAAGATTTTTATCTTCTAGTGTCTTTGTTCAAGGCTTGAATTCGACTTCCCTGACCATCCCTAGACCGACCCAGCCTTTAATTAATATATTAATTGCTTCCCACAAAGGGGAAATTCAGGTACAGTGTTGACCATACTATCTCTCTAGTGTACTGTATGGTCGTGAATCAGATACCTCAATATTATCTGCCCCTCAGGGCCCCCATGGCCTGTTATGGAGCTGATTTTTTTTTTTTTTTTTTTTTATAATAATAATAATGACATATCAATCGTTGAATGCTCTGGTTTCCATTGATCACCGAAGTCAAGCAATGTCAGGCGTGGTCAGTACCTGAATGGGTGACTGACCATGTGCTGTTGGCATTATAAAAGGTTGGGAACCTGTAGATAGCCCGGCGGTAATAGCTCAAATTTGATACACCGTTAAATGACCCAATAGTGGTTGAATGGCCTTTAAACACCAAGGAAAAAAAAAAAAAAAAAAAAAAAAAGATACACCGTTAAATAGAGAAAAAAAATAACATATTAATAAATTATAATTATAATGAATAAAACATATAGATAATAAAGAATATATTGTTATAATATAAATAAAATGAAAGATTTATAATAGCCACACGTTGATGTGCCAAAATGTTATAATATAAATAAAATGTTTTATTTTTAATAAATTTATTTACGTACGCCTCTACATTAGGAGCCAATATATTTTATAATATTTAATTTTAAAAAAACTCTTTATCTCAGGGGTCGGGTTCGAGTCCAGTAAAGTAAAACAAAGATAATTTTAGATAATAAAAAACCAAAACGAAAGAAGAAAAAACTCATAGATAAGTTACATTCAGAAATAGGACAAACAAGCATTACCTGATATAAAGCCAGCTCGGTATTAACTGCATAGGACAGGATCTTCGTTACAACTGTATCTTCCTTTTAACTCAACAGACTGAACTGCTTTCAATAGACTGACATATGAGACCAGCTGTACACTGAACTAGAGCTGCATTCGGAATGGTGTTGTTTCTTGGCGGGAGCGTCATACCGGTCTCCCCAATGCTACCTGTATCGACTGCTAGACAAATATAACAAATAATATTTGCTTATCCCAGCAACGAATCCAACATATCAATGAGCTTTTTTGGATTTTAAGAATTTTCTGTGTTAGTTTTTTAATTTAAAACTTTTAATTTTTGATGAAAGTTAATATAAGAAAAATTTATTTGTTTTTTTTATTTTCCGCAAACCTTGTATTCGTCTTTACCCGCCTTTCTTACCTTTAACGGTTATTCGAATTTAAAACTTTTAAATGTGTAATGTAAAATATCATTACAATATATAATAATTTATTTAATGAACATTAGTTTAAAAATATAATCAAACAATAAAAGTTATAATTTTGAATATAAGTCAGTTCTTTTTAAGAATTTGAAAAGTTGATTTATGTTCGTTGTCCCCAAGAATTTGTTCAATTCAAGATGCTATTCGCAGAGTTTTTTCTATGGTAGAGTAGTTCCTGCATGAAATTAATATATGATTCTTGTAGACTTCCACGGTCCATGTTACTTAATGTTTTTAAAGATCTTCTGGATATTACCGTGTCATTGTGATAACAACCGACGTTTCACCTGAAATTCTGCCGGCTTCCTCATGATTTATTCTGAGAAACCTTCAGAATAAACCCTGAGGAAGCCAGCAGAATGTCTGGCGAAACGTTGGTTATTATCACAAAGACACGGTCATATCCAGAAGACCTAAATTATAAATTGTATTCAGCATATTTTGAGTCCTTATTAAATTTCTTCTTAGCCCATAAATAAAATAATAGGAAAATCTTATTTCACTGAGCCTCAAGTAGACTTTGTAACCCATAAAGGTTAGTTTTATACAACCTCCTTAATGTTTCCTAGAGAGAAATAGTTAAACTTTATTTTAAAAAGAAGAAAGGTTTAGTTGCTGTACTAATTGGGTTGCTTAACACATAACATTTTCATCAATCAAAATTGCAGGAATTATAGGAAAAAATTAAATTGAATAAAATAGGTAAATTAAACATACACATAAAATTATAAACATAATGATGAAATTAGTTGTTTAAAAAATTTAAACAATATTAAATACTTCTGATTATTGAAGATAAATATAAGAAAAAGTTTAAAAATAAATAAACAAATAAAATAGAGACCTTTCTTTAGCCCTATAAATGGATATGAATTATGGCTGGGGAGTTAACAAGATTTTATTCAGCCGTGATTCCTGAATGTTCTACACTGATTCTCTTTTCCTTCAGGAAAGCTGCCAACTTCTTCGGAATGGAGTCTTGGGAACCAAACCATATTCTTTGTGCAGTGTATTTCCAGGGTCCATAAATCCTTCCATAACCTTCTCCTTATAGAAAATTATAAAATCATCGTAGCTGGCTTACTTACCTATATTTATTCTTTCATCTTGCCGCTTAATAAAATGAGATGCAGTAACAGCATGCAAAAATTTCAACCAAGACTCAATGGTAATAAAAAAATAATGGTAGATAAATTAATGGTAGAATATTACATCATTTCCTCAAAGATCTCATCAAATTGTTTATTGTTGAACAAGATGTATAATAGGAATTTGAATGTAATATTTTATGGTCTAAGAATTGCCAGTTATGACCATTGAGCTGAGACTCATTTTCTTTATAATAAAGCACACTTAAGATCCTCAAAATGAAACACTGACTGCCTTGAAAAAACATGTTTTTGAGGATTCTCTTAGGTAAATTTCAATCCCACCAAATATGCAGTGTATTTGGGAAAGTATGGGAACCAAAAAAAAATAATAGCTCCAAAGATACAACTCTAGTGTAGAGCAAGCAAGGAGAAACAAAAATGTAAGTTACTCCATTTGCAAACTTGAAATAAGTGCTTTTGATTTTTTTAATGGTACATCTACAGTCAAAGTAATTATCGCCAAAATTAATGAACGCTGATTATTCATTTTTGGTTAAAATAATGCTGCCTATATTTTCTGGCTCCTATCCCTTATAATTAGAAAAAGTTGCTCCAACGCCCTATTAAACAAAAAAATACGGTAGACTGATTTGTCATTTTTCTCCAACAAATTATGTAATTTTTTTTATTTCTTAATCTATTTGAAAAGATACAGTGAAAATTGTTACATGAAGAAATCATCATTAGTAGTGCTAGCTGGAGATGCAAGTTAAAATCTCACTTGTAGAATTTTATTTCACAAAAAAATGTTTTGAGCTCAAAGAAAAAAATTCCCTGCACCACCATGGGTGTTTAGAAAGACCAACGACTTGTAGATCGCCAGGCACTAATAGCCAGAGAGCCAGATGTAAAAAAAAAAAAAAAAAAAAAAAAAAAAAAAAAAAAAAAAAAAAAAAAAAAAAAAAAAAAAAGAGAAAAATATACTAATTTAACATGAATATTCATTTAAATTATTTGGTTTGACATTATCAACGTAAGATCATTTTGGGTCCTTTTTAACATAAACTTTCTGGTGTTTCTCAAAATATCTGCAAGAACAAAGTCAAAAATTTAGTAGATAGAATTGAAACATATTAATACATACAAAAAGTAATTGTTTTATAATAACTTAATCTTACCATTTGTTACCAGACAATTTGAAAACAGATTCACTGTTTGAGATCCAAGAGTATACTTCAGGTATTTTCCTTCAATAGAAGAAATAAAAGTCTGCCCTTAATTCATACATCCTATTCAAATCTAAAGATAAGGGTCATCCCTTCCTAAAGGATCATTTCCATAAGAAGTGTTAACACGATCCCTGTGAAATTATATAGATTGATAATAACTACTTACCAACATAATTCTCTAAGAATCCATCATCAGCCCAATTTTTTTTATTTTATTGGCCATTATAACAGACATTTTAAGCCATTGACCGAATTAATGCGTTTTGTATGACATTTTAATAATTAATATAAAATTAACATCATTTGTTTAGGCACTACATTACCTCTACTGGGAACGTGTTTGCAGGATCAGAGCTTTAGAGTCAAGATTCTCATCTTTAGACTATTGTAGCTTTAAAAATATACATATTCTCTTTTTTCTTATGTAATTGTTTTATTTTCCAGACACATCTTTGAGTATGAGATGAAATTTCAAGAATCTCCCATCGCAGGCTGTGATTTACTCTTTTCACATATCTCGGATCACAGTCTTCCGTTATTAAGTGTTTTAAAAACATTCCTTTTTTTTTTCTTTTTTTTATTTATTTATTAAGTTTTGAATGTAATTTGAGAAAGGTGACATGTTAAAGGATGACAGTCTTTGTTATCTTAATATTTATATTATTTCTCTTTAAAATAATATAAAATTTCCCATTATTGGTCGATTGAATTTGGGACAATTTATGGCCTCTAGTCACAAGTGTAATAAAATTATGGTATCAGTTTTACTACAAATAGTAACAGGAATAATTATTTTTCATTAAAATGATTAAATCACAATTTTTTGTTCTCTGCTATTCCATGTAAGGATAAATTGAAATTTTTAATTGAATTATTAGAATATATAAACTAATTCTTATGAATTTATTTTAAACACGTATAACATTTAAGAATGTTAAAATGAAGTATGATATTGTAGTATTAAAATTGGTATCATATTAAATTACATATAAAAATTGGAAACCAAAGGCGAAAAACAAGTATATATTGTGGATTAGCAAGAATGGAATGTTGTCTGAAAGACATAATTTTTTTGTAATGTTAGAAGTTGTGTATGTGTTGAAAGATGTTTCATAAATACTCGGTAATTATCAATTGTTGATCAACTCACTCCCTAATATTGCTTGAAGGAAAAAAGTTCTAAAATTAAATAACCCACAAAATAGTTTATTTTTGAACATTGTATGTTTTAGTATAATGTAATAAAATGAAAAGAAGTTTAATAGTTAATAAAATGGTGTGTACCTAGTACACAAATGTACCTATTATATAAAAAAAAAATGTATTCCTTGTGTGTTCCATGCAAATTTGCATAAAGTATTATGTAAATCAATGTTGCTTTAATTATAAATTGAAATATTTCTAAAATTGTTCAATTTATAAACAACAAACAGCAGTGAGAGCAAACCAAGATATACCAGTGATGGTGTTGTGTATGTTCTACATAGAGAACAAATGAAGAACCACCGCTCTATAATTAGCTTTCTATCTCTGAACCCAAAATTGGGTCTTATTAAACTAAGAATGGTATTTTGATTACTGCTCAGTACTTGGAAGTTAATGTACACCAAATCAAAGATTTGTTTAATATGTGTATTCATGATTTTATTCAAATTTAGTTATACCTTGTAATTTATCTGTAACTTAACATTAATTATCCAATGAAATTATTAAAACTTGATAGTTTTGTTACAGGTATGATTAAAAAAATTGTAATTATGATTTAAAAGGATAAATCATGTAATGATAAAGTAAGTTACATAATTTTTACTGTTTATAAGTACGAGCACATTAGTGAGTATAATAGATGGTATATTATGTGAAAAAATGTATACAGGTTTAATTGAATTAAAATAATTTTGAAGACTAATTCTAAAAGTTTTAATAAAAACAAATGTATTGGTAATTTTTTTAAATTTAATAATTGTATTAAAAAAGATAAATATAGTTATGGTCGTAGGAAATTATTATATGACGTGTGATATTACAGAAGAAATTAATCTAGTAGCATACCAATTACTCTTTTATAATATTGTGATTCTATTTGAAACGGTACTCATAGTATGTTTATTTACTATTTACATAAAATTCTTGAGAAAATCTTCTTAAATTGTAACTGCCTCATAATTTTACTTTCTGTAATTGATTTGTTCTTAAATAGGTTTAATACATGTGTTTATTTAATAAAGCTTTATTAGTGTTTCTATTATGTTAACTATATTTATAAAGTTCATGTTACCACTAGAAATGTATTTAATATATTTTTCTCACACAATATGAGTTCTTTCCTTAAAGTTTGAAATGTTTTCCCTTTTCCGTAACTAACAATAAAATTCTTCTATTACTAAGACAAAGAAGGCAAATATATGCTTCATGGCTAAATAAATGAGTTCGATAAGGATAACTTGCTCGGGTGAGAGTTGAACCCATATCCTCCCATTTTATGCTTGAGTGTGTTGCTTATTACGCTACTAGGCTTCATATCAACAGCATGGAAAGTTAATTTATCCAGGAACTGAGCCAAAACTTCAGATTGACAGCATGGTGTCCTGTAGGCGTACTCAACCCTTAACCATATAACCGCTAACTGTTGTGCGTGACGAGCATGTCTACAGATGTGAAGGGTGGACTAGATCTACATACACCATAACTGTGAAATAAGTTCCCGGCATTCCCATTTTCAGCAGCCCTCATTGTTTCTTCTATATACTTTTTCCTGTATTACAATTGTTTAAAAATAATTGTTTTCTCTATTTGTATTCCCTTCCGATCATGCCGAGTGCAGAACCCAGACCCCATATATGCATCTAGAGCACTGGTGGCACTGCTTTTCTTGCCCGCATATATGTGCTCAGAGCCTTTGAAGGGTTAATGTTGACGCCACAATATTCTCTATAATTTAAAATTGTTAAATTTTCTTTTCATCCATCCACGATAAGGTATAAGTACTTATTGGGACTTGTAATATACCATTCTGAGAGCTATTTAATTTTTCTCAACTCAGACTCATTATAGTAATAAATGCTTTGAATATATCTCTTGAATGTTTTAATTACTAGTGTTACCTGTCTTCCAACAGCCCTTCATCAAAATCAAAATTTGAGTTCTTTACATCAACTACAACTACAACTACCCAGTACATTGTCTTCAAATGCTGCACTGTAATCCTGTAGTAGGAGAAGGTATATTAATCACGTAAATATTATGAGTTACCATCTTGTCACAACTTCCAAAATTTTGTTAAAGAAATTGTAGACAAGTCGTTAAATAATGTAAAGAACTGATAAACAATGGTTATCTTGTTTCACTTTGTCAAATGAGTAAGCCAAAAATAGTTGTTGAACTTTGCCTTTGACAAGGAAAATCAGTTAACGTTTGGAGGACAATTAAAAAAAACAAAATGTTACCTAATTTTTATTATAATTTTTGCCCATAAACTTACAATACAATATGACAATATGCTAAAATGCACAGAGAATAATTAATTAATTTAGATAGGGCTAAAATACTATTTGCTCAATTTTTTCACATTTTGCTACATAAAATAAAAATGGGCATTGAATGAAAATATATTTTATAAATATAGAATATTTTGATTTGTGATATCAGGAAATGTGCTAGTACATTCATAGATAATGTAATTGACGTGAAATTTAGAAAAATAACATATCAACATGGCAGCAAGAAAATATAAGGATTATTTAATCATTCTATCCCACTACAAATAAAACACATCAAGCAACTAGACATTACAAAAATAAAATATTATACATTTAAACATTTGCAAAGTACACACTATAAAATGTACTTGATAAGGAAGTAAAATATCACATTTTAATCAACAAATTTTATTGTTTTAAATTCAAAGGCATTTAAATTATAAACGTGTAAAGCGGTTATATTATAATTTAGGTAATATCAAAATAGCAGGTAACCCTATCACCTTGGTTGTATCCTAAAATTAATTTCTCGTTGTCATGGAAAGTCCTCTTAGAAATATCTCTAATCAAACAATTTTTGTGTATGTATCAATTTAAAAAACAAAACAAAAAAACTTTCAATATTCCGAAACTAACAAGAGCAAATCATACAATTTTAATGCCATGAATAATAAGCTAAAATAACTAATTTTTGATTAAACCCTTTAAAAATTCTTTTTAAATAAAGTTACACATTTTTGATCAATAAATTATATTTTGATTCAAAAGAAGGAGAATGTTAGCATCCCCTGAAGCTGTACATTCTTCTATTTATATACTTATTTTTTATAAAACTCTTGTTAATGCTTACATATAACAATTAGACATTAATACAAAGTAATGCATAGCTTGTAAATGTATTCTAATGGCTCTAACTTTACACTATGTGCTAACAATAAATGTTTTTAACAACTAATGTATTGCATTAAAAAGCGAAACATGGCAGCTGAAGTGCTGAGAGATGATGAGTCATTAAACTGAAATGAAAAACATCAAGTTATTTCCTGCAATAAACATATCAACATTATCATAGAAATTTCAATGAAGAAATGAGTAAAAATGTTTCTTTGTAAATTATTGAAATCGCAACTTGAATCATTTTTTAACCCATTCGAGACGACAATATTGTTCGAACACGGTCCTGTTCCTTTTTAATAAAAAAACATTTTACTATGGAAATAACCCAATTTGTAAGCGAATTCACATAAGTAAGATTCGCATAAATGTTTATTGCAAGGAGCAGATTGAGCACCGTTTTTTTTTTTTTTTTTTTTTTTTTTTTTGTTTTCCTGTACTTTACAGATTTCAGTAGTTCAAGAAAAATTATATTTCAACGACTAGTTTACGCAGAATATCTGATAATTGTACATTACTGTTATTGCACACACAGTGTGCAAACCATCTTATAGCCTCAGACATCAATTGCACACACAGTGGGCAATCGGTCTTGAATGGGTTAAGTAGTCTTGAAACACTTGAAGTGATTTAACATGAATCAGAAGTTCATTCAAAATAATTTCGGGTATAAGACATAAGAAATGTTAAACATTGCAAACTTTTTGGAAATTTTTAGTGGATTTCCAAGGTGCAGATTGATAGAAAATCCTCCAATTTCGACCTACTTTGGACTAAACAACATAGGACCATAGGCCTTAGGACCATATGGATTACTCCAGTAAGTTCCAAGAGCCAAAATTGTTTTAATTTTTCCTCCCATAATCTATAATTTCTAAACTAGTCGCCGAGTACACACCCTAATTTTAGATTTTCATTTGAGGATTAGATAAAAGCTAGTGTATGAAGAACTTCTTGATTGATTTTTTTTTTTTTTTTTTTTTTAACTGTGCATTCAGTTCTGGCCCATTAGCGCCGAACTTCTCGATATTGATAGTATTCACAGCCATTAGCCATTGACTCTCGCAGGGCTGTCAGTTTGGTGTTCCCTGGTCTAGTTTAATTTTATAAATTCAATTTTCAACTTTTGATAGGACTGAATGTAACTTTCACAAAGATTGAGTGCAAATAAGACACTGACAAAAAATCCTGACATTGACAAAACTGTAGCATTATTTTTTTCAATACATTTAGTTAAATAAAAAGGTTTTTTTATTTAATAGTTTTGATTTTTTTAATGTTAAATTTTCCAAGTCATGATATATCTTAAATTTTATTATAAAATCAAGACATTGGGATTGAAAGCAAGTAACTTTCACAAAGACACAGTGCAAATAAGACACTATGACAAAAAAAGCCTGACTTGCAATGCATTTAGTTAAAAAGTTTGAATTTTATAGCAGAAGCTTTACTTTCTCATAACCTACAATAAAAAAATCATGACTCCAGTCCACTTGCTCTGTACTAATTTTTATTTATTTCTAAAACACTTTAGTTTAAATAATAATTCCCTCATTGAAAACTTTAAAATTTGTTTGTATACTATAGGAATAAATTAGTTACAGAAGGACGAGGTGAGTCTAGCTTTGAAATTGGAGAAGGTTGGACTTTAGCAAGTTAATAATTTAATTTTTATTTTTTTCCTTCATAGAGTAACTTACATGAAGAGCACTCATTATATCTACTGTAGGAGTTGCTGGGTAGTGGAAAATTGATGTTTACCGTTAAAAATAAGAGGCTAAAATTTCCACAGTTCTTTTATTAATAGCTAATGTTTTCAGGGACTCAGCTCCAGCTACAACAACAATTATTTTCTCCTACTTTAAATATTTTAAACCATTTCTGGGCAATTATCATACTGATAATACGGTCATCAAGTACACTATTAATTTTTATCGCTGCAGATCTGGCAGATTCAACAGACAAAAATAAAAATGTTACACGGCATTTTCGCATTGATTATCGATATTCATTTTCTATTAGTACTAATATGCGTCCAATGTTTACGAAAACTGGTGACAGATTGACTAAAATTAGGTTCAAAATCTTATTGGTCTAGTAGTGAGTAATAGCGAGTCCAAAGCAAGCTTTTAATGTACACAAACTTATTGACTGACCTAATATAGAGTGAGAATATTAACTCTGAAATGAACAGTTTAAATGGATTAAATTACCTATTACCTTTCACCAAGCAGTATTTATGACATTAGTGTTACCAAGTAATATGAAAGGATAGCATATTAAATAGCAGTTCAGAGAAGCAAAAGCATGATGAAATGCCTTTTTTGGATTAAATTGATTAAAAATTGCGGTTTGTGTGCAAGTAAGGACAAAACGAAGAGTAAAATTTACATTCTTTCATAGAATGTTAATCCATTTACCTCATTTACTTGATGCATCATTTTCTTCAATATCAACAAACCTAATTCAATCCTGAAACAATATTAATAACTAAACAATCAAGAAAAGATACGGCTTGCAAGAATTCCAAGCCTAATGTAAAGAAAATTGATTATCCTGATTGTTCAAAACTGTTTTAAGTATTCTTCTAATTTTAAATTTTTCACATGAATATTGTTTATCCTCTTTTGTCATTATGGGGTTAATGTCTATCTGAACTGCATTCTTAGTTTAAATATTAAAAAATAAAATAAAATCTATAAAACATTGAACCAATAATTTATAGTCACGAATTAACTTCATTATTAGAGTTGAATAAAAATGAAAAGGTGCAGTGAAAGAGAGCAAAGACAATATATAACCTTAATGTCGGATGAGCTGTAATACATTTTAATAGTGTAATCTTAAAGTCACCTGTGGACTACAGTCGTATTCATTTAAAAGTAAAATATAAATCAATTTACAACACAAACAACATTAAAATGAAGAATCAAAGAAAAATATTAGAATGTTTAGAATTCTCTGAAGAATCCTTTTTTTATTGTTTCCAATGTACACATTAAACACTAGGGCCATGAGCACCCAATCTATGTTCCTCATCAAATATAATTAATACTATCCTTAATTCTCACTGTATTTTATTTATTTATGTTATTTACATTTCAATTATTTCATTCTAAGTAAATATTCTTCTAAATTCAGATATAAGGTCGATATTTAAACCAAAAAATCATAAAATAAAGCCAACAAAACGTATGTTACGTTTTAAACACATTGGTGGTTTCTAGTAAAAATAGAATTCCATAATTTTTTTTTTTTTTTTTTTTTTTTTTTTTTTTACGGCGCATCTACATCTAGGTCATTAGCGCCGACATCCAGGGTGCAGCGAGGAATTTTACCAGCGAGCCGTGAGATGATAAAATTCCTGCCGGAGGTTGGGAATCGAACCCACCATCTCCCGCTTATGAATCCAAGGCGCTAGCCATTAGACCACGGGAGACCCCTAGAATTCCATAATGTTTTAAATTTTTAAAATTATTGGAAAATTTGTTAAAATGGAGGATGCACATTAACTAAATCATACTTGCATAACTGAATATCCTAATCAATCCACAAATACTTACAATTAAGGAGGCCTTTTGCTTTTCCAAGGACAGCGCCAAATCCTTCGGTGGTTGAGGAGGCTGCTTTTGTTGTTTCCTCTTGGACCTTGTTGACAATTTCAGATCTCTTCTCGTCAATAAAACCATCTGCCTCCTTCATTTTCGCATCGACTGTTGTACTTACCTAGAAGTTCAAAATGGTAATGTGAAAATCATTTTACATAGCATTATGTTTTAGTAAAATAGAAAAAATGAAGAGGCTGCTAAACGATGATATATCATCTTCATAATGGTTAAAAAATAAATAAAATGCCCAGAGTCTACAATTTCTTGGAGAAACTCACTCATGGTCTGATTCCCTGTAGAGTACTGCAAATGAGACACTATAGTCCATTCTGTTAGATAATAGTTGAAATCATGCGCGAAATTCTGTGGGAATAATTCCTGATGGGTCTGCAATTTGCATTACTATTTCAATAAACAAAACGCTACGTGAAACTCAATAAAATCTGATTATGTCTTGTTTAGGACTAGGAAAGACTTTGAGAGGTCAGGCAAGGGAGATAGTGTTTAATATTTATCAATACTTAACCAAAGCTAAGGCTGGAAACACTTTAGACTATAACGTTGCCTGTACAAATGCAGAACCAAATGGGATCCTGTGGATGGTTAGATGGAGAGAAAAGGGCATATATTATATTCCCGGTAGAGAATTGGCAGTAAAAATTCTCTGTCATAACCCTATCACTATGAAATTTAAAACGCTTTCAGCCTTAGATTTGGCTAAGTATTGATAAATATTAAACACTATCTCCCTTATCTAACCTCTCAAAGTGTTCTGTAGTCTTAAACGAGACATAATCAGGGATTCACTTTAAGTGTTTGATCATGAGCAAATGGCAGAACAGAAGGGCGAGTGCAGGTAGAAATTCCCGACGACATTAACGCAAGCCCAATTATACTCCTGGGCTTAAATTAACAGGCTATAGTCTTGGAATATTTCTATTTGAATAAAAGACAGATAAATCATGGACCTAATTAGTTGTTTTATTTATTATTTTTTAAGCATTATTATAAAAAATGCAGTACCTACTAGACAATCAACCTAGAATTTTGCAAATAATTATACACATTGTTAATATGCCTGAAAGTCAAATACATGAGTTTGAAATTCAACTATGTTTTCAGAGCCAAAAAAAGACAATTCAACCAAAAACATAAGTTTTTTCATAAATGTTAGTGTTTTTTACGTGTTAAAAAAAATAATGACTAAAAGATTTTACTCCTTTTTTATTAACATGAAATAAATATAAAAGAACACCTTGATGACCTGAACAAATATCAAAATTTTTGTTTTCTGCCTGACTTAATTGGTGTTAAACGAATCTATGCAATTGTATGTATTATATAATACATTGCATGTGTTTATATTACAGTAGTCTCAACAACCAACAATTAAAAATGAAGTTCAGAAACTGATATTTTTAGAATTGCATTAAACTCTAAAATATCTAATTTTTAGACATGTCCTACTTGGGATTTTTCCCCAAACAACTAATGAGAAGAAGTGATTTAAGTATTACTTTTTTACGACCACTGCAATGCTTTCTAATTATTTTTTTATGGGCTGCAAAAATAATAAAATCAATTTTGCTAAAATTTAGATAGAAAGGGTGTGGTCATACTTGTTAATGAAAATACATTTTTTATAAAAATGAGGTTTGACAACATTACAATTTGGCTTGAATTTCAAGCCAAAGCGTTGGCTTTAAAAATGTAGTTATATTAACTGTTATGACTGAACCCTGACTATCCACTTTGGTCATATTTATTGTGATGAATACATATTAACAATAAAAATAATTCTTAATAACAATAAATTAATTAAGGCAAAGCTATTACAAGAAATAGTTAGCTGCAATCAACCAGAAAATGTGATCAAAAAGCTGAATAGAACTACTTCAGAGATCTTAGAAGTATGTGAGTCAGCTTTACATAGCACAAGCACTGATGTTGAACCTTCAAACACCAAAAGCATTCAAATGAATTTTTTAATCCAATGATGACTGTAAAAGTTTATATTTTTTGGATAAATAAAATTCAAAATATAATATGCCTTTTTGAGATTTTATTTTATTAACAAATGAAAAAAAAAAAATTTTTCTGTTTTTTCCAAAGCAAATATAATTTAAAAGCATGCATAAGCAGTCCATGATTTTTAATTAAGTTAAAATATTTAAAAATTAATAGAGAGCTTCTAACTAGCCAATTAGAAGTGTACAACATATTTAAAGTAAAAAAGTGGAAATACTATTGTACTTTGGAATGTCATATCTATTTGAAAAATGGGAAACAATTCCCATCATCGAAAATTTTAAAATAGATTATAACTTCTAAAAGGAAAGCCTAATAACAATTATACAGTAATTATTATTTAAATAAAAAATGTACTCTTTTAATAAATATCAAAGAAATACTAAGGAAAAAAGCTGTGAATATATATATATATATACATTTGATAAAAATGATATATTACATTTGATGATAAAGCTTAGTGAATAAGCGAATGATGGATTTGTACATTTTCATTGTCTTGATTGACAGAGTTGCATGTTAAAGACAATGCTTATGTCACAATTGATAATTATAATTTTTGCTTTCAATTTTGCTTCTTTATCAATTTTCGTATTCACTCTCTAGTAGTATTATTTACTCTTTTTCCCTTTCCTTTTAATAAAATAAAAATCCTAAATTTACAATTTTTACAATTTGTAACAACAAGAACTGGAAGTCTCCTCATGGTAAAGTGGGTAGCGTATCCGATTTCTACCTAAGGAGATGATAATTCGAGTTGCGCTTTCAGTAGGTTGAGGTTCTTCATCTATGGGCTCACTGAGAAAATTACCTGCAACACCATGGATTAGGAATAGTGGCAACCTCAAGATAGCCCGGCCCTAATGTCAGGGACGGCAGACGCGCCATAAAAAAAAAAAAAAAAAAAAAAATGTTGCCATCTTTTTAGATTTTTTCAACCAGAATATAAAATTCAAATCTCAATATCCAATCAAGTTTTCACATTTTCCGTTATAATATAGGTCCTGGCACAAAATCTCCAACTATGGAGGGGAAACGGATGTATAAAATTATAGTCAACAATAGATAACAATCAGAAAAAATTGAAATTGTGAATCTTTGTCACACTTCATTCTAAATAAACAAAGACTTGACATTTCAAAACAAAATTCCATGAAGCATATTAAATATTCTCCCTTTTTTCAAGGAACACTCAAATCGGCTAGAGATTGGGCTTGACTATTCTGCAGAGCACATGCAGACATGGGAGTTCTCCCAAATGCATTATGAGAAGCTTCCACCAATAGAAGCCAGCTACTTCCAGCTTGGGGAGAGGCAAAAATGTTACCAGTACCACTTTTATTTTCAATTTTCTCTCCCATAATTTATTTATTATACTTTTTGGACTGCTTTATTTTTTATTTTATTAGGTTGAATATGTAGTATGTTTTAACTCACTTAACCATTTGTACAAAATTTGTGATAAATAGATATTGATTGATTGCTTAATAGCTTCATTCTAAATATAGAACAAAGAACAAGTATTTCCAAAGTCATGGAGGAATAAATAATTTGTTTTATAATATCTTTCACACTTAATTAACCCATTCGAGACTGATAGCAACTTTAGTGACTAGGCCATTTCTTTGCTTTGGGACTGAAAGCCAGAGCGTGACAGATTTTTCTGCTATCTAGCGGCAAGTTTTGTAAGCTCTAGACACTGTTGTAACTGCTAGAGTTAATAAAAATGTAATTTTATCCTACTGAATGGGGGCTCCCTCTGCTACCCGGTCCCTTTGCATAGTTCTGATCCCTCTGAAGGGCCTTATTTATGTTCTACAATTTGATGTGTACATGGAGATCATGTTCCATATATATATTATACCAAAGCCAGGATATTTGACGTGATATTATTTTAAAAAATAGTTTAAAACATTTTTTAAAAAATAAAAAGAAAATTTAAAAATTAAAAAACGTTTTCAAGCTTGCCGTTTACTGGTCTGAAGCCCAGAATGAGAAAATGGTAACAGATAACATTTTAAAGAAAGAAATAATGAAAGCATATTGGAAGAGATGAGAAGAGATGAGCGGCGGAGGCTCAGCTATTTCAGTGCCGTCCTGTAGAAGCAGGAGGGTGAATCGTGCTCCGCTCTACAGGCATCTAAGCTCATGCTGTCTCGTAAGGGTTAAATGAGATATTTCTTAAAACTGCTAATCATTTTTAAAATTACGTATTTCTTTTATAGGACCACATTGCCACGACCAAAATTGAAGAGATTAATAAGATAGATAGATCAGTCGTTTATTAAAAAGAGGAAAACGTTTTTAAAAGGGGTGAATTAAGTTGACAAAATGGTATGACACTAGAGGACGTTGGAGGAAGTATGATGACTTACTATAAAGACTGCAGAACTGAAAGTCAATGCATTTCACATTAAAGAATTTAAACATACAATGGGAAATTCCATATATTCCCACTCCATTCATATTTTATAATAAACATGATAATTTGACTTTTAGATCCAGCATTTATTTCACCGAAATATAATAAATGTGCTAAAGTAATAGTAATCAAAGGGAATAAAATAATATTTGGGAAGAATTGTTAGCTAGTGTTCATACCGATCTACATTGTTAAGGAAATTTATTTTAAAATACGGTCCTCCATTCTCTTTGAAATGTGGTCAATACTATAGCTTTAATGTGCACATGTTCTTTGCTATGTACTGTAAAATTAATTTATCTACAAATCATTGAAGCCCAAAGACTGAATGAGAAGGGGGTCTGTTGGAAGAGGATAAATATCCTAACTGACAGCCAGGCAGCTTCTAAGGCACTAAAGAGCCAGGAGATTAACTCAAAAGTTGTGGAGAAGTGCCAAGCAAGGCTAAATGAGTTAGCCCAAAACAATAAGGTTGCCGTCTATTGGGTACCAGGACATCGAGGTATCCTAGGCAACGAGAAGGCAGACAGGTTGGCAAGACTGGGTTCAGAAACAGCACCTGTGGGCCCACTGGCATTTGTCGGATTATCATTGGCCTGTGCCAAGAGGGCAATGGAAGCATGAGCAAAAAAGTTTTGCAAACTACGGGAAGAACAGAAAATCACCCACACAAGTACTTCATAGACCTTTGGAAATTAGGCAAGAGGGACATTTTCATGGGAATGGCTTGAAGACTCTTGAGGGAGATAGTACCAACTGTATTGGGTCACTGTACCCTGAACAAACATATGTATGTTATGAAGATGAGGTCATCACTAGTCTGGAGATTGTGTAAAGACAAGGATGAGACACCTAAGCATGTTACAGTTGAGTGTGTAGCATTGGAAAAGAGGCGGTTCCTACATTTTGGCAGCCTTAATGAGGATGAAATCAGGAAGTCGACAGATGTATCTGATATTCATCAGTAGTTTAAGATAAGCCTGTCCTTCTGTAGGACTCGCCGGGCAATAGGACAATGGCCGATGTGCACCCCGCAAAGGCGGAGGATTATGAGTCGGGCCAAAGCTAATCTAATCTATCTACAAATCGTAATTCATATTACTGATTTGGATTGTCCGAAAATTACCCAAGCAAACAGGATTCAGGTTATAAATATACTTAAATAAAAATAGTGAATTGGACATTTTGTATTTTCTTTTTATACATAAAAAGAGAAAAATTATGGATAAATGAAACAATGAATGTTATGTGAGCCTTCCATGCAAAAATGGAATACATATTAAGCATTTAAAATTATACAGAATTGTTTATACTAAAAGCTTTTAGTTGTCTTAATATGTAATGTTAGTAAGACACATAATATTGGTTAGTCCTCTGAAACATTATTCCCGCCAATTGATATTTTTATTGTGTACCTCATGTAGAGCATTATCAACAACTTTTTCAACCTCCTTATCAATATTTCCTAGACCTCCAGCAATGTCTAAACTTCCAATCAGTTTAGCAGGGTCTAGTGGAGAACCTTCTGCTGGCTTACTTGGTTCGGTATTAGTTCCCTCGACTGGTTTAGAATCCTCTTTAGTCTGAATAAAATATTTAAATAAAAATATATATATTCTGATTCATGTGACTTCTTTTAATAAAGCCTGTGGCATTAAGGAACTTCCTATCATCAGTGAAATTGACAGACTATTTACTTATTTTGCAAGCACTTTTAAAGTACTTGCAAACTCAAAAAATAAAACAAAAACAATGAATAAAAATATTTTTTTATAAACTTTAAAAAAGGTTTAAAATGATTGGGTTTTAGTTTTGATATATGTTATTAAAATATTCAATTTTCAGTATATATATTTAATTTTTATAAATAAATAATAAAATAAAATTAATTACTATAATAAATATAAATAATATTTATTTATTTTTGCAATGTAGCCTTTTAGTCACATTACCTGTACATAATGGTTGTTTCTATTGTAGGTGAAAAGAGTTTTATCTGTTTATAACATAATTGTAAAGTAGTTCTTCTAACTTCATATACATATGTATGTTACTTTTTGTGAATTCTTGTTAATTTAAAATAAAATTCTCAAAAAAAGAAAAGACAATGTATTAAAGAAAGGTGAACAAAATTGGATATTTTGTTATATTTTAAGATGTCTTATAGGAAGAACTATTGACATTTTGGTGGACAGCAATAATATCTATGTTTTTGATGTTTTAAAATGATATCAAACTATTACGAAGAACGTTTCTTTGATATTTGTAAATATTTAGAGTTAAGATTTGTTTCTAACTTTGTAAACATTTTTAGTTTGGACAAATATTTATATATTTATATTCTAAAGAAGAATATTTTAAATAAACATCCTTCAAAGTGGTGTAAGAGATGTTTCAAGATCTACTTACACATATTCATCGTAATATTATTTAAGATCTGATTTAGCATATTTATGATCGAGTATCAACTTCGTACATTTTAAATTTTTTTAATCTTAAATATTTGATTAAAATTAGTTTATTTCAAACAATATTTTTTTGGTTCAAACAGTAGTTGTTTCAACTAAGAAGAATGTTCTATGCCTTAGATAGTATATTATGAATATTTTTCATGTATGTTTTAACAAATCGGTTAAGTAGTGCTTGAGATATCTTGAGGGGGGATGACGAAAAAAAATAAACATAATAGATTTTTTATTATTATTTACTTTTTCACTTTCAACGTTGAAGTATTTAGAATTAGTCACCTAAGTTGCAGAACTCCATAAATAAAAAAATAAACAATGTATCCAGCCCAAAAAAAAAAAAAAAATACTAAAAATAATAATTCTTTGAAAATCTCAAGGTGCTTTGATCTCCTTAAATACAAACAATAGCAAATAAGATGGTGCTAATGATCCTAGAAATCGATGCACCCAAAAAAAAAAAAAAAAAAAAAAAAAAAAAAAAAAAAAAAAAAAAAAAAAAAAAATCGAATAAGGTGTGTAACAAACATTGCTACACAATAAGATCAATACTTAGAGACCGAGAGCTGGCAACACACTTTTCATGAAGTGTTTTATGCACCCTGACATTTTGCTATAATGTACCTCTTAGGTCGATAAGAAGGTAAATTCGTGTTTCCTGGACATACCTTGGAACACCAGGTACTGCGCATAGGGGAAAGGTGCAAAACAATATTGCCCAAAAGTAGAGTTTTATTCAGAAGCCAACTATTATTAATGAAAAAAATGTCAAATTAAGGCAATTTTCAAATTAATAATAAATAAGGCAAGCACTTTTAAGGGGGTTAAAATGATAATAATAATAAAAAAACTAAGTACCTAGTTTTTATTTTTAATATTAAATGAAGTGCTTTATTCACGCTGCGATTTAAACAGCGTCTTCAGTAAACATATTTGAAAATAATTACAAAAGGGCAGACACTTTTGTGGGGTATAATTATCAGGAAACATAAAAATAAATGATGAATATGATAGAATGCAATGCTCTGCTCGTAACCGTAAGAGTGCATGACACGACCGCACAGTGTTGGTTGTTCCCTGCGCTCTCATTGGTTCTTGCTCACATGATCTTGTACAGCTGTTCCGGTTTTAATGGCAGCACGAATAAAAACTCTCATTTAATATTAGAATAAAAACAATTAATTTTTTTTTTTTTTTTTTACGTGTTATACCCCTTAAAAGTGTCTGCCGTATTTATTATTCATTGTAAAATTGTCTTAATTTTACATTAAAGATAGTTGGCTTCTGAATAAAACTCTATTTTTGGGAAATATGTTTTTTGTACGTTTCCCCTATGCGCAGTACCTGGTGTTCTAAGGTATGTCCAGGAAACACATATATACCTTCTTATATATCCAAGATGTACATTATAGCAAAATTTCAAGATACATAAAACACTTCATGAAAAGTGCGTTGCTGGCTCTCGGACTATTAGGTGAGTATCTGTTTGCTAAGCACTTCTATGTTATTTTGGCATTTAATCTACTATTTTTTTTTTTTTTTTTTAATTCTGTCCCATTTTTCTTGCAAGGCAATTTTTAAATATTTTTTTTTGGCTCTTCACCTTCATTTTGAAAATATCAAGCAATCTTTTCTTCCTTTTTGTTTCACTTATTCAGAGCCCAAACAGTGAAATCAATTTTATGCAGCACATTTAGAATTGTGCTCACTGAGAGTTTTATTCCACTAAGATGTTCTAAATCTAAAGGTCCATCAACAGCAAAATTTTGCATTAAAGAAAATGTTATAATTTTTTAAAATAATGACCCTAAGCATAAAGCATAAAATATTATGGTTTATAAGACCCTAAAATTTTTCGAAACTCCTCCCCAATCTCCTTACATGAACCCTATAGAAAATTTAAGGGGTCATCTTGAGAGAGAACTAAGGAAACGGCAAATATAAAATACGAATAATTAAAAAATTGCCATGCCAGAAAAATGGGACAGCATGGATGGCTCAATTGAAAAAAAAGAATAAAAATGGTTCATTCTATGCTAAGTTGACTTAGAAGGACTATCGAAGATTTCTAAAGCACGTATTAAAATAATTGTTATATTATACTAAAAACAGAGGTGCCCCAATACTTGTTTTTCTTTATATTTTAATGAATGAGTGAAAAAAATACTTTATTCTGGGACTTTGTCCCATAGGAATAAAAATAAATACATATGGTTGAATAAACAAATTTAACCTAAAAATATAACTATAAATAAAGAATAAACAAAAGCAAAAAAAAAATACAAATATTATTAGTAAAGTCTTAAATAATAAAATAAAACATAAGTAAATATGTACAACAATTATAAAAATAAAATAGTGATTACGGAGGGATTGTAGCATACTGGAGTAAGAAGAGGATGAGATATTGGAGCAATGATGATACAATATTCAGCGGGGGATGAGAATATAATTAAATAGTTTAAAATAAAAAAATAAATAATTAAATAAATATTAAAAAATTAAATAAATATTAAAGAAATGGGGGCTTTAAAAGGATATGAATAAAAAATAAATGCATAAACAAGAGAAGAAAAAAAGAAAAAACATACAACCAAAAAAAAGAAAACATTATAATCTTACCACAAACAAGAAAAACAAGTATGGACTTGATTAAACAGAGAAAACAACATAATTTACATAGCTAAACTGGTCTTGCCTGGTGGTCATTGTAAAATTTTAAGTTAAGTTTTGTAATATTTTAAGTTAATTATTAAAAAAAAAAAAGTTATACGCATTTTCTAATTCATAATTTACATTAAAACTAATTTTTGAACATATACTTATTTGTTATAACATTAATAATAAGTTTTTTGGGGTAAGGTTTTTTTATACATTTCTACCGCTGTCCCAATACTTATTGTTCTGACTGTATACAATAGATATACATAAATATAAAAGGTCTACTCAACAGGGATAGATATTCATAATACAATACAGAAGCATGGTCATAAATATAATGCAGTATTCACTATGTTGAAGCTTAAATATTACAGCTTACCTCTTGTACACCTTCTTCAACAGTTTTTTCTACTTTTTCAATTTCTTTATCAAAACCATCAATAGCTGTTTGTTTTCCTTCTACAAGAGCATCGGTGGCCGCTGATTCGACATTACCCTTACTCTGCCAAAGAACATCCCCAGTCTTTTTCGCTTGTGACTCGAGTAATGCAGCGGCAGCAGCTTTCTTTTCTGCCGCCATCTCTCCTACTGACGTTTTAGTCTTCTCAATCATTTCCTCAGCTTTGCTTGAGAGACCTTTCAAAGCTGTAACAAATTTTACTTTTTAGAAAAATAATCTCTTTCATAAACTCAAAATTTTACAAATTGAAGACCTCTAATGTTTTATGAGGGTAAGCATAAATTGTTTGCATACTAGCTGTGTTACTTTAGCTTAGCACGTAAATATTTATCCCCTTTTTGTTGGACTTTATTAACAGGAAGTTTTTCGTCCATACACAGGTATACATTTCTGAGATTATTGATAGTTTGATGGGAGAAAAAGTAAGCTACTAATTCAAGCATTGCATATACCTCAATAACCTTTTACAGTCAGGACTTGTCCCTACCTGTGCAAGGTCTTTCTTAGTTAAGACTAAAATTATATTTATTGGTTAATTTGCTGTAGACATGAAACATGTTTAACACCAAATAAAGGATGTTATGAGAAGTTGAAGAGTTTTAGATATATACAAGACCTTCTGCCATTTTAAAAATAAATTCCCGAGAAATATTGTATCTATCTTATGCAAATATAGACCTATTTTGATCAAATTTACCCCCCCCCCCCCCCCCCCCCCGCATGGTCTCCTCAGGCAGTGATATCAATTCTCGTAATTTATGTTTTGTTAAATTTCCATAGATGAACAGCAAACATAGAGGGAACCTAATAGCATCTCCAATGTACATTAAAAAAAAAGGTATTTTTTGTATGTGAAAAACCAATCAACTTCAATTTATTATTAATCAAATTAACCAACAGTGGTAAGTTGCATTTAAAATATTTTTTTGGCGAGGATCATAAATAACAACTGGAACAACTCCATGCAAAATTTCAGATCTCTAGTTGTTTCTGGACTCACAAAATTTAAAAGCTAGTTTATAAATTAGAAATAGAGAATTTAGAAAGTTACCCATTGGTTGTTCACAATAATAATTATTTCAACTATACTTAGGTATGTAATTTTGTCATTCCAAATTATAATATGAGTAAAAAAATGACACTGGGCCCCACTGAGACCATGGGCCCCTGACCAATTGGCGGAGGCCCTGAGATATGTAAAATAAGAAATATTTTTCGGATGTTTGTAATAGAGTTATTCGAGTGGAAATGTTTTACAAAACATTAGCTATACCTCTTCCAGGATTTCTAAATTACACTAGGTATAAAATATTTATGAAAGCATGCCAAGAGGATGCAGTTCCTGCGAGTAAGAATTTTTTTATATATTTAGATAACTAAGTACAATATTTTCAATGTCCAAAAAAACTTTTAAGTTACAAGGAATGGTTAGAAACCATAGACTGAATAGTTTCACAGTTGATTTTTTGCTAAATAAAGAGATAAAAATGGCTTCCGTAGGGATCAAAAGTTTTAAAAATCCTTTGGCTTACAGGGAATTTAGTTATTATTCAAGTGCAACAAAACAGTAGAGTGGTTTCATAAAAATATCAACAAAACAGGTACACATGCCATTAGGTGTAAGATGGCTTGAAGTCACAAAACTTAAACTGTTTATACAGGCAGTTCCTATAATTAGAAATGTATGTTTATGGTCTGTTTGTTGATAAAAATAGAATTTTCAGAGTGGTCTAAACAGAGAATTCAGATAATTATTAGTTTGGATCTTCTTAGTGCTTGATATTCTTTCTGGAAAAGTCATCTGAGGCCTACATGAGTAACTGTTCAAAAAGTTGATAGTAGGAAGAAATTCTAGTTAGTGACAAATTTTCGAGAATCACTACTCCTCAAAAAGAAAACAAGGTGCCAAATCTCACAAAAGTTGTAAAATTTAATTACCTTTCCAACTGTAAACTCATAACTGGGATAATCTCTCAATCTCATAGTGTAATTGGAAATTTAGAGGGAAAAAACAACTAATATATAAAGCTGATAATCATTTTTATATTTGTGGTCTTAGAAGAATTAAAATTATTCTTGATGTAATTGGCATTTAATGATTGAAGTATGGCTTAAATTAAAGTTGAAAAAAAAAAAATTCGAATATTATAAAAATTGCTGGAACAGGCCTCTTTGCAGAACACCCAAAACTCTCAACTTTGGTCATATGATAATTTATCTTTTGGCAGCATATGACACAGCCCACTTTTTTACCTACATATATGGTTGAATTCAATAATTTTTAGATAATTCAATGACTTCAATATTAGCATTCATGTATCACTCAAATTAATAGTGCAGGAGAACACAGCCACTCATTAGGGACTAAAGTGAATGTCTATGAAACATGAAGAGGTAATGTGATGCTGAAATTAGTGGTTGTCTGAAATTACATGCTACTGTTTGAAGAACAAAAAAAAAAGAAAGTTATTTTTTAGTTACACATGACCACTTCACCAGGGATGAACACTAAATGAGTCATATAATGGAAGGTGTTTCACAATATGCAGGAGCCTCTAACTACTGGAAGGAAAGGGCACAAATTAAATATTTTAAACATTTTAGCACGTTTCTTCCCTCCCTCCATTTGTAGGAAAGAATTTATGATTTGACCTCATAAGGGAATTCGGAAGTGTCAACTAGAAAATTTCACGTTTCAGAATACATAGTTCTGGAAAATAACCCATAGTTCACGAAAATAACGATGGATCAAATTTGAATAATAATTATACAGAATTTGTCTTTGGCCGGTCTTTCCAGAAATGGTTGAAAATAAGAGTGCACACATAATTTAAAATTGATTAAAGTTTGTAGGTACAAAAGTGATATTTAAGGTAAAACTGAAGGAGAGCGTCCTCAGCACCGATTTGTTTCAAATTTTGCACTATAACGTATTTTGATGCACTAAACACGAATCCGTTTAAAAAAAAAAGTTGCTCTCAACTAGGAAAGAAGTTATTAAGCACTTAAGTTCACTGTTATGAAGGTTATAAAAGTTGGCGTAAACAGCGTATTAATAAACATGGAGTTGTCCTAGACATTCTTCTAAATATGCATTTAGAAGAATGTCTAGGACGACTTTTGGGCAGACGTGCTATGCGTTTCCGCTCGCTCAAGACTATATCAAAACTCTAGTCAATCCAACTCGCTGTTAAGGATAGAATTCTGATGTTATGGAGGTTATAAATGGTTTATCAACATTTCAAATGAGTGTTCTTTGTTTCCCAATTTTAGATGTCTGCGCATGCGCATGTTTACAAATACGCTTTTTACGCCAACTTTAACCTCAATAACAGCGAACTTTAGTGCTTAATAACTTCTTTCCTAGTTGAGAGCAACTTCTTTTTCTAAAGGGATTCGCGTTTAGTGCATCAAAATACGTTATAGTGCAAAATTTGAAAAAAATCGGCGCTGAAGACGCTCTCCTTCAGTTTTACCATATTTAATTTTATCAAAAACTTGCACGGACTTTCTGTCGTATCTTATAGGTAGACATCAGTTTTTAAACATGTGAACATCGATTAATTAGCTAGACTGAAAGAGGTGCAAATGAAAATCCATTCGCCCTTCGAATCGAAACATTATACGTCATTGTTCCTTTAGCTTTAGTATTATTGCATTAATTAACAGGCAAAATAGTTCCTAGATTCAAACTCACAGGTTTCCATTTATACACTGATCTTAAAAACTATTAGTAATTCCTTCGGGTAAATACTTCATTGACTGCCATATACTCGATTCTGATGACCTTCATTTTACCCGGGTTATCGATCGCCCAGGGAGCTCTTACTAGCACACCCTTGAAGATCCGATCATTATTGCCTAGGATGTCAAGGCCTCCAATTACAAACAAAGGGCCGGAATGAATAAAAAAAAAAAATAAACAAATAAAAAACGTCAACTTCATTTCAGGATGTTTCAACGTTATTTTTTATCACGAAGAAGCAAAGGGGTAAAAGAGAAATCAAAGTTCGGAAACCCAAAAGGGTCTAAGTGACAAAAACATGAAATCTATTTTTTCCCCGAACATGGAACTATGTTTCTCGAAAACGGTTGCCGATTTCGCTTTAAAAATGGCTCCATTCGTTTTCCTCCGTTAAGAAACCTATAAACCGAGCACCAGCAAGCATATGAACTCGAAAACACAAGCGTTCCGATTTTAATTGTGCGAATTTCGCCCCCAAAAGCCGGTTTCTGCTGGTTACCGAACTGGACCTTTCAAATTAGACAAAAGATTTTGTACGAAATTTCATCAAAATCGGGCCAATTTTGAACCGCCAGGAGCGCGAAAAGACACACACACGCGTATATATATAAATACACAAACAATTTGAACCACCGTTATATTATTGATCTATGGGATCTGAAACATGAAATTTTCGTGTAGGCACTTCCGGATTGCGCCATGAGGTCAGCCTCATAAGCGAGTTTCCTCCCTATGAAGGGAGTGAGGAACCGCGCTGAAAAAGTCCTACGCACAGGAACTGCATCATCTTAACGCGTTTACGTTCTAATCCATTGAGCTGGATAGAAAGCGAACAGACAAATACACGCACGCACACACGTGTATGTGTCTGGTCAAATTTGAATCACCGTTATTTTCGTGATCTATGGGTTCAAAACGTGAGATTTTCTTGTCGACACTTCCTGATTGCGTCACGAGGCCGACGTCATAAACGGGTATCCTCCCTCTAGAGGAGAGAAATAAACGCAAAACCAATGGAGTTTTTTTTTAGAGAAAACCTGTATTTCTAGAAGCCTTTGTGCATTCGGTTGCCTATTTATAACATTCTAAGAATAATCCAGATATGGCGTAGTTTCACGACTTCCAGATACTGCGCCTCCCCTTTTCCGATTCAAATTAAACTTTTGCCTAGCTTTGGAAATTTGTGGCAAACCAAGTTAAGATGAGTATTTCTCCAATCTCTGTGTCGAAGGTTGAATATGTATTCTACAAGTGTAGGAATGCTGATTCAACTTCTCTGCTGGAGTATGTAATTTGGTTTCTCGAAGGCCAGGCCCAGCATTTACTAGCCCGCAGCTATTCCGGGCTTACATCTGTCTGATCTCATACGCCGGCAAAACTCCTATCTCTTCTCCCTCTCGAGCGTTTCTATGTTTTCTTTAACAATTCAACATAGATTTTATCCTATGAAGCATAGAGGCAGAGTCGAGCATATGAGGAGGTGAGATCCAAAACTCGTTCGTTCCATTTTTGGAAAAATTGAGACGGCATTAGATTATAAAAGATATTTCAATGCTATTTCAACATATGTTGAAATCTACTATATATTTGTCAAATACCACTCACTCACTCACTCACTCACTCACTCACTCACTCATCTATCAACGCCCAGCCCAAACCGCTCGACAGAAAATTTTGAAATTTTGCATGGACACTCCCTATATAACGTAGGCACTCACTAAGAAAGGATTTTTTGATATTCGAATTTTTAAGTATTTTTAGAGGGGTTTAAAGTTTGAGTTGGTTAGAGCAGCCAAGCCTGGGCAGCAAGCGTTGCTAGGACGATAACAGAACAGCTGTTACCGTACATTATCTATTTCATAGTATTATTTTTAATTGAGGTTAATTTCCACTATGATGGCAGAGCTTGAATTACTAGAAATAAAATGTGATTTTTTCCCTCATAGAGTTTACGCCCTGGCGATGGCCCATCCGAGGTAATAATATCCCGAACCACTTTACACAAAAATTTGAAATTTTGCACGGACAATACGTTTAGAGTGTAAACACTCGCTAAGAAAGGTTTTTTTGATATTCAAATGTTTAAGTACTTTTGGGGGGGGGGGGGGGGTTGAATTATTAAGAAGTTCCTCATCGGCTCATAAACAGTACGATTTTGATACAAAACATTTGGTACAAAAATCTTACTTCTCATTTAAAAGGTCAAGTTCATTAACCAGTTGAATCCGTTTACTGGAACATGGTTTTTGGAGCGAAATTTGTGCGAAAGATTCCTTAACGTAGGAAAACGAATGAAACCATTTTTTAAGCGAGTTCTGTAGCCATTTACCAGAAAAATTGATACTTTTCAAAACTAATTTTCTGTTTGGGTATTCAGAAACGAAGTATATGGAAAAAAATTGTATGAATGGTGATACAAAGTTTTCGGATCTCAGTATATTTTCTAAAATATCTCGAAAACAGGGGCGCCACATGGGGGGGGGGACAGCCGGGTACAGTTGTCCCGGGCGGTGGGGCGATGTCAATCGAAGAGATAAGTGCTTAAAACTTCAAATTTGTTAGTTTTATGCTTTTCAACGTGTATTTGTCTCTGTTTACCTAACTTTTTAAGCAGTTGTATTTTTTTTTATTTTATTTTTTTTACTCTCCACCGGAAACAAGCACGGTTACCTCCACATGGTATTTCCTGGGTAACTTTAAAGTCCGTGCAATAATAAGCTGTACAAAATTATGTAGTAGCGTTAATTTTGATCATATCTTATTTAACTCAATATAAAAAATACTTATCGGCCGTGGTGAAGCACGGGTATTCAGCTAGTATAACATAAATCTGTAAACATAAAGATGTACCTTTCGAAGGCAAAAAAGAATATTTTAATCTGACCACTCTACAAGACGTGCTTTTGAGTTTGTTGAGCTTCCTGAAAAATATGTTCCTGTGGAACGAACGAGTTTTGCATCTCATCTACTCATATATATGTTGCAGCTGTGTGTTTTCAAGCATATAAATATATGTTGTAAAATTGAAGTCAACAGGGAAAAACACACTTTATGAATTTTCCAAAAAAAATGTTACTGAGGATTAAAATTTATTCCGAAGTGCGGGTGTGTTAGTCGTATACAAACATAAGAATACCTATATTATTTTGTTATTATACTTGTTAAATTATATGATAGATGTTTATGTTTTGAAAATATTTACGTATATAATTTGTTCACTGTATTCCTCAACAACTGCTAATTCTTATTTTACCCTTTCAGAAAGCGGTTGTAATCAGGCAGTCCGCATTCTTTAAAGAGAGAAAAAAAGGAAATGAAATTTGTAGATTTAGTCAATGATTACAATTTTGTTTTTGTTTTGCTAAATGAACTGACTTGTTTAAATGTATTTGTCTGTAATTCTTAGAGTTCATTCAAGTAAGTTAATGTTTCAAGTAAGTTTACTATGTATTGTTAAATTTTAACTGAATATGAATGTGTATAATTATACTGAGCGAAACGCCTTAGTTGTGGATGCTCATAAATAAATTAATTATAAAATTGTTTTAGGAGCTGCCGGAATGCCAAAGAAACTTCAATTGACAATTTAAATATGTTCATTTTCTTCACTTATATATTTTTTTAGAGTAATATGTTTTATTAAACAGGCTTACTCATAAAATTGAGGAGGAGAACTTCCCACCAGAAGGTCAGCCAAGACTGGCCATAGACTTCAATATGGCGTAGATAAGTCAGCTGATCGATAATCGATATGTCATATGCTTAAAATTACTTTCCAGAGGAAATATAGGTATAAATAATATCAAATAACCCATTTAGCTAATAATTAAACCATATTCCTAATTTTTGACCAATAAACTAATATAAACATTATTCAAGTGTTTTATGGCCGCTTTTTTCTCCTCTCTAAGTTGAGGTTGCAAGTGAAATCAAAAAGGCATAAACAAGGTAGTGAAGAGAGTAAACTTATTTAAATTGCGAATTTAAGTTTTATTGACCTACCGATTTTTTTATTTTTATTTATTTATTGTTTATTTTTTTATTTATTTTTTTTTTTTTGCCAATTCGTAATACAGAGTAAAGGATCATTTAATATTAATTATTTTAAAAAATCGTTTTTTGAGCCCATTGAAATTTTCTTATAGCCTACAAATATCCTGGCGCTGATCTCAATTTCCGACAAGTAAACTTTATCACACGATTTTCTCCGCCCTTCCGAAATTGGCATATTTTAGCCGGAATTTTAACAAGCTTCCGTTCCAAATTAATCAAGTTTTCTTAACATTGATTTTTTTTTTTTTTTTTTTTATTGTATATTATATAATAATATTGAAGCACCAAAAAAAAATCTAAATATCTATTTATATACTTACATAAATAACACACACAAATTAAGGATGATATCAAGTGGGAGAGAGAATGGCTGATATTTAGATGTTTAACGAACGTTCTAGATCTGCCAGTGCCTTATGAATGGTTGTGGAGTATCACTCCGACATTCCATTCATTAAAGTCCTGAACAAGGCTTATTGATAAGCAAAAAGCTAGTGAATCATCAAGCTCAAGTGTTGTAGATATGTTTTTAATATATTACTCATAAATCGGCGCTAATGGCCAAGATTTGTCGATGCGCCGTAAAAAAAAAAAAAAAAAAAAAAAAAAAAAAAAAAAAAAAAAAAAAAAAAAAAAAAAAAAAAAAAAATACTCATAAATATTGATGATGCAGGCATATATATCAGATTTGTTTGACTCAAAATATTTTAGGGCATTTAAACTTTATTTATTGTGATAACTTACACATTCATTGTCCTTTCCATAGATTGGTATTAGCGTTATTATTTATTAAAAATGAAATCTCTTATATATCTATTTCATAATTGAGAAAAAAAATTCCTTCAAAGATATTATAGAATCAATATGTCAGATGATGGAATAAGATTGTAAATACGCATAAGAAGTCCGACTCGCAGGAACTGCGTCATCTTAGCGCGGTTCAGTTCTTATCCTTGTCATTTGGAATGATTGAAATAGAAACCGTTAATTATGTTTAATATATAATAAAATGCAAATCGCTCTAAAATTATTGGCGATACAACTTAGGCCATATTTGGATTAAACTCATAATAACCTGTAAAGATCAACGGAAGTTTTGCTCTGTGGCAAGTAAACTACCCATCATAATTCGAAACTAATAAAAACCGTGTATTCTCGAAAGCTGCTACATCTACTAAACTCAAAGTAAGTATTTATTTAGTATTATGTATTATAATTATTATTTGTATAATTAAGTAATTTACTTCTTTGGATAAAAATGGCGTAGGTCAAAAATAGTACTCCGTTTTTCTTTTTCTTTTGTGCCACTTTATTATCTGTTTGCCCTACATGTTTCGTGGCCTTAATAATATAATAAGTCTTAATTTGGGTGGCGAGCTGACCACAAGCGGGGATGTAAGGGCACCTGAGGAGGCTGCATTAAGGCCACGAAACATGTAATAAAGTGGTACAAAATAAAAATAAAAATACTATTTTTGACCTACGCTATATATATCCAAAAAAGTGAATATACTTGAATGGACAGAAACGCGAGGAATAGAATAATCGAATAAGTTGTTAGAATAAATATTATAGAGCAAACGTTTTGTTCTATGTGTTGCTAAGGAATATGCTCAGTTTAGGCACCTCTTCCGGGACGGACTGTTTTTATATTGTAGGAATTTTCAGATTTAGTTAGGGAGGTTGTATTCACGGGATAATATTCATTGGAAAAATTTATAGAGAGAAAACTTGGTTGAATAGTTTTTCATCTTTCTGTATAATATAAAATAGCCTCACCAAGGTAATGTGAAATTTATGCGGTTAGGAAAAAAAAACTACAACAAACAAACAACCTTATCATCGAAACTATCCCATTGTTACATGCCCAACTTCCGGGATGTTGGTGAAATGAGCACTGTGTCCGCGCCTTACAGAGCAAGGACAAGGGCAAAATCATTAATCTAGAGGTAGCGGTATTTCACTTGCTATTTCAATTCAAGAATACTTGATGCAAGTCAAGAAGCAGCCCCGAAATTTCCCATTCTCAATAACTGCATTCATCGGAACGCAATTCCCATGAGCTTTGAAAAGTACACTTCTGCAAGAACCCTCATTATTCACACTTTAAGTAAACTTTTTAATAAGAATGAAAATTATGAATATTTTTTAAAATAATTAATCCTCTTAAGTTAAATAATTTTATATTAAAAGTATAATATTTATAATTATAAATTAATCCTGCACTAAAAAATACATTATATAAATATACGTACGCATATATTATATAGAAAAATTTCGTTTAGAGCCTTCTGCTCAAATTCAGGAACATAAATATGCTTTAGGTCCACCCAACAAACCTATGTAGTGTACTGTATAACATAAGCCCTTCTTTTTCGCACATGACCACCCCGCCAGCGTGAACGCCAGCGGAAACATTTTGTAACTTTTTTTTTTCAGTTTAGTCATCGCTAAAGCATATTTATGCTAAAACTCTGGCGTGTACCCTGTTAACAGATATATATATATATATATATATATATATATATATATATATATATAGAGAGAGAGAGAGAGAGAGAGAGAGAGAGAGTGATAGGTATAGATATTTAGATATAGATGGATATAAATTTTAAGTGGGGTCATTTTCGGTATCTGCTTGGTAGGAGTGATGATATATTAAATGACACTGCAACCACTAGGGTCATAGGTGCCTGATGTAGAATTGAAGTGCTAAATGAAAAACGCTTAGGTCCACCCGACAAAGAAACCTATGTAATGTACTGTATAACATATAGTCTTCTTTTTCGTACATGGCAACCGCGCATGCGTGAACGCCAGCGGACACATTTTTGTAACGCTTAGGTCCACCCGACAAACCTATGCAATGTACTCTATAACATACCGTCTTATTTTTCGTACATGGCCACTGCGCTTACAGGAACACCACTGCGCATGCGCGAACGCCACTGCTCATGCGCGAACGCCACTGCCCATGCGCGAACGCCACTGCGCATGCGGGAACGCCAGCGGACACTTTTTCGTGACACTTTTGTAACGTTTTTTTCAGTTAAGTCACCGCTAAAGCACATTTATGCAAAAAAAATACAACTTTGGATGATTTGGGGTTTACTAGCTCCGGCAGTCAAAGTGTTAAATGTATCTGCAACGTTTAACCTCTGTTTATAACATAGGACGACAGATAATATCAAATACTTAATTTTCAATATTGTAACTTTACTAAAATGATCAGCCAGGCTCACTGAATATGAATATTTGTGCAAAAGTGTACGAAAATCGATATTTTCAATTTCAATTGGTCATGAAACGACCATGCCGTTACGATATATTGTGCCATAGCTGGAAGGGATGTAGAAACGAGCTGATAAAATGAAAATGGTTTTGAAATCAATCGCCATTAAGGTAGTACTAGTTCGAGAGAACTGATATTCAGGGGCGGACGTAGTGGCGCCGGAATAGGCCGCTGATATGTAAAGATACACTAGATAAAATACCTTTTTTAAGCGCATTTCGTTCCAAATACTAAAAAAAACAAAAACAATACTGTCAAGAAGAGCATTGAAATTGTTGAATAAACCGTCTATACTATTTTACAGTTTAAATTGTTTTCGGTCATGGGGTTTTGAGTCTCGCCCTGCTCCAAGCTCCAGCCGCCTTCCCCAGGAGCAAATACTAGATCCGCCTCTGTTGATTATTATTGAAGTCACATATAGAGATTAGAAAGCAAGACCTTTTCTGGTGAGCGCCTTCCGTCACCGATGAGTCAGTCACTTAGCTGTTTAGGACATATCAATCACCAAGGAATTTGCTCCTTAACCTAAGGAATGTAAGATAACCTTTCAAGATAACAGTATGTTGCAAAAATAGAACATTTTTATTTTGAAATATTGCCTGCCAAGGCCATTACTACCAGGCTATTAACTAGCTATCCACAATCCATAGATACCATCAACTCATCCAAAAAAGGCTCGGTAAACCCGTCTAAGGTTTAAATATTGCCTTACAATGATGTAAGTCGAATAAAACGTTTTGTAAAAAATGATTTAAATAAAAAAAAAAGAAGATAGTATGACAGTTCACTAAAGAGTTATTCCGAACGAGCTTCATCTCAATGAAATACTTAATTACGTTTTTCTGAAGACCTAACGTGTGCTAATAGAATTGAGAAATATTATAATCTTAAGTGCAGTGTTTTCATTGTAGGAAAAAATAATCCCTATGGGCATGTATATAGTTTGTTTTAATAAACAAACTTGATAATGTATTATCTCTTCTGCTTGGAAACTCCAGTTAATCTGTGTGTTGTTGTTTTTTTCATTTATAGTAAGAATTAAATGTGTTAGGCTATTTCAACAAAGTATTGTTATTAAACAAATACTTATTATTTAAAAAATGAACAAAAGATTAATAATAGTCAAAAATAAAAAATATTAATTTATTTTCTAGCACTTCATTATTGATTTTATATAGTTTTTTTCGACGCGGGATGACTCCTTAAAATGGAGTATTAGCCCATTTTGTACGACGAAGAGATCCAACTCTGTCAGAGATTGAAGACACATTCCCGAGACCGATAGCTATACCGAGCCCTTTATCTCCTATTCCCTAATAATACTCAAGGATACTTTTAGTGATCTTAGTCCGTTTCTACCCTTAACTAGCAAGAGTACTGACAAAAACGAAAACATCACTCACAATCAGCAAGCGGACTAAAAAAATATAAAAAGTATCCGGTTTTTTTCTGCTGCTGAGTTTATGAATATATATATGTATATATGTATATATATATATATATATATATATATATATATATATATATATAATATAAACACATACAAACTGACACGACATTAATTTTGTCTGCAGCCGAGACTTGCTTTGTACCGTGTTTTTGCCGCGAAAGTCTTTACTACTCCCGATATCATATGTACTAAATATATCTTCAAAAGAAATATGAGTTTCTTTTGCTTTTCCCCCGTTGTTTCTGAAAACAACATTCGGATAATCTGAGGCATTCCACCTCTTGACTCAAGGATATCAAGTTCAGTTGAAAAGGGAAAATCGTAAGCTTTTTAAAATAAAAGCCTGAGAATATCACCAGTCTGGCGAGATAAAATTCACTAAATATTTTGTCGTTTCAACGAGTCTAACAAAGACTCTCTGAAACCTTACTCCTGAAAAAATCTGCTAGAAACAAACCAAGAATCCCTTTGGAGTATTTTTTTTTTTTGTTGTTGCAAAACTGAGTATTAAATGTTTTAAAAACACATTAAAACGATCTGGGTAAGGATCGATAAAACTTTAATACTATAGAAGATACCCGTTCACCTATTTTCTACTTAGTTTTACTTAAATTATTAAATTTATTGTCATTGCCTTTGCGTAATACATCATTCGTGATAAAAGTTGTTTTGTTGTGCAATTTTCTGAATTGATGATGATTTCATAGGTCATTATTACGTCTAGCCACCTCACGCAAGGGGTAAATGCCATTTCAAATTAACGTTCGTAACAGTTTATTAAAATTCATGTATTTTCTTCTTTAATACCAGAAGTAAAAACAAAAAAAAAAAAAAAAAAAAAAAAAAAAGCGCGAATAATATATTGTATGGCTTTTCAAGATTTTGAAGTTCAATGAGAATAACTTTCCTTCTATAAAGGTTCACGCGTAAATTTTTCCAGGAGCATTTTCATCGGAGGAACAGGTCTTGAATTTTCAGGAGTGCTGGTTCAATTGAAATTGTTATTATTAACAGTATTTTCAGCAAAATTATTCTATTATTGTCATCAAAATTGGAAAATATATTGCCTTATTTTTCTAATAAGCTAATGCTGCCGGAAGTTGACAACCAGACTGAATGGGTTCATTTCTGTATCATAATTTCTGCGCATCCTAGCCTATTTCATCGACAAAAATCTCGCTTTTTTTTTGGAGTTTTTCAATTTTTTGTAAGAGTAACATGATTTTATCAATATAACTTTCCAACAAGGATAACTTAAGAATGCAAAATATTAGGAATGTTAGACTAAGGTTTCAAATCGCAAGCGATATTGCAGCAAGTGGAACGTCTTATTCATTTAAGTGACATACTAGTTAAGAATTGAATATTTCTGTTTATTACAGAAAATCAATAAACTAACGATGTCTCTTTATTGTTCCAAGAAACAATACGTTGTAATGTCACATTTATTCATTATTTAAGTGAGCTTGTGATAAATATATAGGTCATCCGATATTAGAGTACCATTCTTGTTTCTGCGACTTCCTGAGTTCAATAGAGACTCTACAAGCCGATAGTGTCAAGGTTTTGCGTCCTTTACAAGATTGGAGCGAGTTACGGATCACGTCTAAGAATGGGGAAACATTTCAAAATGATCGAGGATATATTGGCGATCAAAGTTGCTTCTTGATTAGCCAATCTCATCGGTAAATGTAAATTACATTTTTAGTCACGTTCAAGAAATGCCACCAGTTCCTACGAACTGCTAAAAGTGTTTGTTTTGATTGTAAATTCGTGTATAGGCGAATGATGTGTATCCTGAAATAAACGTGGCTTCCCCTTCTCTTCGGAGAATAGAGCTGGAATTATGCCATGATACGTTAGGAATAAATCCAAATCAGTACACATTCCTTCCCATTTCAAGACTAAATAATGTTAAGTAAAATTTGTTACTAGAGAAAGTTTCCCAATGGAGTAGTAGTGTAATGGAGTCAAATTTTCCTTTCAGATAACTTAACGCCCTGAGTGATTTGGAAAATATCAAAAATTTTCACATATTCCTGTGTTCTTTTACTATAGTAATAATTCTACAGATAAAATCAATTAAAAAATAAAATAAAAAACCCAACAGCATAAAAGCAATTGAAAATATTCAAAAAACGTCATCAAATCTTTTTCTCTTGGCAAGCTATATTTCTAACAATGAATTGTTTTTCTTATTTTGCCTAATCTGTTTTATTGTAAAATACATTATCCAACTATAAGCAATTAAAAAATAACAAGGAATAAAAACAGACAAAAAGAACAGTTCGAATAAGCAAAATCAATTACTTTAATGATTTAAGCACTTATTTCTCCGATTGACATCGCCTAATCAAAACTTTCATCAGAACCTTTTTTGTAGAGAATTTAATAAGATTTCTAATGGTGTTCTTTCGTTTACCAATATTCTCAACCTTTTTCGAGATATTAAGGAAAATATACAAAGTTACCAAAACTTTTTATGTCTGTTAATAAAATATTTTATTCTAACCCTTCCTTAACTCCAAACGTAACCAAAATTTCAACATATTAGTTTTAGTGATAGTAAAACATGCAGAAAATGTTTCAACTGAATCCCATGATTCTAAGTACCCAAACCAAAAACGGTATTCAAAAACTATTTTTCCAATTTTCTCAAAAACGGTTAAAGCTATCGCCTTGAAAATGGTTTCATTCGTTTTCCTAGCCAAAGAATCCTATAAAACGAGTACTTACAAGCTTATGAACTCAAAAACGTAAGCGTTACGATTTTTTTTGCGCGAATTTCGCCCCAAACGCCATCTTGCAGTGGGCGGATTTTGCTGGTTAACGAACTTGACCTTTCAAATCGGACGACCGATTTTTTTACCAAATTTCATCAAAATCGGACCATTAGGGAGGCCAGAAATACGCGATATATATATATATATATATATATATATATATATATATATATATATATATATATATATATATACAAATTTTAACCACCGTTATTTTCGGTTTCTAGGGGTTCTGAAACGCGAAATGTTCTAGTCGGCACTTCCGGATTTTTTCAATGTATCAACCTTATAAACGGGGTTTCTCCCTATGGGGGAGGGAGGAACCGCGCTAATACGTATCGATTATTTTCACGTATTTAATAAATATACGATACAAAGTTTCATCAAATTCGGTTCCGGACCCTTGGGGATGTTTCCTTGTTAGATCCGCGCAATTTTCTCTGCCAATAGGAATAACCAATGTGGACGATGATTTTATTAGCACTTTGTGGTCAATTCTGGGCTTATAACACTAGCCCTTCCCTTCATGGGTTGCGAAGAGCAATCCAACATAGCTAGAGAAGAATGTAAACGCCATGAATGTTTAAATTGCCTGCCTACAACCGAGCAGTGTTAGTCCTAGGTTATGGCAGCTCACGCGATGTTGTACTTATTAGGTCAGAAGGTCTACCTCCATGACCCGCCCTATGGATTCCTACACCTACACTCCAATTAGGTTTTTCTCTTCGCTCGATATCACTCCGCTAGAGGGCTCTACACTCAAGCCTTTCTTCCTTCCGTCGCATTTCAGGGAACTTTCTTTATATTTCAAAGCAGCTATACCAAATAAATATCCATCATAACGTTTTCAAGAGAGGATTTCCTTTTTAGTGCATTTCGTCGCGAGACGAACGCGCCAAATGCAATTCAAGAGAAAACTGCACGAGTTCGCCCTTCTGGACCGTGCTGCAATTATTCAAACCGAACCCCTCGGGTTTTCTATGAGAACTTCTCGTATTGTACAAAGGAGAACTGAACAAACATCACCTATCACATTGAGCTCTGTTCATGAAAGAGAATGGTAAAATAAAAATAAAGACATCAACTGGCAAGTTCGCCCTTCAGGTCAGGAAAACGTTTGTGTCTATCATTTACAAAAATGGACAGGTTGCTTTTTATTAAAAAGAAAATTAACACAATAATACCTACGTATACTAGCGATCATGTCCATCTTAGGTCAATTTTAATTAAATTTAAGAAATGTTATTTGGTATTAATGATGACAAGGGCGTATATAGGAAATAATTTCGGGGGGAGGGGGGCTAGGAGCATTTGATGGTTATGGAATACTAACAATCTAGAACTTGGAACAGTTAGCTAACTAAAACGCTATTACATCCAATAAAATATTTTTTCTGAACTAAATGATCTTATTTAAATTATTTTTAAGGTTTATAACACATTTTTACCGATTACATCAAAATTCCGCGGGGGGGGGGGCAGCCCCCTGAGCTCCCCCTCCCCTAATATACGCCCATGAATGATGATGACATAAAATTAACACTATTTAATCAGTAATCATTGAATAAATTATAATTGAAGCTGGTAAAATTACGAGATTGATCATTGATTTATTTTTTATTTATTTATTTTTTTTATGCATCGGTTTGGTAGCGATGTGCATTTTCTTCAATACGTTTCGGTAGAGGGCAACATAAAATGGTCTGTTAGCTCATCTTTTCTTTAAATGAGTCTACATTTTTCATATATTTGCTATGCTTTTATAAGAAAATTTGGCTTGGTATTCGTTTAGGTGTTATATTTTATCGTAGATGTTTATGTTCTTTAAATGTTTCAGTATTGTGTCAATATGGCGGCTGTCATCTCCAAGGAGTTCTGTCATGTCATATGGGATATCCGAGAATGATCCGAACTTCATGTAATATGTATGGAAAAATAAACTAATTACATGACAAGGCAAAACATGGGTTTGCTATCCAATAGTCGGTATAGTCGGGATGTTAAAAAGCTTGATAGCTTCGAAAGTAGGAGAGGAAGGGAGCAAAAAAAAAAAAAAAAAAAAACCAATCCTAAAGGGTCCCTCAAGTCGTAAAAAGTTATTTTAGAGGCAGAAGAACATAACTTTCTGTTAGGAAAAAAACCCACAATTTTTTATTTTCTGTGGTTTAATGGACTCGTATTCCAGTTAGTGAACATGGAGTTCGCAAAACATTATGCAATAATCGCACAACAAAAATATCGGCACATTCCAAATGAATGTAGCTATTGAGGTGGCACTCATGAAATGTCATTGACTCATTGAAAAAATTACTTTAAACCCTATCGATAGCGGCCCAATATGAATGAATGCATGAATATTTACTGTATTTTGTAAATTACATTTACTCTTTCAGGGGGTCTGGTTCTGTTATTTATAAACAATAATTGCAAATAAACATGATTACAAATAAATAATAAAAGAAAATTATTAATGCTTAGTGAATAAAATCACACTCATTCCGGGGAGTAAGATGTATTTTATTTTTGTTATTTATTCCGAGTTATCCTCAGTTCAAATATGAGAGAGATTTCGTCTAATTCGTTGTATCCGACACGGCAAGACTCACAGAAATAATTTTTAATAGATTTTCAGCGGAGCATAAAATACATACAGCGTATTTGCCGCGTTTAGAAATGTCGCGGGTCAGACAAGACCGGTTCGACATTCTTAGAAATAATTTTTTTCCGAAACGTATTTAGGTGATGAGGTTTACTGCGATACAAAATTATTTTTTATTAATTTTTCACAAAATATTTTTTTAAATTGTTTTTTGTTAATAACTTGTTCAGATTTTTGAAAAACATAAAAGAGAAAAACTATTTGTTTATTTTTATGTTTAGTATATTTGTTTCGGTTAGTTGAAATATATTCCTCAGGGATGTGGCGTATGTTATACACAGAAACGTGCTTTCCCAGAGATGCGGTACTTTCTGAGGAATATGCATAGTTTATGCAGTTCTTGCGGGACGGACTTTTCATTATATAAAAGAATAAAACTTTAATTTTTTTCTACAATAATTTAAGTATACTTATTTGTAATTCAAAACATAAAGAATACTTATTGTCAAAAAAAAAAAGATTAGGTTCTACTTGGTTATGCATGAACCATCTGGTCTTAATTTGAATTCTGGAAGAAGCACAAAAGATAATGAAATTGCAGAGGGAGAAATGGAGCCGCCTTGATAGAATCTATTTAACATGCTGAGAGGGAGGAGCAGTAAACTCATGTCACTCAGAATTCTTGTAAATCACTTCTGAGTTACACTCAGCGGCCATTCTTGGAGGCTATCTCAAACTCATGAAAACTTAATGAATGCAATGACCTTTAAGGAAATTTACTCCATGTTTTATGGAAAGCATTTATTTGTTTTCCTTAACTTATACATTTTAAATGAGAAGCTATACTACAAATTATTAATGCTACAAATACTGTTCAATTAATTATTCAATGAATTCAGTTTTAATTAGAGCGGGTCAAAATTACCAATTTGGCCCTTGGCCGCCCAAATGACCTGACCCGACCTGACCTAGTAGGGTCATGACACGAGTTGAACTCTTAACTAGAATGAAACATCCACAGGGAGCAGGCCGCGGTGGCTCAGTGAGTAGAGCAAAGGACTCTGGCACACGAGATCAAGCCTGTGTTTGATTGCCCCACAGTAATAGACTCGGAAGTTAGTGGGCAGTAACAAAAAATAAAATCAATTTCTTTTAAACTTCTTAGTTGCCTAAATAGCTATAGAAAAAATAAGTAGTAACATTTTTTATGAGCAAGAAAATCAGTGTACTGGTAAGGAAGCACAACTTGGAACGACCAAGTTGTTAGAGAAAACCAACAGTTTAAAAATTATCATAAAGAACTCCTAGAATCATTGCAGGAGCTATCTAAATAAACTCAATGAATAAGATAACAAGGCTAAATGGCACCTTTATATAGGAACCTTGTTCATGCTGGCTCATATTTTTGGTATGAGAGCTTGTGAGTGAATCAGAAAATAATTATAGTGTAGTATTATTGTAGAGTAAGATGTGAAGAGATCAGACCTAATTCAAGCCCTGGAGAAAAAATATATCAGTATGGAGTGACTATTTTCGTGATACATGAGCCTGCAACGTAAAATTTTCCAATCGGGACTACTAGATTGCGTCAAGAGGTCAACCTCATAAGCGGGGTTTCTCTCTATGGAAGGAAGGAGGAAACGCCCTAAAAAAAAAGAAAAAAGAAAATATCTTCCAATAAGGTATAAATACATTTCCTTCTTCTGGTTTCGGCAGAACTGTGCTTTGCAAGAAGCAGCTTCACATTATTTGAAGCGAATTTTAAATATCAATGTTTTAAGATTAAGTAACTATTTGCTGAAATTATAAAAAATATTATCTGCTGAGGTCTCGGGCATATTAGATTCGCGGATTCTTGTCCAGGTTTTGTGTCCAGGAATAGCGTAGTATAGGAGAGGCGGCTGGAGGCAACCTTGAGACTGATGAGTTTTGCGGCGATTGCCTAATCTGCGCCGTTGGTATTCGCTGAATAAGGCATTCAGCTGCTCAGTAAACATAAACAACATAACTCTTTGTACTTATTAGCGTAGGTCAAGAAGAAAAATATTGTAGGGGCTGTTTTATTCTTATCTCTAAACATAGGTGGCGACCTTGAAATTCCTTCCTCTGAAGTGAATCGTGTTTCTTTTTCGTGTTATAATTTTTGTGAATTAAAACGCCATTCTACATCTTTGTAGTAATTTTCTATTTCGTGTTAGTTATTGTGATAAGATCTGTGCTATCAGATTGAGTAAAGCAAGCAACATACAGGTTATTTTTTAACTGGATGGTTTATTTATACACTTATGCCAGAAGGTCAAGAACTTCCAACCAGAAATATATTCTCAGAAAATGAAATATAATTTATTTTCAATGTTTCTTGGTAGGCGGAAGGTCAATGAATAAATTTCCAAATTTACATAATTGTAAATTTATTACATATGGCTCTACATCAGAACTAGACATAGCCCAATGAAACGAATGTGAACCATAACGGCTTGGCCATTCCAGAGGAGTTTCACCTTGGTTTCATTCGGCTGAATCATTTTTTAGGCTGCTGAAGACACTTATGATGATCCGAAACATATTTTGTGAATTTGGAATTTTATTCATTGATATTTCGCCTAAACGAGAAACATTGTTGAGATTTTGGTGCAGTATTTATTGTAATAAGTTATGTTCTCTCGAAAACAAAAATAAGCCACTTCCTAACGTTTTATATGCAATATATTCTATTTCTTTATTATAGTCCATGTGTAAAAATCTTTAGATATCTTGTGAAACTGATTTTGGTTTGCATCGTTCAGAATGCAATGACAGGTAGCATTTCTATCCTTGCTAGGACAGAGTGAATACCTTATTTATAACAAAACCTAAAGGCTATGTTATACTATATGCATGTACAGAGAATAATAAGAAATAGAACCTATATTTCTTAGAGATCTGGATGTAAGATTTTTTTTAAACCCCATAAACACCAAATAAATGCTCTCCGTCGTTCTCTCTCCCTCTCTCACTCGCCTTATGGCTATATATATATATATATATATATATATATATATATATATATATATATATATATATATATATGAAGCTAGCACATATATGAAGATGTAATACTCGCGTGTGTGATTGCGCACCAATTTAATTTATGGCAAAAAACGCAGCTGATAATATTTGTTGAAATGTAGAAATAAAGGGTAAAAATAAAATGAGAGATGGAGTATAAAATAGGTTTCGTAGTGGACGACGGTTGGTATAGAGTAGTAAGTGATAGGGTCTGGTAGAGGCATTATATTAAGGCATTTTATTCTGAAAACCCAAACTCCCTAGATATTTTACTTGGTTTATTTTCTGAAATAAAAACATTCCATGTTCATGAGTTTTAATGACCTGCTAAGCTAGGAGAGGCATTTTTCTTTTTACAAACTGCGCACTACATTAATTCTATATGAAAGTAAAAGGTTTTTACCGTGCTCTGATACCCCCCCCCTAAAACTGTGTACTCTTACTTCTTATTCTTTGGGTCTCACGCTTCTTAGCCCCACTATTTCTGAAAAGAGGGAATCGAGTAACACTATTCTTATATTGGGGCCAGTATATATTCCGTTTTTCATGGCGGCTACTAAATATTCTTAGAACTTGCGGCACAAATATCTAAAGCACTCCACTTTTTTACAAGCCGGTCTGGCTTGGAGGGTGTGTAGGGCCAAAGCCCACCAAGCAGGCCCTCAAACCCGTATCACCAAGTATCAATATATCTAATTTATGCCCCCCATAGGATTAAGAGGGTTAATGGAATCGGCTGAAATGGTTATGTCTGGTCTACTTATCCAAGTGGTAGTTTCACCCTCCATCGACGAACATACCACTGGCATCTCTCTATTCGAAATATTAATAACTAAAATTATTTTTTACAAAACAAGTTTAATCTTAATTATTCAATTGTAAAATAGCGATAATCATAGCATTCGCTATCGAAACTTCAGGAAAGAGGAGGACTATAACAGACTAGATCATATTGATCGTCTGAGGAGGTCATGAGGACACAATCTATTGCCTCATTTAGTTTAACAGCAATTTTGTCGGGTATTGGTCACTGCTAATCAGTACTAATTCAACACGTTAGAATTATAAATGACAAGTCTACTTATTTATACAAACAAGTTGTACTTCCAGTTAATTGAAGCTAAAGGACGTGGCGCAAATATTCAAATAACTAATATTTTAAAGGACTAAGTTTAAAGACCCAAGCTCCAAATGTGTTTCGTCGTTTCATAATCCATAGGTTGAGTCTGGAGAGGAAAGTTCTCCTCCTTAAATTGAGGCTGTACGTTTGTATCTTTGAAACATGTTTCCCAGAAGAGGTACCAATAGAGTGCGAATCAAGTAGGAAAGTTGTTGTAATAAAGTTATTGAAACTTTTTAGTGATGTGCTTTATTTTTTGACCGTCTGCAAAGTATGACCTAGACGCCGAAATGTCGCTACAAATGTGAACGACGGGTTTATTCGCGGCCTATAGATTATGATCAATGACTTTTCGGACGACTTTCCATATAGAGGAAGGAAACTCCCCTGCGAAGAAACCAAGAGCAGAAACTATATATGTATATAGTATATACTATATACTCACACACACAAACACATATATACATATATATATATGTATGCATATAAACACGCATACATATACATATGTCTGTCTGTGTGGGGGGGGGGGGCTTGTCTGTTCTCTACCACCTAAAAAATGGGCCGAGATTTATTAAATTTGGCACTAAAATATCATCTAAAATTCATGGTTAGGTTCGTTAACCAGCAGAAATAACCCACTAAAACAACGATTTTCGCGAAATAGGCTTACAAATAAATCCTAGTGCCTACGATTTAACGTCAAATGGCTTTTGGTACATTTTTTAAAGACATTTTTGACGTGGAGAATTGAAAAAATCACGTGCCAGGTGGTTTATTTAACCATTCCAAGTAAACAGGAAAGCACTACTGTTTTGGTTTCGGATACAGCAAAATGACGGATTGAGTTAAACATTTTTACACGCTTGACATCCATCCAAACTATTATGATACATATATATTCGATCGGCTGGAAATTATTGCTTCTACAGACATGAGTAGTTTTCAATTTTTTTCTATATTTTATTATATATCTCTATTTGATAAAATATAGTGCACACGCCTTAGCACTCACGGGGAGGCCACAGGCGTGCCTAAGGTCGTGGGTTGGATTCCCACTAGGGGTGTTGGTTGAAAAGGGTGGTGACTTTATAGATAACCCATCCTGAAATTCTTTTACAATAATAAATGGACGGTAAAATTTAAATAAAAAAATATCTCTATAACGGATAATAACTTTTGGTAAATGGAAGGTGATGAATCGCGTTAAATGAAATTAGAAAAAAATTCGCAGGACACAATATATACGGAGCTTTTCTCAACCCAAAAGGTCAGTGTGAATTTACGATCCGAGAACGCCTACTGAAAAAAAATGCTTTACATCCAGTATAAATTTGTTTTCCTTCCTATTTCAGCATGTTGCTTAAAGCAGACGTTTGCTAGGAAATGTTCAATTAGTGCAAGAGGTTTACCTAAATGAATGGATTTGGTTCACTTAAATGAAAGTATCATTGTTCTATTACTCTGCTTCCAATGACAGATATAATCTAAACATAAACAATAATACACCAGCCACCCCTCAAGAGATAAGCCTGTGAAATTAAGATATGCTAATGTAAACGCACATTCCTTTCTTATCAATTTCAATAGAAGATTCCCTCAGAAAAGATAATCTTCTAATCTTTCAAGGGTTTGATACTATGGCATGGCTAAAAACAAATTATTCTGAAGTAATCTGTCTATTTATAGTCGTTTATTTATAAAGGAAAGCATTTCTGCGCAGCGGAGGTAAACGGTAGAATGTTAGTTTTTTCGGGACTAAATTTGCAGACGTTATAAATATTTAATGTATTTAGAATGGCTCTTCACCGCGGTAAAAAAGCCAATTCGCTGTAAATGCGGCATCATAGCGCGTTTCCATAATTTAGGGTGATTTGGATAGCTTGGAATATATAGTTAATATAAGTTGATGGTGAGTGTGGGGAAACACCAATGGTTCTTCAAGAAACTGGTAAGAGTTGCTCCCCGAAAATTGTTTAAAACATTAAATTATATTGGCGACTTTCGAACACTATTAAGGTTCATCAGCAGGCATCTTATATTAATATAAACAATTTTGGGGAGCAAAAAAACAGGTTCACTTCTGCCGTTTTCTTCATGAATATGTAGTAATATTTTGTGAAACATTGACACACCTACCCAAAAGAAATGCTGAAGGAAAGTTAGCTGAATGAACAGAAAACATAAAGTAGTGAAATTACATCCTCGACCTCTTCTACATCCACTTGGAAATCTATATTACAAACAACAAAAATTGTTTATTATTTCACGTATCTTCTTATACTGGCAGATTCTTATTACAGCTAAAGGCAATGAAAATAACTATAAGCAATGAAAAACTGTGAAAAAGAAACACAAAGATCCGTTTAAACCAACACTTTCGAAGTTTCAAACTCTTATTTCTCTGTCTGAGATCGCACAATTGAAATTTACTACAAAATCGATATTGTAGAAACTGTTATTAAGCTTTCAAATGGTTTCTTTCAGCTTACCGCGATTTCGTGACCTCGTTTTCGAGATATTTATGGAAATATACGAAAATCCTAAAACTGCTCATGTCTGTAATTAATTTTTTATTTTAATTTTCTGAAACGATTATCAACTGAATATGTCGTCTTGAACACCCAAACAAAACACTAGTTAATAAGACTAGTTTTATCTACTTTTTCGGAAAAGGTTTCCGCCTTAAAAATGGTTCTATTCGTTTTTTTAAGTTAGAAAACCTATAACGGAATATCATGACCGGATTGCGTCATGAGATCAACCTGAGGTCAAGCGAGCTTCCTCCTTATAATGGGAAGGAGAAAACGCGTTAAAACTAGGAATTTTCAATCTGGTGTCCTCGGTACGTCATTCGGGAAATGTGGGCTTTACCATGGCAAACAGCTGAAGCAAAAATAATAAAACTTTGAACTACTGTAAGAAATGTTAAAGTTATTAATTATCAACGAGACAATAAATTAATCGAACATAACAGGTGGCTATTTTAAGCGTGCCTATTGCTTATAGAGGCTAACCTACCCTTGGCTGGATTTGAAGATGCTTCCAGAACGCTGAGTCTAATGTTTTTTTCATTCAGCCACCCTGACAACTTAGGATGTGTCTTTGGTTGGCTCAGGAAATGTTTTAAATTTAAGCATTATTATTATTATTATTATTATAAAAGGGATGTAAAATATATTTAAATGGGTGCAAAAAGAGTAGATAATAAAACTGTTCTGTCACTACGAAGCGAATGAAATAATATTAACAGAAAGACTAAATATTTAATAAATCAGAACATAAATGTCAAATATTAAACATTTAGAGTTGTATCGATTCTCGACAGATATAATTACCTACTTTTTGAAGGACGATATTCGATATTTATAAGATATTTCTTTGACTAATTCATTTCAAACATGTGTTCTTGAAAGTAACAAGGCTTTGTATCAACTTTAACAGGTCATCAATCTACTTCAATCTTCTAGTCAGGATACAGCTGATGCATTTCCTTAAGCCACGCCTAATGGAACTAACTCACACTTCAAGGCTTGGCTCGTGGCCATCGAGCTTCGGATTATCCAGCTAAAGAAATATTAGATTGGTTGAAATTATGAGAGTTTCTTAGAGTTCAACTCAGTAATTTAATGGGCAGTTAGATAAATATAAATATAAATATAAATATATATATATATATATATATATATATATATATATATATATAGTAAATAAATGCAAAGCAATGATTCGGGATGTAGGATGCGTGCCCTTAACCTAATCACCACTATTGCTGTAGAATGGTATTAAGGTAGACAAAAATGTATTAATGTAATTTTTCACTCGCCGAATTCTCTTCCTATTATTAATAAGTAGGTATTATTTACAAAACATGTGCTTTAAATCTATTTGAGAGTGGGTACAAGTAATTCGCTAAATATAGTTTTAAGTGTATTTTCAATAAAGCGCAATATCGCATGATTCAAGTTAAACCGCCATTAAGTTATGTCCGACATCTCGAAAATCCCCAAAAGATGTTTCACGCAGATTAATCCCCAATGAATTCAAATCTAAGGTTGATTAATAAAAAATGTCTCGTATTTTTAATTGGTTATTTCATTTACGTAAAGGCGTGAGCACTCCGTGCAAAGGTTCGTGGGCTCGGTTCCCACTATGGGGTGGTGGCTTTTCTTTAGAAAAAAAGAAAAGGCATCGGCCCTATCCTGGCTAGAAAAGGGAGATGCCCTAAAGATGACCCGTCCTAAAATTACGAGCCAATTATAAATGAACGTCAAAATTTATATAAATAAATACAAACTATACCAAACAATACAAACTAAAATTGAAATCGTTACGTTAAAAACTAAATAAAAAATATTTTCGTATTATTACAAAATCAATTATTTCTCTAGATTAAATACTTCATGAGTGAATATAATTTGAATTCATTCTTCAGACAAAAATCAATCAGCCAAGTTAGGAATTAAACCAACATATTCAGATTTAGTCCCCGGAACTACACAATAAGCTACACGGGTTTATTTATATGAAATCAATGTATGATTTACATATTTAAAATGTTCTGTAAGCGAAATTAATTCTTAAATCTTTAGAAAAGGTAGCTTGCAAGACTCACTTCAGAACTTCGATCAATGATTGGGTTTCTTTCATATTTGTACAAGCATATGGTTTGAGAATTTTCCAATTCAACAATTAGGATAAAAATAACGCATTAGTTATAATTACAAACTATTGGACCAAAACATGATTATTAAATACGGATTCAGTATCAGTCTTATAATTCTAACTACGTCTTTGTCGTACTAATCCAGAATTTTGTGGCGTTCATTTAAATCATGGAAAACTCCGGGCATTGTGCATTCAACGTTTTCGTACTTCAAAACAAGTCAAGATCATCAGTTTCTCATCGAGGAAAAATAATTTAAAACTTTTTTTTAATTTATAGAATTTTTCTTCTTGATTTCGCAATGAGTAGAAGGCATCCCTAGCAAGCGTGTTAAATTATTGTTCTCAGAAATCTTACAGATAAAGCATGGTTCTACATTTCCGTGCCTTCTTTTGCCCTAAGTCATCATGTAATAGGCAAAACATAAAATAAATAATTTCAGAAATAGCGGAGCATAGCATATGACAATTGTAAAGAGAAATTTCTACTGGCAACAAGTAATCCTTAACACATTCGGCATGAAAGGGGTGTGACCCGGTGCAAGGAGCAAGTGCAGTCAGGCGCTCAATGTCGAGTCTAATATCGTTTTATCTTAAGAAAAACTATTTTAAAATACTATCGCAATATTTTACTATTTGTCTCATAATCGAAATTAATCACTGTAACGAAGCTAGATAACAAGCTTACAAGCAGCTGGAAAAACATTCGTCTAAAATGTGCATTACTCCAACAAAGTAAAATTGACTTTGAATAAGAAATAGTCTTTATAATAAGGCAGGTTAGTTACCAAATAATGGAAATTATTAATATTATTAGAAACTTAAAATTATTTTTCCCTGAATAAAATTGTTTGAAATTGTAAAATAGTTTTAAAAAATATGTTTATGAAGAAAGGACACAACCTCCAGTATAGATTATATGGATATAGTAAATGTCACATTTATTGATTATGTAAAATGTCCAATATGTTAAGTAAAGAAAGGTTAAACTATATTTATTACTTATATTAACTCACCATGTGTATAGAACTGAGCGGTGATATTATCATATAAGTTTAAGTATCCAAAAATGAATATTACAAAGTAAAATACTTAATAAATTTGGTACCTTATTCTGAGTAATTTTTAGTAAAAATATTGTTGGTCGAGCATCTTAATTAATTTAACTAGTAATATTAATTCTTGCGCTAAGCGTAAAATGCCATTGAGTTGAACTAATCTCATGAGTAGGTAAGTAAAATAGGAAATTACAATATTATGAAATACTTATTTAAAGGAAGGATTAAAACAATTTGCAATTAAATGTTTATACCTCCTCCTAGACCGCCGAACATGATTGCAACAGATGTACTTGAGAGAGTATATAAGATACGAGAAGATAGCTCAGGGACTGGCGATCCTTTCGGTGTCTTCCAGACTAGTGGTGAAGGTTGGGGTGGTGGGGACGGGCGCAGGCGCACTATCGATTTTTACGAAGCCTTTAATATCTGGGAGTAGTGGAGCCTTCTGTTTGGTTTCTGGATTAATTCGAGAAAGGAAAGCTCTGTATGAACTGTTTGTTCAGGCGAGGCTTAAAGACGGATAGAACTGGATGGGAGGAGATAGTCATGGAACTCTGTGTGTGAGCTGACTGGCGAAATTAATTTAAAGCTCCCGCAGAAAGTTAGTTCCAGAGAATTCTATAGAGCCGAGGGGGCGCTGTTAGCTTACAGTGTCGACAGTCGCGCTATTTGCCGGACTTCTGTCCATTTAGTAACAGGATAACAGATACGAGCAGGAGCTAACCATCTCATAACTGTCCAAACCAGTAGTGGTCCAAGACAATTTTATTACGAAAGAAAATCCGATTTTATCCATAATCATTGTGCTCACTTAATAGAGCTATTAAATTGAAAAATGTTTTTCATTGTAAAAAGCCATGATCTGAATTTAGGGAATTTTCTGAAATCCAACTAGAGGGAGGGGGCAACTCACATTACGTTAGAGCAGCGTTTCCTAACCTGAAGTAAGCGAATTGCTGGTGGATTGTACGCGAAAAATAATTAAAAACACAGGGGATAAAAAATGAAAAAAAATAATTAAATATTAAAAATATAGAAACTTTTTTCCTATAATTCATAAACTTTATTGATAATATCACTCTATAAATTTGTTAATATGAACAGAAGATGGTCAACAGTCACAATTGAGTCAACCAAACATCCTAAACACATAAATAATTGTTTTAATCGGGCTTTAATAGCCAATTTAATGCGGTATTTGTTAGTATATCTATTTTTCGGGGTAGTGAGAGTACATGAATACCTGTCAATGATTGGCGAACTGTGAAAGAGTCAGTACATAATCACTCTGGTTCATGGGCGTATATAGGAATTTCGGGGGGAGGGCTGGGAAAATTTCGTGGTGCTGGGACTATTTCCGGGGTATGGAATACGATCAATCTAGAACTTGGTATAGTTTTAGCCAACTAAAACGCTATTACATCCAAAATAAAATATTTTTATTAACTAACTGATCTTATTTAATTTATTTTAAGGGGTTTATGACACATTTTTACCGATCAAATCAAAGTTTCGGGGCGGGGGGGGGGGGGGGGGGCATGCAGCCCCCTCTTATATACGCCCATGCTCTGGTTGCTGACTCTGGACTACAGTCCAGAGGTCTGTCCTCTGGGCTACAGTTTATAGTCGGGTTATTTAAAAGTTTATAGTTGGACTTTTACTCACGATTTTGCTGTACCCGAATCTTTTAATTTTAATAAAATAGTGACCCTAATTTTCACTATGTATTTAATTTGGTAGAATGCCAAATTTCATGAACTAGTCAGTCTAGGCGTGGCCATACCTGCAGAAGGCTCCCTAGGGTTAAGGGTGTAATTTGTATTTTAAGCGCCCCTGAAGAGGCACCAGAGAGACGTGAAACATTTGGAGAGTAATAAAGAATTCTTCATGAATGATGTGTAGTTTATGAAATTTGACCTTCTGTTCACATTAAATACACACTGAATCTTTTAATTGTTTGGAATTCCGAAGAATAATTTCTTATTTATTTAAATTTTAACGTCCATTTATTATTAACTACGAATTTTAGGACGGGTTATCTATAGGTTACCACCCTTTTCTAGCCAGGATAGGGGTTATGCCTTTTCTTTTAATTAATTTCTTATTGACTGGGAATAGTTTTTTCTGCCTTATATATTTACTTTGGACTTTGAGAGTGTCTATTAAGAATGTAGCTGAAGCCCGTTGTACCTTATAAGCTGTAGAATTATTGTTATTCATGGTATGGGATTTCCCTGAAACCCTTTCTAAATTGGAAATGTTTAGGTAAAAGTTTCTGGTCACTGAAGGTTACTTTCAGAATGTTTCCACTTTAACCGTTCCCAATTACTCAGGAAGTTTAATTCTAAACACAATATTGAATTTTACGATCATATCGTCGATACAAATGCAAAGTATCGAATGGGAAAAAACGCATTATTCATTTTCAACCTATACTGATTGTTGTTGTACGTTGTGGCAAACTCTCAAAAATTAAAGAAAAGGAATTATCAATCACTGAAAATCAAACTAACGAATGTGTATTAAGTCAAATTAAAATATATAATAAGATAAAATTCATATAGTCATCTGTACGGTACCAAACCATTTTCACATCGATGTTTTGCATTTGTATCAAGAATATTTTGTCTATCTTCCAATGTGATCTGAACTGATTCCATTTTTTTAAATCTTAGGTCTTCAACAGTGTGATTTGTTTCTTTATTTTAAAAACTCGAAAAAGAAATAAATTGATTGGATAAAGATTGATATTGGTCATCAAATTGTAATCTTCAATGGAACAATGACCTGCTGCATTCATATGCCTAAGACCATTTTCTTAATTTATTATGTTTTGCGAAATTTTGTTTTGACATTTGATTAAGCATTGTCCAGATATGTATAGAACTTCTAGGGTTGCATTTTATTTTTCTAGTATTTTTATAATTTGGATTTATTTTTTTGCGAATTTAAGAAAATTAGTGCACACTATTTTGCCTGAGGCTCCTTCAAAGGGATATATTTGTATTGCTTTCATAAAAGGTTCCGTCTCATGCTGTATGTTTTCTGCAAACTGTCTTATATTTTGCCAGACCCCCATGAGGCTGCTTCAGAAAAAAAAAATCATGGTAGCTGGTTTTATAGCATGCACTTATGAATTTTCATTTGAACAAGTCAGATGGGGCTCTGACAAAATATAACGCAATTTGAGGGAAACCAAATGCCCTGTACGTGCAAGTCTTATACCAGCAGACAAGGGCATTAAAAATAACAATAAGAATTTATTAACTAAATTAGCTCACTTTAGCCCTTAGAGCATAGGACTCAGCTATAATTAGAGGATCTCATAAAGTGCTGCAACCAAAACACACATTAAATTTTTTCCACTGAACCCACACCCTACGAGTTTCTTTCAAACACACCTTCTTGCCACTTCAACATTGTTTTCCCTAAAAAAAAAGTTTGTTCCAAATCTTGGATTAACAGTAAATGCATTAGTGCAATATATTTCTCCAACCTATCTGCCTCTGATATGTAGATAATATTGTACCTCGCCAACAGCCATAGCCACGTTTAATGCACCGGTTCCCGTTGATCACCGAAGTTAAGTAATGTTGGGTGTGGTCAGCACCTGAATGGGTGACCGACGTGCTGTTGGCATTATAAATGGCTGGCAACCTGTAGATAGCCTGGCATTAAAAACCCTAATGTTGATACGCCATTAAACACAATTAAAAAAAAAATATTGTACCTGATGAGCTATTTCATTGTTTCCACAATCATAAAATTAAATACACTGGTTAAGGGTAAGTCGTCAAAGCAAATAAAAGGCTTATCTATTACTCTATCATCCTCCAACTTCTTGCTTGATGAAGAAGTGTTTTTATTTCTTCTGAAACAAAATGTAAACTCAACTTCAGTGTCTAAATCAATGGCTACATCGTCCCACAATTTTGAAATTAATCTTAACTTTTTGAAAATTATTAAGTAAAAATATAACAAAGTGCAGTCATTCCAAACAAGGGTTTTAATGATATATTCTTTTAATTTTAAATAACATAAAAACAAGTATATTTGATTTGCTTTAGTATATTTGATATTGAGGGGTTTGTAACCATTGCAGCAAGAACTGTATGATCTCTTAAAAGTACCTTAAAGTATTATTACTATTTTAATCATTACTATATCTGCCAATGATGCAATAAATATAGCATTCTATTCAACAGGAACATTCATTCTTTACAATTGAAACTAATAAAAACGCTATGATACGATCAGCCTGATCAGATAAGACCCATTTTTTACAAATAGAAATTATATCAAAATTCTACATATAAACTCTTAATAATATAAAACATTTAATTTCTTAATGTATGACAGTATAATATAAAATGAGAAAACATTTTTATGAAGCTGAGGCCAATCTATATATATATATATATATATATATATATATATATATATATATATATATATCAAAATCAAGTGTCTGTATGTTTGTTCCTTATATAAATCCACACTGTTTGACCGATTTTGACCAAGCTTGGAATACTGGTAGGTCTTGATACGGTAAGTCTCGAAGACTAAGTCAAAAATGTCTACCAGCTGTCAGTCTGTAGGTTTGTTCCTTATACAAATCCACACCCTTCGTTCGATTTTGACCAAACTTGGCACACAGGTAGGTTGTGATACGGGGAGTGTCATAGGATAGGTCAAAAACGTCTAACAGCTGTCTGTCTGTATGTTTGCTCCTTATACAAATCCACACCGTTCGACTGATTTTGACCAAAACGTGGCACACAGACAGGTCTTGACACGGGGAGAGTCATAGGCAAGGTTAAAATTGTCTATGACTCACAGTTCGGAGATCACGAGTTCTAAACAATAAACCCAATTAATAATATTGGATTTTAATATTAATTATTTGTTTTTTAATTTATTTTTGCTTTTATAGATGCAGAAAGTAGGTGTAGCATAGCTCGTCGGGTAACAGCTAGTTATAGAATGAAAACCTGTTCATGTACAGGGTTAAAGAAAAAGGTCTCTTTTCAGCATAATTCCTTTGAAAGGTCCTTAATTATGTTTCTGAGGAAGTGGGTGAGCTAAGAACTATTGAAAATCATTCTGTAAAAATAGATGTATTTAAAATATATATCATGGAATTGAGTATGTTTCAAATTATCTTTCCGAGGTGTGGTAAAATGATATATCTAACAGCATAACATCTGAAAAGTTCTTATATCTAATAGTGCAATTACATACGTTTCTATAAATATACAAAAATACATTCACATGTGCTCTAAAACTTGATATAAAAAAAATAAGTCATTTTAATTTTAAATGCTGATTAACCTGTGCACTGCTATAAAGATTTATACTAAAGAAATATTTTTTATTACACTACCCTAACCTGTTCCAATCCTTTATCACAATCAAGACAGTAAGTATACCTACAATTGGTTTCAGCTTGATGTGAAAAGAAAATTCCTTTGAAGTGCCTTTAAATGGGGGTAGTCTAAATGTAATTGTAATTAATAAATATTTTCTAATAAAAAAATCCACAAATTACTGAGGAAAGTACTAAAAATAACAGTTAAATAAATATAAATGTTTTCCTTTTTAACCTTTATTTAACTAGCTGAAACAATCTAAAAAAAATGTCTTTTAGGAGAATACCAACTTTCAATTCTCACTTTTGAATGCTATGTAACTTGATGTGTTGAACAAGAACAAAAATGTATTTGTTATTATTATTTGTTGTTGTTTATCATTCAATGGTTTTATTTCCTATTATTTTATTACTTAATTGTTTAATTTGTAAAATTATTCCGATAACTGTAAATTATTGTAAATATTCTTTGATGAAATAAAAGGCTATTTCATTCATTCATTCATTATTATTTGGAGTTCTGGTGGCTGTGAGTATTAAGGCATAAGAACACCGCCTAAATTTGTGGGTTCGATTCCCACTTGGGCTGATGGCTTTAAAAAAAAAAAAAGAAAAAAAAAAAAAAAAAAAAAAAAAAGGCGGCAGCCCTATCCTAGCTAGAAAAGGTTTGTGACATGTAGATACTCCGTCCAACTGATGGACTTATACATAAATCTGTCATGTAGGAGCTTCGTAACTAATTATATTCCTCAGCCAGTAATGGAAGTATAAGGCACAGTTCATGACAAAAAAACTCAGGATCCGAAAAAGTCAAGAAAGGATGCCAGAGTTGATTTTAATCTATTAATTTTTTTTAATTGACAAAATATACAAATACATGTATATAATAGGTATATATTTACTTAAATTCTATGATAGTATTTCATTTCATTTTTGTATGGCATATCTGTAACACAACCCAATCTTAATTGTCACATTACAATCATAACATGTTACTAGGCACAAATATTATTGTTTGAATTATTAATTAATGGTTCTCATCATTGGCATTCTGAAGAGTATCATTATTTGTAAAAATAAAAAATAAATGAATATTCAACCCATAGACTGAAAGATTAATTCCACTGCTGTAAGCGGCGCTAATGGCCCAGAAGTCGATGCACCATAAAAAACAAAATAGAACTGTTCCACTGCTGTAAGGTTTTTAGGATTTAACAAAATACACCTTTTGTAAATTCTCATAGATAAATGTTATCTATATCTGTACTAGACACATTGAAAATCTTTAGATTCTTAAAGCATCGGTTCAGAAAAATCCCACATCAAGTTGGTGTTTTGATTTTCTATATTTATCAATGAATATTTTAAAAAAATATTTATTATTTTATCCAACAATTAAGTTGAGTTTCAAATTACTTAACAACTGTTCCTGTAAAAGAACCATGAAATAACATTTCATTAATTAATGCTAAATTATCGAGTGAGATTGAATATAATAATTGAGATTATTCTATAAGTTAAAAAGTATAGTATAAGTATAATTCATTAATAAACACTTTGGCAAAAATATGACATATTTTTTCCTAGAGTGATTAAAAACTAATTAAAAAATAAACTAATTTATTACATAATTCTTTGAGAAATAAAGCATTTATAATTAAAAACAGAGGAATGCTCTTTACTTAGTAACTATTTATACTGGTTTTTATTGAAACTTTATTTACTTTTGGATATAAAAATATACTTGTCCTTACAACTAATTCACATACACTTTCTAAAAAGGTAAATAAAAAAGTTTCATGTAAAAAATAACAAATAAAATACAAAATTACATATTTTTCAATAAAATAATATGATTCAATTAGAATATTAATCTTTGGTCATTTGAGCCCACAATAAGAATAAAAATGGTTTATAATTGTGGTCAATATAAACGTAAATATTTGTTAGCTTCTTCAGGAACTTATACATATTTTTTATAACTAAAAAGGAGAATAAATATTAAAAAAATATTGCACAAGATAAAATCATATCCTTAGAAACAAAATATTTTACAGAAATGGCAAGCAAATAAAATGAATTGTCTTGAATTCTAAATTCCACACATTGCATTCATAATTTAAAATACAATCGCTGTGAGTGTTAAGGTGTTATTAGGTGCCTAGTGTCAGGGGTTTCATTCCCACAAACCTAAGATAAACAAGGCTAACTCACACAAACACAAATATTCATTTTTAGAAAAAGTATATACATATATTTATTGCCAGCTGAAGAAAATAATTTATTTATCATTGATTTCAACAAATTCGTACCAAACAACCCTACTTTGGTACAGTTTTTCTTAAAGACTCAGACACACAGGACGGGATCTGTATCGTAGCAGGCAGCAATCCAACGATCGTCGCGGGGGGTCTACGATAAGGGGACATCACATGGGATGCGATATCTTTGTGAGAAATACAGTTCTTAATTTAAATAAAGAATATATATTCAACAAGCAAGAAAGAATTCATATAATCTTTTATTACAACAACATAACCCCAAAACATATTATTTTCAATGAATAATTCAGTTTCCTCACTCACTTAATTGCGCGATAAATCTGTAATTTTTTACAACTGTATTGCCCTGCAAAGCGATAAAGACTAGCTCGTGGCGACAGATCGTCCTTAGTTTGACGGGGTGGTCCTATACTTTGTAGTAGGTCGCCTCCCTCCTTCGGTCAAATACAGATACAGAACGTGTTCTGTGTGCCCGAGCCTCTAACGTTTTATTTGAAATAAATAATATCTTGTTTTTAATAATATTTTATTAAACAAATTTATATATATAGATTAGACATTTAAACTGTAGAAAATAAACTAATTATAACAATTTTAACCTCATTAAAAATACTATAACCTTAGAAAAACATTCAACAATAGAACAAAATAAATAAACACAGAAACAAATAAATAAACAATAATTATTATTCATCACAAAAATATGGAATGAGTGAAGCCAAATCATCACGTTCCTAAGTGAGAGAATAATAGAAACTTGAATGGAGTTTAAAAATCATCATCCAGGAATCAATCTCTAATTGCTAAAATTAGCATTGTAAGAAAAATAAATGAATATTATACCCTGATATTTGATATTAATAAACTTAAAACAATTTTCAGGGTATGATCATGCTTTTGTATGAGTAGAATAGAGAAATATGAGTATTACTGAAAAGTGATATTTCAAGCATCATAATGTTTTGATTTGTAAAATTCAAACATAATACAATATTCAAAATAAAGTTTAAATATTAAAAAATCAAGAGACAAGTAATAATAAAAAAGAACAAAGGTTTTTAGAAAAGAGCTTTTAGAAGTTACTGAAGGAGTAATTACACAGCCTACTCCTTTTCAACTAAAAATATTTATAGTGATGGCAGATAAGAGTTTTGTTTAAAACACTCGTGTGTGACACGATATATAAGTTATTTCAATATGATATTTTGACCTAAATTGTAGGGTATCAGGGCTAAAAACAACGAATTGTGCAATGTTAAAATTGAACCTTATGACAGTATTTAAGTGTTGGTAGAATTTTCCAACATATTCATTTCATTATAAGAAAATAAACCAAACCAACAACGATCTACCATCACTATAAGATCGACAGTCAACAATCTTACAATTTTAGTAATAATAATTATTTTCACTACTATATAATACACAGGGCAGTAAAAGCTGTCAGTAACTTAAGTTTCAAATCATTATTTTTTAGAAAAAATAGCTTGCCAGGCTGGGATTTAAAGCCCGAATCTTCTGTTATTCACTCGAATTGGCTCCTATTACACTATAGGGATGGGCGATAGTCGATAGTTCAGCACTATCGATAGGGCGATACTATCGGCTAAAAAATATCGATACTATCAATAGTTATTTGATAGTGGCTTTCCATATTCCTTACATGCCTGTCCAATGAAGAATTTAATGTTATTGAATTGAATTATCTATTACTTGCAAGGTTAGGTGTATTTATAAGATTGCACAAAGGTTTAAAACCAAAAACTAATTTATTTAAATTTATAAAAAGCATTCCCAAAGAAAAAAAATATCAAGAGGCACATAAAAGTGCAATTATTTTAAACTGTTTTAGTTTTTCTCCTTGAGCCACATACTACCAGAAAGGATTACCAACATTTCCACTTTTTTTTGGCTCAGTCTGTTCCGCAGCTCAGAAACGATTTTTCCAGTGGCTTGAAAATAGACGTTCTAAGGCTACAGGCGAGCCTGGAACACAAAGATATTTTCTGGCTACATTATGTAGTTTGTTGCATTCACCAGAAGGTTATTTTTCAGTATTTAATTCACCAGACGTGTCAGTATTTAATACCACAGCCCTCCAGATGCTGAGAACTTCAATTCTAGAAAAAAAGTAAAAAAATATCGATAGTTCTTGACTATCGATATAAACTATCGACTATCGATATATCGATAGTAACTATCGACTATCGCCCATCCCTATTACACTACAAGAGGCTTCTTATTACAGCTTCGCAAGTTAATCATAATCCCGAACTCTTAGACCGAAGCTTTGGCTCTATAAGAAGAATTAACTTTTCATAACATTATATAAAGCCCTGTAGTATAATGCGCAACACACCAAGAGAGAGAAGAAGAATTGGGAGATTCTGGGATCAAATCACAGCATAATAAATTCATTTCTCTAAAAAATAATGACTTCAAAACATTTATTCGTTCATTTGAGAATAAGCGATGGAATTTTTACTTTATTTTTCCAGAAAAAGACAGCACTTTGTCTCTTTGTGTGAGGGAATAATTCAACAAATATAGCTGAAATAATACTGATTCAATTATATTTTCAGATCAATTATATCACAGTTCACATAAACAATGATTGCCTTAGGCAAAAAGAATCTATTTTTATTTATTTTAACGTAGAAAAATATTCTGGATTATATATTTGAATGATTATTTTGGGGATAGTACTAAATCATTTATATTTAGTTTGATGAGTATGAAAATACTTTATACTTGATCAAATTTGGCACAAGAAATACTTTTAACAAGTGAATAATCAAAATGTTATTACTTCTAAATACCAATTTATTTAAATCAAGCCCTCTCTTTTTATGGATCTCAATTCTACATTTACCAAACTCTTAAAAATATTTAAAATCAGAAACCCCTGGTCTCTAAATCTAAATTGGCTTCAATTTTAAACAAGTTAAGATTTATTTAGAGATCTACTTCATTTTGTTATCTCAAAATAGAGGTTTCAGTGTATATGAGAGTATTAAATATTTAAAAATAACAAGTTAAAACTGAGCAGAAGTGTGTCCCCCTATCTCGTTTATGTGAATTCTTATTTAGGTAGTTTTGTATATATTTTGATCAATAAATTAGGTTTTAGATACTCTCCAATTCAGTGAAGCAAATTTTGAAAAGAATAGAATTAATAAAAAAAAATGCTAAACTATAATATTTAATATTTAGATAGATAGATATTGCTGGGTGGTAGAAAATTGATGTTCACAATGAGAACTAAGAAGCCAAAATCTCCACAGTTCTTTTATTAAAAGCCAAGCCTCCGAAGCATCTGTCGCTCGGCTGAAGAGGACCCATTGTATGGGCTTGAAAATGGGGCTATATAAATATCTGAAACGATAGCTATTAAATAAATAACTGTGGAAATTTTAACCGTTTATTTTTCTTGGTGAGAATTTAATTTGTAGAAAGTTATTCGCTGAGAAATAGTTTAAATTTTCTAAGTTTTATTTATATAATCTAATGCTGTTGTTAGTATAATTATTAATAAAAGTATTATTCTATCCATAAATAGGAAGGTTTACCCATTAATGCTTCACCTTGTCACAAAAAAGACTCTCCGCACAAAACTGATTTACTGGATAATAGAAAGTGGAGTATCTAGGAAAGGATAAACTCCTATCCATGAGGCGTCCACGGCTTTCATGCATGTAGATGATTCACTAGCTAAATGCAAAGTTACTTCTTAATCTGGACCACTTATTTCCAAGGGCATTGAATCTCTCTGCTTCAAAGGAATACTCATCTATAACAATTTAAAACAATATCATTAAAGAAGAAAATGAAATAATAATAATAATAGAAAATAGTTAATTTCCAGAATATCATGTCACCTCCTTTAACGTTTTTAACCTTTTGACCGCTACATTTAATACAGGGGCATTTTGCTTGTCCCTGTGTGGAAATCATTTCATAATTCTTTTTATTCTTTCCCCCTGACTATAAGCGTTATTTCTCTGTGGTATTTTCACTCTCCCCTAACAGATTGATATATATATATATATATATGACTCCCTAGCTTCATAGCCACTTAAAAGAAATAGGACAATAAACTTAATTTTGTAAATGGTCATAATTTTAATTACGTTTATTCATATACTGAAATGCCAATCAATGTTTTTGTGACCCACATTCTCACCACTAGTAAATTGAGCAATCAGAAGCTCAACAAATAGAAAAACTAATTTAATTTCAGGTTATATATCTTTTATTGACACCTAGTTCCTGAAGAAGAGCCCAAAGGAGGTGAAACTAGTAGAACCAATAAAAGATATGTAATCTATGAATAAATTTTAATCTTGTAACTAGATGACTCTGTTTTATAGCCAAAGCTATAAAAATGATTCAATTCAATAAATATGATTACTTCGGTGAAAATTTATATTATATCATATATAAATTAAGAATCCACTTATTTGTACCTTTGAACTGATGAATCTTTAGGATATATCACAACTATCTTTAGTAGCGTAAATATTTCTCATGATTTCCCTAAATGACTGATCATTCTGGGAAGAATTCCTTTCATTACAATTGTGAAAAATAAGCCTCTCATTCTTGAGGTAATATTCACAGACAGGTCCATGACAATAAACACAAGAATCAATGGGGCGATGTGTTCTATTGAGAAAATGCTCAGAAACTGCCTGAAGTTCCCTGGAAAAATGTGATTGGCATTCTCTGCAGAAATATTTTATTTCTTCTTGAACAGGAGCAGTCAACGGTTTTTGATTTCGATAGCCATTAAAAAGTGGATGAATGGCATCTACTGTCAATTTTTCGGTGGACTTCGAGCTGTTAACTACCTTTGATTGCCTAGACTCCATTTACGAAATATTCAGAAAGTTCAATCTTCACAAGCACTCCCACAAGCCATATTTAAAATTTAATTTGCCTTTTTAATTAAGGAAATCTAACATTCACGTATCCCTTTAAAATTAAATCACAGCTAAAATTAATTGACATATTTAAAACTTGCTCTGTTTTTCTGTATAACCTACCCCTTTTGTAGTAAGAGGTTAATTCCAAAGAGTAAAAATTCTAGAATCAAAGTCACCAGGGTTGTCAAAATATTAACGGAATTTCCAGTCAAGTTCATAGAAATGCGGAGTTCAGTGTTCATAGAAAAATTCAGTGTCAATTGATTTTTTATTGGTTTATATGATCCCCGCCTATGTCCGTGGGTTCGATTTACCCACAGATTTAAATGGTGGCAACCTTAAGATAACCTGTCCCACTCATCTTAAATCTGTATTATTTATACACATGGGCGTATACAAGGGGGCTGAAGCCCCCCCCCCGAAATTTTGATTTGATCGGTAAAAATTTCATAAAACCCTTAAAAATAAATTAAATAAGATCATTTAGTTCATAAAACGTGTTCTATTTTGGGTGTAATAGCGTTTAAGTTGGCTAAAAGTCTTCCAAGATCTAAATTGTTAGTATTCCATACACCGGAAATGGTCTCAGCCCCCTCCGAAATTATTTTCTATATACGCCCATGTTTATACGTGAGTCTTAATATTTAAATAAAGAAATTATATGCCAAGATAAAAGTTGTTTCATTATTCATATTCATGTATTATGTTTTAAAATAATTTAAATACATTTATTTATTTAAATTTCAACATCCATATATAATTGTCACCAAATTTTAGGACGGCTTATCTATAGTTACCACCCTTTTCTAGCGAATATAGGGCTGATACATTTTATTTTTTTTACATAGAAAAGCCACCATCCCTATTGAGAGTAGAACTCATGACTTTAGTCACGAGTGTTCACGCCTTAGGACTCACGGCATTTGGGCCTCCCATAAATACATTTATTTAATTTTCTCAAAGCGAAATCTTTGAATAAAACGATGCTATTCGACTTCACACTTAACGGGCGTGTAAACGTCTGCAAGATACGGACCAAAATACTGCCCATTAGTATTTTCATTGTCAACCTGAGCGTTATATAGAATAAATAAAAGAAAGGAATGATGACCATGGGTGAGGGCATCGGCCTGATAATAATAATGTATAGAATTAAGACAGCGGTGAAAGGGGACTGGAGGATGTTGAGCAAAAACGCGTGGATGCAAGAACGGGCACTTCAACCCAAGGAATAATATTTCAACAGTTTCATTGTCTTTCTTATTGTTACGTAGTCATCCTATTTTACTTATTTAATTGTTCATATTGAACATTAATTATAATCTCAAATTTATATTACATGAACTGTTGAAGTGATATATTAAGAAAATATTACATTTTTGTTTTTATTATTATTATTACCGGATCTCCAAATTGGAGTTCTGACGAAGATTGTACAACAGATGATCCGGGATATTGTATTTGACGTCATGCATTAATCTAATATTATTTTTGGAGAATACCAGTCACATCGGTAGCACTGGCTTGAGAACATTCGCTCATAATTCTGAGAATAGCCCTTTTGCGCTGTACTTGGAGTTTTGGTGGACGGCTTGATCGAGATCTATTTTTCACTAAATCCATTTTCGCTTATCTCTTAAGAATTCAACACACTGTGGTGTGCCCAATATTAAATGTTTGAATCATATTTCAGGTTTACAATTAATTCACGATTTGATACATCTAAACAATCGGTCAGTGGGATACCGATTATACTGACAACTCCAAGAGATAGCAAGCCACACAAGGGCTCAAAGGCCAAACCCTCCTGCAACCCATTTTTTTCTCAATTACTTCTATTATGAGCAGAGAAGTTTTTGTTATTATTTTTGATTTACAATAAATATTATTTAATAATATTATCTAAATAAAGTCCGTCACGCAGGAGCTGCATAACTAAGCACTTTCCTCAGAATTTGGGTAGTGTAGACTGCTTTCCAGAACAATTTGCTTAAAATATCCTACATAAATAAAATAAAAACGTGAATAGTTCCCATTTTGTAATGAGTAACTGATCAATTATTAATTTGCATCCAGAGTTATGTTTACACATGGTACCTACTACACTACGTAATAAATACAAAAATCCTCATATTATCGTATTTTGATCTAACGCAGGAACAGGATACAGTCACTCTAGTGGTAGAAAGCGCTCCTTTCGGCGGCTTTGTGAACCTACGTCTGCCGGCTTTCCTATTCAAATATATTACAAATTAAACCCCCGCTTTCCGATTGACCGATTCAGCTCATTTTTACAACACTTCTTTCTCATGAGTTACCCAAGACGTATACCGCGTTTCGTTACAATACAGCAGAAATTACGACCGGTATGAGTATATTAGGAATTTGGGTCCGGAGTAAACCCCCCCTTCTAATGAACCGATTTAGTTTCTTTTTACAACACATATTTACCTGTAGATTACCACTACGAATACCGAGTTTCGTCGAAATATACCAAAAATCACGGCTGGTAGTGGCGAATTGGTATTGTGGGTCCGGAGTAAACCCCCCGCTTAATGAACCGATTTCGTTTATTTTTACAACACATATTTACCTGTGGATTAGCACTACGAATACCGAGTTTCGTCGAAATATACCAAAAATCACGGCTGGTAGTGGCGAATTGGTATTGTGGGTCTGGAGTAAAACCCCCCCTTCTAATGAACCGATTTAGTTCATTTTTATATCTCACTTTTCTCTCTATATTAACACTACGAATACCAAGTTTCGTTGAAATATAACAAATATTACGGCTGACATAGTCAAATAAGTGTTTTGGGTTCGGGGTAAACCCCCCCTTCCGGTGGACCGACTTTGGTGGTTAACGAACTCGTTCAATCGTTTGCTAATTGAATGCTATATACCAAGTTTCGTGACGAAAAAACAAAAACTCTGGCCGCTATCGTGTTAACAGACACACACATATATATATATATATATATATATATATATATATATATATATATATATATATATATATATATATGCATATATATATATATATATATATATATATATATATATAAATTTTAACGGGGGTCATTTTCGGTGTCTACTAGGTAGGATCGATAAAGATTTAAAGAAATTTTTCAAAAATTCCGTCATGAGTCCAACCTCAATAGCTACTTTCCTTCGGAGGAAAGTGCTAAAATGAATTTGAACAAAGTAAACTAGCTTTAATGGCTGTTTCTTAAATTATATTGAAGGATCCTCATAAAAATATCCCATTTATTTCCAATGAAATTTTTCTAATATGATTTGTAAGGGATGAGCGGAGATTTTTTATCTTTAAGTAAGTTCTAAGAAAATCTCTGCTCAAATAAAAAGCGCCAGGACACAATATTAACATCTTTATTAGGGATAGAATTCTTCGAGAAACATTGGAATTTGGAAAACACCAACCAAATAGGACGGAAAACTACTGAACAGACGTAGAGAAAAGAAACAGTGATCCCTGCAAGAATAAGCCTTTGTAACATGCCCGTATAAAAAAAAAAATAATTTCGGAAGGGGCTGGGAGAATTTCGGGGGGGGGGCTGACAACATTTGGGGGTATGGAATACCAACAATCTAGAACTGGGAATTGTTAGCCAATTAAAAAGCTATTACACCCAATAAAAACTATTTTCTGACCAAAGTGATCTTATTTAATTTATTTTTAAGGTTTTTATGATACCTTTTTACCGATTTTGGGTCGGGGCTGCAGCCCCCTCAGCCTCCCCCCTTATATACGCCCATGCTTTGTAATAGTTTCTCCCTTTCAGACATGAAATGAATATATACCTGTGGCACGTCATCGAATGTGGCAAACAAAAAAAATCCGGAAAACAATTTAATTTTCGGTTGCTCGGAAATCATTCGAGTCGAAGAGGTACGCCTAGACCAATCCGTACCCTCACGGGGGAAAAATCACGAACAAATAAAAATTATCGAAAATGACTTAATACATAAATGGAGCGAGTTTGGCTGGCAGGTAGAGCACTCGACTCATATTCTGGACGGAACGAGCTAAATATTTTATCTTCTAGTGTCGCCGTTCGTGGGTTGGAGTCGGGGTCCCAGACTCTCCCTAGGCCCACCCGGCCTTAATGGATACCTGAAAATCATATACATTCCACATTAGAAAGCCGCTTAGTCAAGAATCAGATAACTCTACAGTATCTGCACCCTTTTTTCTTAAAACACGAAAGGAATCTTATCATCTTAGTTTTCCACAGTGGTTTCATTTACAGAAAAAAAAAGAACATTTCATTATTTTCTTTTCGAGGAAACTTTCGGATTTTTTTTGTTTGCCTAATGCCCTTGATTCGAGAAGAAAGCTCCTTTTTTCTGCCTCTATGGTTGGTATGATAAGAGATAAGCTGTAAGTAGATATAAGAGAGGTGTGTAAACAGGAGATAGGGACTGGTGGAAGAGAAAGTGCTGGCAGAACCTGCCTCATATGAGCAACGCGGCCTTTTATTTGACAGAGAAAGTATGAGTATTATTTATTCTTAGTCATCCCATTCTGCAGGCTTGATATCTTCTTCATGGAGGCCAATAACCTCACGCTCGAGGTTATTTTCATGAAAATATAAACCCTCGTTATTAAAGTAAAGCCGAGGATAAGTTAAATGTATTAATATTGGAATTTTATCCTTTAAGGCCAAATATTAAGACATTATATACAAAGGGAATTTATTACCGGCACGTTTAACACACTTTCCGAGGGAACGTTTTTGGACTCACATGAAAGAAGTTCAAATACTTCATCGATCCTACTTAATTCAAAAAACAAAATTATCCAGATTAAAATATTTATCTATTTATTTCGTATTTATAGTTTGTGCGCCACATTCCTATCATCTGCTCTCGGGTTAATATGATCCCCCCCAAAAAAAACATAAATGTGAAATAGAGGCCAAGTTCCTGCCCCCACAAAGAAACACTCCCTTCCTCAAAAATATCCCCTCCTAAAACCCCCCAAAAACGCCTTACCATTCTACACTCCAAAAAAGTAGTATGAGTTAGTGTATTAATTCAACCAAAAATATTTGCCAATACAAGATATGATACAAGAAAGAAATGTCCAAGTTCATTACTTAGAAGACCTCATAGTTACTTACTAAGAACAGTAAAGACACTTCAACTGAACTTTAAAAACAACAATAAAAATACTTATATCCAGTTACTAAAATATCACTTTCCTCAACCAGGTATAATCTTAAACTTGGCAATGTTTAGTTTTTCTCTAAAGATAATTTCGGCACAAAAAAAAACATTTCTTTGTGGGGGCAGGAACATGGCCTCTATTTCACATTTATGTTTTTTTTTGGGGGATCTCATTACTTTTTTCTAAGTATTAAATAGAATTTAGTTGCTGCATACCTACTGGCTTTTGGACTTCATATAAAACCAGGGTCTTTGGATTCTGCATAAGGTTTTCCTTACTGCTTGATATTTGATACCAATAATCAACCTACATACATCTAATCACTAGATTAGAAAAGTTAGAAGCTCTTCCAGATGACATTACTCTAGAGGACAAATTGATTGCTCTCTTAACTAAACTAAGAGTAAAACACAGGAACCTTATCCCGAGGATAAAGATCACAGTAGGGAAAGTGCAGAAGGCCTTCAAGAAAAATATAAGAAACAAAGACGTTACATTTTGGGTTTGTAGTCCTAAACTTTGTAATTTAGATGGCTCGACTTTGAAAAACTTAGTATCTGCTTTGAAGTATATTATGCAGTGAACCCCTACGACTTTATTTACTACATTTAAGAAAGAAGTCACTAAAGTTTTTGTTAAGATATGTCGAAATGTTTTTTAAAACATCAAATATAGGTTCTCCTTACCAAGACGATTCATTTGATACCCCACATGATGGGTTTCAGAAGGAATGATGGCATTTCGATGGGACAAAAAGTAGAAAATGTCATAGGTAATATGACACTCCCGTATCAAGACCTACCTGCGTGCCAAGTTTGGTCAAAATAGGCCAAACGGTGTGAATTTGTATAAGGAACAAACATACAGACAGACAGCTGAAAGACCTTTTTTACCTAGCCTAGTGCATTCCCCAGACCAAGGCCTACCTGTGTGCCAAGTTTGGTCAAAATCGGTCAAATGGAGTGAATTTGTGTAAGGAACAAACATGCAGACAGACAGCTGATAGACGATTTTGACTAGCCTATGAAACTACCCGGAGAAAGACCGACATGTGTGTCAAATTTTGTCAAAATCGGTCAAACGGTACGGATTTGTAAGAGGAACAAACATACAGATAGACAGCTGGTATACGATTTTTACCGAGCCTATAAGCGCCTAATTGTTTTTAAAACATCAAATATAGGTTCTTCATACCGAGACAATTCATTTGATACCCCACATCATGGGTTTCGGACGGATTGATGAGTTTCCGAAGAAAGTACAAAACTGGCACGCCCCCGCCCCGGAAGCGGAGTCAAACACAACTTTTCGCGATTTTTCGATTTTTTCCTTTAATAACGTCTTCATATCTATCTTCATGCAAAATTTCAAGTCTCTAGCATCGTGGGAAGTGCCTAATAATTTTGATGAGTCAGTGAGTGAGTGAGTGAGTCCTATAAATCCCGATTTGCGTTCGCTTATATCTCAGAAACTATTCTATATAGAATTATGAAAATTTCCAGTTTTACTCACATCTAGTAGTATAATACCTGTGTAAAATTTCATAACTTTATCTTTACCTGGTTGAAAGTTATGAGAGGGTAAGTTATGGGGGGTTCAACGTTTACCAGCTCTGACAGATTACAGAAACAAAAAAGTCCGTCACGCAGGAGCTGCATAACTAAGCACTTTCCTCAGAATTTGGGTAGTGTAGACTGCTTTCCAGAACAATTTGCTTAAAATATCCTACATAAATAAAATAAAAACGTGAATAGTTCTCATTTTGTAATGAGTAACTGATCAATTATTAATTTGCATCCAGAGTTATGTTTACACATGGTACCTACTACACTACGTAATAAATACAAAAATCCTCATATTATCGTATTTTGATCTAACGCAGGAATGGGATAAAGTCACTCTAGTGGTAGAAAGCGCTCCTTGCGGCGGCTTTGTGAACCTACGTCTGCCGGCTTTTCTATTCAAATATATTACAAATTAAACCCCCGCTTTCCGATTGACCGATTCAGCTCATTTTTACAACACTTCTTTCTCATGAGTTACCCACGACGTATACAGCTTTTCGTTACAATACAGCAGAAATTACGACCGGTATGAGTATATTAGGAATTTGGGTCCGGAGTAAACCCCCCCTTCTAATGAACCGATTTAGTTTCTTTTTACAACACATATTTACCTCTAGATTACCACTACGAATACCGAGTTTCGTCGAAATATACCAAAAATCACGGCTGGTAGTAGCGAATTGGTATTGTGGGTCCGGAGTAAACCCCCCTCCTAATGAACCGATTTCGTTTATTTTTACCACACATATTTACCTGTGGATTAGCACTACGAATACCGAGTTTCGTCGAAATATACCAAAAATCACGGCTGGTAGTGGCGAATTGGTATTGTGGGTCCGGAGTAAACCCCCCCTTCTAATGAACCGATTTAGTTCATTTTTATATCTCACTTTTCTCTCTATATTAACACTACGAATATCAAGTTTCGTTGAAATATAACAAATATTACGGCTGACATAGTCAAATAAGTGTTTTGGGTTCGGGGTAAACCCCCCCTTCCGGTGGACCGACTTTGGTGGTTAACGAACTCGTTCAATCGTTTGCTAATTTAATGCTATATACCAAGTTTCGTGATGAAAAAACATAAACTCTGGCCGCTATCGTGTTAACAGACACATATATATATATAGATATATATAAATTTTAACGGGGGTCATTTTCGGTGTCTACTAGGTAGGATCGATAAAGATTTGAAGAAATTTTTCAAAAATTCCGTCATGAGTCCAACCTCAATAGCTACTTTCCTTCGGAGGAAAGTGCTAATGAAGGGTGGACATAGAACAGAAGATAGCAATTACTAAATAACCAGTGCATGATCCTCAATATTTAATAAATTCAAAAATGTATATATATCTTTGCATAAATGCCTAAATTAAAATATATTATAATATTAATCTACTTTTACCAATTAAAATTTTAACTTAAATTGTTATGTTTACCATAACTTTGGAGTTAGGAATTCCTTTTTTAGACATTTTGAAAATGAGAAAAGAACAGATTTAAAATATCACCAGTGTTTATTTTGTTTTCTGCAATACACAATTGTAGATAGTTATAAATGTCAGCTATTAAAATTATCGTCATTTTCAACAACCCGTCTTCTCGGACGGTAACGAAAATCGAATGACTGTTATTACGCGGCCTTCGTTGCAGTCCGCTTCTTCTGAATGGGTCCTTATTAGACGGAGAGCTGGTAACGCACGTATCATAAAGTGTTTTATGCGCCTTGAAATTTTATTTGGACGTAACGAGCCATTCGACAGGTCGAATCTTAAGTGCTTATTGAATCGATCTTTAGAAAAAAAGTTCCGATATAGAATTATTCACAGATTTTGTTATTCACAAATACAATTAATTCGATCCACAATTAGGCAAGAATAACCCTCACGTCACTATCTTTCATCATAATAACCCCCTGCAATCGTCAAAAGGCGACTTCATCAAAAGAGGGCGCGGAATAATTACATTGACATTTTAGAGCAGACCTACACTTAACTTTATATATAAAAAAAAAATGCATATTGTGCGAAAAAGTAAGGTACTTGCACATTAGCGTCAGCACAGGTTAAAGAACCAACTCTCTCTGGATCATCACCGGGCCAGAGATCTGGATCAAGGCGTCAATTGACGCCAATATGGCGACGGGATTATCAACGATTTGGGTTGACTAGAGTTTCAATATAACCTTGAGCGAGCAAGAACGCAATGCACTTATGTTAATGGCACAATGGCTATGCGTTTCCGCTCGTTCAAGGTTATAGCGAAACTCAAGTCAATCCAACTCGTTGATAATATAGATCAAGGATAATAATAATTGAAATAGACCAATAGAAATGTGTTATCCATGATCCAGCTCTCTGAACGAGACCCACATCTGTAACCTGCGCTGAAGTTAATACGTAAGCACCAAAGTAATATCTATGCCACGATACACCTTACCTACCAGGATCACACATACATACTTGCTGCCTCTCAGAGTCGCTCAATCGTAGTCCAACAACACTGAGGTTGATCGCCAGCAGTTCGTTTCAAGAGAAACATACATAAGGCGTAAAACCAATCTTGGAAACTTCGTAGAAACATTAATTCAAATGCCGGTTAAACATTAGCAAAAACATATTTCCACCATGTGTTTTCTCCTATTGGAGTATTTAAAGGTTAGATTGGATTAAACCTTAGTTTTAGAAAATTCAACTTTTTTTCCTATTAGAAAATATGGTTCATTAGTATAGAACTAGATCAAGGATCTGTGCCAAAGACTCTCTGAGAAGAAAAATTACAAAGAAAACACGCCCTGAGAGTAGTTGCTGTGTTTTATAGCATCAGATCCGGCAGGTGAGAGAATGGAGAAGTGAAAACAAGGGGTGTTACATTCTCAAAAACATTCGTTCTCCGGGATGTGGGTCCCCCAGGTTGGCCAACCTTCTCTCGACAACTATTACGAAACGCTAAATAATAACCGTTACTAATTTATTATAAGGAAAACTCCACTCAACTCTCAATTGTAATTTTCTGCAATACCTTCTCCCTTCCAGGTAATCATAAGTCTCATGGTATTCATCATAAAATGCTTGGTTGTTTTGAAAGGTCAAGTTTGTTAATCAGCAGAATCCATCCATTGGAACATTTTTTTTTTTTGGAGGGGGGGGGGGACAAATAAATCGTAGCAATTACGTTTTTGCGTTAATTTTTAAAAAGAAAACATATTTTATTAACATTCATGACGCCAACGACCATAGCCACGTTGAATGCACCGGTTCCCTTAGATCACCGAAGTTAAGCAACGTCGGTCGTGGCCAGTACCGAATGGGTGACCGACCACGTGCTGTTGACATTATAGAAAAGGGTGGCAACCTGTAGATAGCTCGGCGTTAATAGCCAACACACACGAAAAAAAACATTCATGACAAGTTTTGGGATCTTGGTATAGTTTCTAAAGATTTTTAGAAAAACCACCATCATAACATTTTCTAATATATTTCAAAAACGGTTAGAAAATCCAACCATCGAAAGTAGCCATTCGAAAATTTACTCAAATCTCTAAAAAAAAACAGTTCTCAATAATTTCATTGTGGCGATCTTGATCGGTATTTTTTTATTTGATTTTAGCAGTAAAATAAATTGACCAGTAAATAAGATGCTTAAAATGAGAAACGACTTTTGGTTATTTTTAATAGAGCTTTCAAAGCAGAAGTCCATGAGGCCGAGTGCGTAATTTCAGGTAATTTAAGTATTCTATGCATAATAGCGCCTCAAATTTCAGTAATTTATCTCAAACGGTTGCAGAGATATTAGCCTGGAACATCGAGTCTGGGAGACCCTTTATATGTTTGAAATAAATTTACAATCGTTCATTCATAATAAATAAAGCTAAAATGTTGTATGTATTAACATTTTTTTTATATTATGTTTTCTCAAAAATATAAAAATAAAGCATGTTCATGATAATTAAAATAGGAAAGCTTTGGGGAGCGCCTCACCTATATTGTGTCCAGCTTCACGCCCGAGTACTGACTAAGAGGAGGCCGGGTAGAGGGTCTGCACGGTGACATGAAAACATTAGATTTATTAATATAATGGGTTCTGGAAATGTGGACTAGAAACGTCGGCACACCGGATTGCATCATGAGATCAACGTTATTAGCGGGTTTCCCCCTAAGGAGGGAGAAAGGAAACGGACTAAAAAAGGATGCTACATGGAAACTTGTATGAATTTTGTAATAAAATAAAATAAATAAAATAATGGAGGTGGTCTCGTGGCTAAAGCCTTTGAGTCTCATGCGGGAGATGGTGGGTTCGATTCCCACCGGCAGCAGGGATTTTTCTCATGTCAGGGACCCTTGAAATGCTGCTGGAAGTTTTAATTATGTTAAATTAGGTTTTTATTTTTTTTTTAAAGAAGTTATAATGGTTATTTTTTAAATTGTTTCATTCGACCTTCCTAATCTAATTATCTCCAATAAACGTTGGAGGGTTAGCGCGTTTCTTCAAAGTGTGATTTGGAAAATTTAGAATACCAAATATTCAAAATTTGTCCAAGTTTAATCTGCTTTTGAATGTTAAATTTCAACGATATCAGTGCTGATATTAAGTTAGATGAAACATAAAATATTATTTTATGTTCATGAAATAAAATGAACATAAAACATTTTATGAAGTGATTTTGACTAGGCTTCGTATTGGACACTGCCATCTAACCCATTCTTACTTAATGGAAAGAAAGAAGAGACCAACCTGTGCAAGTTGTAATGAGACTTTGACAATTAAACACTTACTGACAGACTATAGACTGCGTAGCGACTTCCTCACGACCTTCACGACTTATTGACTGATGGTAGTCCATACATCGACACAATACTCAAACACTTTAAGAAACTCAACTTATATGACAAAATATAAATTTTAAATTAACTCACATTAATTTACATCATTCTTTATTTTTTAACTTGAACCTCTTATTTTTGTAATTTGTAATGTTGTTATAATTCATCTTTTTTTTTTTTTTTTTTTTTTTTTTTTTTTTTTTTTTTTTTTTTTTTTTTTTTTTTTTTTTTTTTTTTTTTTTTTTTTTTGTCATGACTATGCCTGTGTGGCATTCGAGTTCCAGTTTACTATATAAATAGGCATGAATATATATATATATATATATATATATATATATATATATATATATATATATATATATATATATATATACACATACATATATATGTTCCAATAAGCAATTACTCGAGCATATTTAAATACTCAAATTAGTTTATTTAATTCTTGCTGCTTTTGTGTTTTATTTTATCTGGTTTTTTTTTGTTGTTTTTTTTTCTTCATTATATTTTTTCTTAATTTAGTTTTTGGTGTTCTTTTTTTTTTATTTGTTTTTTTTTTTTTTTTTTTTTACTAGACTGAAAACTTTCCTTCATCATGAGCTCATCGCTAAAATTGCGAAGCTCAAAATAAAATAAATAAATAAATTTTATGTTCAATTGTAAAAGTTTGTGAATTATTTACACGTAATTTAATAAACAGGAGAAACAAAAAACAACAATCTGGCCAGACAAAGTTCTTGTAAATTTAATTAGCTTTCATTTTTTAAAAAAATGCATTGAAATCGGTTAAGATTTGGAGGATGTAGCCTTTTTTGAAACACGAAAAGTCGTTGAATTTTCATTCTGAGGGGCTAAGACCCCGCTTTAGCCGGTGTTAACACTCTTTTCTAGCTAGGATAGAGCTGATGTTTTTTTTTTTTAAGGAACAGCCACCAACCCTAGTAGGAATCGAAACTGCAAGATTTTGAATGTCAACATTAATTTTCATAGAAGGAAGACGTACTTCTTGTCATTGATAGGTAGTCATTCGTCGAATATAGTAAGACTCACTAACAATATGGTACTAACAAGGTGGCGAGAAATCAAAAAATCTCCAAAATACTATATATTTATTTATTGTGTCCCGCTTCAATGGCGATAACACAAAGAACCTATCCTCTGAACTTAGCTATTCTAGGAAATCAGCATGGTTATTGGTGTTGGAAGTGTGTTTGGTTATGTAATATTTTAGATGTAGGGTTCACCTATTAATAGTGCTTAGTATCGATGGAAATATAATATCTTATAAGCCAACATTGCAGACGTTCATCAAATAAGGTTGTATAGTCCTGTATTCTTGAGGTAAGTCAGTATAGTGTTGATGTATTGGCTATCATTGCCCAGGAGTTCTTGCATATCATACGGTATGTTGTAATTGCTTCTTCTCTGGCAGTCTGTCAGTAAATGTTTAATCGTAAGTTCTGTGTTACATATGTTGCATATTGGTTGTCATAAGAAATTCGTGGGTAAGTCGAGTATGTCCAATCCGTAAACGAGCGAGGACAACTTCTCGTTTATTGTCACGAAGACTGGATGGCCATTCCTCAACTGTATTTTTTATGGTCCGAAGTTTATCCACAATACTATACTTTTGGCATAAGGTTTTGACTTCCCTCCATTTCCAATGTATAAACAATGGTCCATTTCTAGCGGTACCGTACTCCTATACTTCTAAGAATGAAAATAGGACCAAATCCCTGAAAACCTTCGGCCATCGATGAAGTACTCCGAAAATTCCAACATCCAGCAATTCCTACAAAGTATAATTATCATTCTCGGAAGTTTGAAATATCTCCTTCTAATAAATTTTACTGAACTAACTACTTGGGCTCATTTTTCTTTTGAATATTGCCTGGTCTGATAGGCGTCTATTTTAGTTTCATGTTTCTTATCTAAACGTTTACTTAAAACAAACCAAATTAATGGTTAAAATATGACAGTGAAACCGTGTAATTTGGCCGACTGACACATATGTATACAATTTAATTAATACCTAAGACGTGGTTGAAAAAGCATGGAGGCCACATCACTGCAGAGTGGGGATGACGAGAAAGTCGAAGCACCGGTACTACTGGAAGCAGTCACTGTGGAGATGGTGAACATGAAGGTTTGTCTGATAGCTCTTGTTGCCTTCTTCGGATGCAGCTATGCACAACGACCTGCATTTGGAAGGTGTCCGGATGTAGTCCCCAAAGAGGATTTTGATCTAGAAAAGGTACATATAATAGCGAGCTATACAGTTACACGTATATACTAAATATTTCCGGGTTCATGATTTAATGCTTGAATATTTTTGCAAAAATGTTATTATATTTAATAAGAAGTGTTGACAGATAAGATTATAACTATTTTGATTGTGGTGGCTTTTTTTCATAGTAAAAAAAAAAAAAAAAACCATCCTAGATATCACGAATATTGTAGAATTTGATACAAAGCACAAAAGCGATGCTACTCGCCGTTTACGAATCCCACAATTAAACTATAATTAATCCTTAACGAAATTATCATTTTGGCCAGAGTGGCAGTAATTTTTGTTTTCTTGTATACAACATGCTTACCATAATCAAAATATGTTGTGAAAATAAGCAAAATCTATCTATTAGCAGTGGGTGTTTACTGAAAAAGCAAATTCTTTATTTAATAAGTGATTTAATCTGAGCTCCATTTACTTTACATGGTACAATTTACTTTGGAAGCAATAAAAACTCATGCATAAAAATACAATTGTATTAACCATTATGGCCGAACGCCAAATATACAAACGCTATTTATTAGTTTTAATGTGATAACATAAAATCGAAATCACTTCAAAAGTATCGAAAGTATGACTTCTAATTGAAAAAAGAACCAGGGAAAGAATGTGTTACTCGCAGCAATCTTATCAGTCATAATAATATAGGTAAAATTATTGTCAACATAGCAATTGCAATTTTAGATCCCATGGAATCCACCATTGCTCCTTCATTGCCCAGTGTGCCTTTCAGCATGAAGTCTTTGGACACATCCATCTCGGCCTGTAGCAAGTGCCATCTTGCTTGGCAACGTAGACGTAACTCCACGGCTTGTCCAAGTCTCTAGACATAGTCATCGTATGACAAGAGGGTTAGTATTTTTCCAGTTGGTTTGGGCTCTATGATACTCCTGGGTTAAAAACATGGAACTTAACATATTCTCTCTTTCCAACAATATAGTTGTAGATTTGATATTATATATTTGGTTGGCTTTTTTCTTCCTATTGGACATATATAGATAGTCATTCCTATTTATTACTGTGCCCAAATATTTGCATTCTCCTGTAGCCTCCAAAGATTCCCCATTACACACAATATTTGCTTCCTGTTCTTCTCTACCTAGATGGAGTATCTGGCTTTTTTTTTTCTTTTTTTACGGCACATCGACATCTAGGCCATTAGCGCCGACATACAATTAAGAATCGTAAATTCTTTCATAACTTTTACTGAAATACGTAAAATTAAAATTGTAAATTCCTCTAGGTATTTACCTGAAACGTGTAAAATTAAAATCGTAAATTCGTTGTAAATTAATAATATTTCTTAATTTATAAAATTTCATTTTTCTACAAGCTCACTTCCTTTTATTTCATTTTTAATGTTTATTTATTCCCCCACACCAACCCCTATTGTGAATAATATTCTTTAAGACGGAAGTGGAGGCGATGTTAACTAATTGGAGGTTAAATATTTATTAAAATATGAGATTAGTGAGAGAGGAGTAAACTAGGGGGAGAGAAAGCCAGGAGTCGTCTTTAGGGAAATGCTCATCGTAAATTAATGCGTGTTTTTCCTTTATAAAATAAAAGAGAATAAAACCTATAAATTATGAAAAGCTTTGTTATCCTCTAGAGGGCCAAGTACCTCTGGGAAGTAAATACTATTTATGCTTCAATAAATGCTAATTTATAAACTGCTAAACATAATTTATTCTTGGTCTTTCCTAATTTTGTAAAGAGCCATTCAAAGTTTAGGTCGTGAATTAGTTAAGATTGGTAGCTCAAATGTTTACTTCTCCAACCAAGTTCCTCTCCGAAAATTACTTAGCTAACAATTCCTCTGATGTTTGTATTAATACAAGTAAAGAGGAGGGACTTTTTGAAATTGCTTAATTATTTATAATGAAGTTTTTTGGACGTAAATGAAATTAAAAGAAACTTTTATGTTTTTATTCAGGGACACTTGTCCCTTAGAAATAATTTCATATTAATTTAATGTTTTGAGTAATAAGTATAGATTAAAACATGATGGATACTTTTATGGTTTGGAAGGGAAGTTTTGGGTTAAAGCTAGGTGTAGAGTCGGGATATAAAGGTTTCACGGTCGGTAGAATGTCATGTGGTGGGAAGGCATATAAAAACCAGGGACGGAAGCGGGTGTTAAGGGAGTGAACAGAGGATTTGAATTTGAGAAGTTGAAAGATAAAGGTTGGGAGTCTTTTGAGGCCATAGAGGCGACGACAGGGAGGGAACTCGTGGTAGAAGTGAGATATGAGGGTGACCCTGGGGATTACGAGGGTAAAACAGTACATGAGGCATTTGGAATATCCACAGTACATCGAACAACCTTAGTCGATGGGGGAATGAGAGACAGGTCACAAGGAGTTGCTGAGTCATTGTCGGTAGTAGGCGAGTGAGGTTTAACTGCCTGAGGATAATTGTCGACCGACGGAGATGATATGTCAATAATATGTGATATGTATTATGAATTTTCCATGGAGGTTTGCGTCCATATATGGTTCCGAGATTTTTCCTGAGGTGATACATTTTATAGGGGTGTTGTTGAGGAAAAGGGTCGAATAAAAGGGCTGTAAGCTATTATAGGATAGACAACCTACCTCAATGGCTTTGTTTTTTTCTAATGTACTGCATGTTTGATAACTATTTCAGTTAGTCGATCACATTCGGCAATTAAAGGCAAACTTTATGACTCTGGAAGAAATTCATTGAATTATTTTGAACCATGAATAAATTTGAATTATATAATTCAACCAAGAGGTAAAAGGTAAAACTCACTAACATTATCAAACATAATTTATTAAGAATCAAGAATCTCTTAGTTCAAACAGCCAATTCTGGAGAGTAATTTTTAGAACTGAAAAATCTCTGCCCCTGCAGATTATGATGTTGAAATAAGAACCGGTAAGCGTCTCCCTGGCCAGCTTCCCACATGATCTAATTCTTACCACAGATCTTTAAAGGTTATGTTTTGATGAAAAGAACTCAGGAAAAGAATTAAACAGTTTTTGAGCTGATTTTTTTTTAATCCTTTGTATAATATTGCATAGCTTGAAAGTTATGAAATGAAAAATTCTCTAATAATGAGGAAGAGGGAAGAAGTGATATGAATTAAACATCACCTTTGTCCAACGAGTTTCCTTGATGATGGTTCTGTACTCGCTGGTCCATGCAATATTTCCCCTTCTTATGCAAGCATTGTTCATATAGGCAGTCTAATTAGTTATGTTTACTTCCTCTTGCTGAAGATAATATTATGGCAATTTCGGAAGTAGAATAATTACTTTACACCTGCTGACAAAACCATGTTTATTTGTTGCTGATTTCCTGTGTTTGGCACAAAAAATAAAACGGTTATATCGTCGATACAAATGCAAAGTATCGAATGTGAAATTAACCACTTTCCTGAGTGAAAAAAAACTTTAATTCCTTACTTTGCTTTTGGACAGTCAAATACTCTACAGATTCGAGCTTTTGACAGTGGTTACTCTCCCCTTTCACTGAGTGAACATTCGAGAGTTTACCGCACAACAGTCCAACAGCAATCAGTAGAGATGAGTTTTTTCACATACGATACTTTGCTTTTGTATCGACTATATGAAATTTGATTTAAAACTAGCTGTTACCCGGTGTGCGATGCTACACCTACTTTCTGCATCTAGAAAAGTCCAAATAAATTACAAACCAAATAAGTAATATTAAAATCTAATAATACAAATCTGTAACTGTTCGGGTTCACAGTTTCGAACACGTGACCTCGGAACTGTTAGTCCGAGACGATTTTAACCTAGCCTATGACACTCTCCGGTTCAAGACCTACATGTGTGCCAAGTAAGGTCAAAATCGGTCAAACGGTGTGGATTTGTATAAGGAACAGGCAGACACGTGATTTATATATATATATATATATATATATATATATATATATATATATATATATATATCCAGTGATCCAGTAATTAAACTTTTAGGTCAATCTGAACGGGCTACTTATATTTGAAAAGGATATGTATCGAGTTTGGTTGAAAGGAAGTAAAAATATTATAAGGGCAAATTAATAATTTGCTTCTAGAGTAAACTCAAAGACCTAACAGGCCAATTTAATTTATTTTACAATAGATCATTCTCTAAGCCCGCTGTATTCCACGTATCGTCCCTACCATGTCAAACTATCGAATATGAAAAATATCGTTTTTAGATTCGGTACTTTGCTCTTGGATTGTGGACGATACGGCTTGTAGCAAATTGTCACAACTCTAACTCCTTTATAGAAAAGCCTTTAACCTTAAACAATGTATCGAATAAGACCATTTTTCAATATATTACTTCGTCAATGGATAGAATATGTTCGTTCCTATTTTCATATTCGATAGTTTGACATGGGAGGGACGATATGTTCGTTGTGTAGCAATTTATCAAAAACGTCGATCGTTAAGGGCATATTCAAATTAAGATTTTAAGAAATGTTCTTCAATTCTTTCATGAGTGCAAACACTCTCCATAGCAACGTTACTTCAGAAAGAGTTAGTTCACAACAAGTGCTATACAATTAGAACTTCCTTCTCTTCACTCCTCAGCGGAATCGGGTAGCAAATAAAATATTTTTCAATGTCATTGACAAAATAAAAAATAACTATCTATAAATAATGTTCGCGTCGTTATTACATCAGACCTCAATTCAATGATTCCATGAATGAATGGGTTTAAATTGGACAGTTCCGGAATGTTCAATAGCTGTTATTACATAAATGTGTAGGAAGAGACGTGCTTTCAAAGGTACGTAAGTTCATGTGTAGGCGGGAAAAATAAATAAATTAGAATAGAATAAATATTTTTTTTTTTTTTTTTTAAATCATGACATGTATGGTAATAAAGAAAAGCACACCCTAATCCAAAAGGATGTTCATCTGTGTAACATGGTTACAGGTTAGGGCGCTGAAGACCACGAGGTTTTTCGCCGTAGTTACTTCAAACAAACAAACAAGTTCCAGAATGTGATAGTTTAAAAATCTAAACTTACACAATAGCAGCTTCATAAATTCGAACCAACTCATTCTAAATAGACTATGAAAACTGCATTGAAAGTAGACGACGTTAAATAAAGTACATTTGCGAAAAAATTGAAATGTTTTAACTATATATTCCGTTTTAACTATATCTTCGCGCAATATCGGCTCAAAACTGGTCCAAATATGGTGAAATTCGGTACAAAAATACTTTGTTTTAAATAAAAGATCAACCAGCGGACCCCCCTACCGTAGTACCATTTGTTCGGCGAAAAGAGATAGATTTTACAGATTGGCATGTATAGGCTTCCTGCTACATTTATTTACAAATATTTACATTTATTAGGTTAACATGATGTACATACATGGTTTGGTTATAGTAGGTTACTAGGCCACGAGTCTAGACGATGAGGGTAACCAGGAATGGAGAACGAGAATAACTTATTGATTCGTGGATTTTAGTCGCCAGAAAAGCAGGAGTGGAAGTAATTCATATGTGGAAAGGCATATGGAAACCGGGGTTCGTGTGAACCTTCAGTAACGATCAAACCGCAATAAGGGCTCTAAACTTTCATATTAATAAAAGTCTATTTAGAGAAAATTTCTCGAGAATCACTACTCTCAAAAAAAATTCTGCAAACTGCCGAATCACACAAAATTTGTAAAATCTTATTTCCTTTCCACCGGCCTATTCAGAACTGAGATTATCTCTCAATTTTATAACATAATTGGAAATTTAAGGGAGGGAAAGAACTGATAAATATAACTTACTAGCCGAATACCCGTGCTTCTTCACGGCAGATAAGTAGTTATTTTATTGCGTTAGATAATGTATCAGCAAAATTAACGCTACTACATGATTTTTACCAGTTTGTTATAGCATGGTCCCTGTCATACTATATGTTATACATCAATTGATAAGTAATCAAAGTATAATGTTTCTTGACATTGGGACGCTCCGGATCAGTGTCAAGAAACAGATAACCTAGAGATACCCCGTTATCTATATGTTACCAGCATGGGCGTATATAAGGGGGGGCTGAGGGGTCTGCAGCTCCCCACCCCCCGAATATTTTTATTTGTTGGTAAAAATGTGTCTTAAACCCCTTAAAAATAAATAAATGAAATAAGACTTAGTTCATAAAAAATATTTCATTTTAGTTGTAATAGCGTTTTATCTGCCTAAAACTATTCTAAGTTTTAAATTGTTAGTATTCCATTCCCCGGAAATGTTGCCTGCCCACCCCCTCCAAAATTATTTCCTATACACGCCCATGGTTACCAGTAACAGCATTGTAACCGATATAGGTTAAATTTCGTTGTCAATAATAAATGTACGTTGAAATTAAAAATTTATGTTTTTCACATGTCATTTGGAAACAGCCATTATATTTGCGAGCATGACCAAGAGGTGTTCTGACTGGGATGCTGATGGGCGAGGAGGCTGGGCAAGGGTTCGGGATATTATTACCTCGGATGCACCATCACCAGGTATAGCGAAAACTCTATGGGGGACACATTGAAATGAACCGCAATTAAAATGGTGATTTTCCCCCTCATAGCGTAAACTCTATGAGGGACAGTTTATTTCTATTAATTCAAGGACTGCTATCATAACAGCTGTTCTTTATCGTCCTAGCAACGCATGCTATCTAGGCTTGCCTGCTCTAAACAACAAAAACTTTAAACTCCTCTAAAAATACTTAAAAATTCGAATATCAAAAAATCCTTTCTTATCGGGCGTCTACGCTCTATAGGAAGTGTCCTTGCAAAATTTCAAATTTTTCTGTCGAGCGGTTTGGGCTGGGCGATGATAGGTCAGTGAGTGAGTGAGTGGTATTTGACAAATATATAGTAGATACCATGTTTATTTTTGTAGTATTATCAGTAATAAATGAGAATTATTCTTGATAAAAACGATATTTAATGATTACAGTAATACATTAAAGTTGAATAAAAAAAAGAAAAGAGATTTACTTCAAAAATGTCAAACGTTGCTACACCGGGCCTCCTAGAAGGTTTTAGGATATGTTAATACTTTATTTTATTTGTCTTCTAGTGTGAAAATGGTTAAATGGCCGAAAGGAAGAAATTATTTGGCTTGTGATGAAGATCACAACGATAAGGTGATTTTAGAATGTATATATGTATGTGATTTTAAGGAAATTCAAAAGACCCGGCACTGAGCAATGTTCAACGGTTACCTAGAAATGCACTATAGTTACTTAAAAGACAGATAGTGAAAAATATAGAGGTTCCTTATTTACTTGAGAGATTGACACGTTTCAGCATGTAGCTTTAAATATCATGTGTTCATATTTATGTATACCTATATCTATCTATATGTATATATATATATATATATATATATATATATATATATATATATATATATAAATTTAGATTTGTTTGTTTGTACTCTACCGTCCACAAAAATGTTTCAATTTCCCACAAAAACACTTTGCCGAAAACAAAAGGTCATATAGTTAAGCAGCAGTCAAAACAAATCACTGAAAGCTCATGTGGAAAGTAATAAGCGCCTGATTCGAATTTATGATATTGTGTTGAAGAAAAGAACGGTTGCTAATCTAATCATATCATTTAATTTCGCGGTTTAATATGAACGCTTTCAACCTGTCAGCTTTCTTCGTTCTTTCTTAGGGATATTAGGGGCGCCATTCTATTAAATCACGGATGGAAAATACCACAAGAATAAAATCATGTAGAAAGTTCATTCCCCCAATGATCTCGTGAATAAATTATTATTATATTGCGATGGTCAAAAAAGTTTGGCGCGCAGATACTTCGGATTGATAGCGCGTTTGCATATCGTTGTCTCGTGTATCACTTGGAATCCTTGGAATATGAACAACGTATTCCTATTTTTCCAGTTTTTTTGTATTGAAAACCTCAATTTGATGATTACCTACTCAAATGGAAGAAATAAAATGCCCCGCAACAGGCGCCGAGGCCTCAGAGGCGCAGATATTGTAGAGGTATCTGATTCTTGGCCATATGGAACACTAGTGAGATATTGAGGTCACTACTATACTCCGACTGCCTGATTTTCTCTTTTGCAGTTACCTATTAAATGATTAAGACTGTATGGGCCTAGGAACGATCTGGGGCCCAGAATCTAACCCCCAAACGAGGACACCAGAAGATAAACTATATAGAAGGCGTCTAACTCATTCCAATCAAATTTCTAATATAAGCGACCTCATAGATGTTTAAGTGGCCATTTGGCACAGAAAATATACAGAAGCTGTAAGTGGAAGTGACTCAACCCCCTCCAACGAGAATTCGTTCTTAAGAAAAACGCTACCACAAACATGACAGAAGACAAACGGAGCTTTATTTGCAAACACATTTTCCTGCTAAAAGGAATTAAAAAACAATAAAAAGGCATGGGAAACCAAGATAAAGGCGTTTATAGGAACGAAACGTACACTTTCACTGAGTTCTCCAAATAAGGTTAAATTACATGGTACATGGTTTTAGTGATGCTCCTGACGTGGCACTAAAGGTGCGAAACTAGTAGATATGTGTTTAAGAAAGGTAATTTATTAATTCACACATATTTTATTATATTTCGCTTTCTCTATGCAATGACGATGTTGGTTTGACCCCCTTAAATGCAACATCCGAGAACTGTTTTACTGGCAACAATGACGGCTACCAGGCGTTGAATGCTACTCCATCACTACCAGACATAGCAGTCTGACTTCCGCTGTCAGGGATGGGGCGAAAGTACGTTTTATAAGGCAAAACCGGGATGTACAGCCAAGTTCCCCAATTATCGGATACGCGACGCTCGACTTGTAAAGATCAGTTAGTACCTTTTTCCTCAAAGCGTTCTTCCGTACACGTTTTATTTGTGTATTTGTTCCTCCTGACTATATCCAAACACCATTTTAGCGCTTAAATTGTCATTTTTATTGTAGATGTCATTTGATCAAATATATACATTTTTAACAATGAATTGAGTTTATTAATACGAATTTTCAGCGTAAATAGTCTGTACCTTATAAAGCAGAATATAAAGAGGTTCTATTCTAAGTTTATCGGTTCACATTCGGGGTTAAGGATTTCCTGCGAGACGGACTTCTTCAAACCATGTCGGTTGTAAAAATGTGGAACCTAGGCCATCGAATATCAACGAATAAGGTTACCCAGCTTTATCATTGAAATTGGTTCAGTAGTTTTGAAGTGAAACGAATAATCGCATGCGGCCAGTCTGAAACAATTTCGCATTTATATTATTAGTAAAGGATTCTGTTCAAATGCCATAAAAAAAAAAATAATAAAAAAATCATAATTTGGTTATTAATTATTTGGATTACTCGGTTATTAATAATTAATATGATGTCTCATATTACTTAGTTGGTTTTAATTCGTAACTGCATAGTTTTTAGCGCGTTTTCTTTTTCCCTCCGTAGGGAGGAAACCAGGTTATGACGCCGACCCGATGACGCAATCCAAAAGAGATGAGTAGATAATTTCATGTTTCAGTACACAACGATCACGAAAATAAAAGTGGTCCAAATTTGTATTTATATTTATATATAGCACTAGTACTTCTAAAGTGACACAACTCAAAAATCGGTGTATTTCAGTTGTCTATGAAATGCATTGGTAAATATCTCTTTCATCAACCACCAAAACTGTATGTACTTAGCTTGAGAGCTTTTATGCTAGTCGGCACTTGTGTCACTCTTCCTGTCTTAATCCTATTCCCCCTACATAGGCAAGAGTGAAACATTTTTACTTGAGTCACTTTAGAAATACAAGTGCGATATATTATTTTCCGCATCTCATTTACAATAGACCAAGGATTATTATTATTCTCCACTATTTTTAGGAAATCGCATATTTTTTGTTTTCTCGATAAGTTTAAATTTCTCCTTTAATATTTATCTCTAAAATATAAGATGAAATATAGTTGTTATCTCTAAAATTGAAGATCTGGAGGCAGTTTGAATTCACCATTGTAGAGTATCAAATTTCCTGTAAGAAGGTTAACTTTAGGTTTTGAAGAGTGCTGACAAAGGTTCTTTCCAATGCTTTGAAACAGAAAAGAAACAGGGATATGAAATGAATAAAACCCCTATGCCTCATAGTCACATTTCCTTCAAGTGTTGAAATCCCTCCAAAAACTTCCTTATACAATAAAGTTTCAGATGGTGTTGCCACACAATCTCAAGTTAACTATAATTTTGGTTCCTCAAAATTGGCCGAAAAGAGAAAAAATATGGATATGGACTTCGAAATGGAATTACCAAAATATGATTCTTGATAAAATAGGGAACGTTTCATGATACCATTTAAACTAATTATTTTGTTTGTCTCACTGATAAAAATTACATCTTTTCACATGAGCTTAGTGGCCAACGTCAGACTTTATGAGATGAGATGGGTAGTGAATCTTCCAAATTGGTTTTTATTATCCAATTTAATGCAACGTTAGGGGACTTCATCGTCCTTCTTCAGCTATAATACTGCTTCATGCAATTATAGATAAATCTATACAACATGGCCCTAGATTTACCTATAATTATGAAGGAGGACAAAGATGTCCGAAACATTGCATTAAATTTGATAATAAAAAACAATTTGGAATGTTCACTATCCATCTTTAATTCTACCCATCTCACATGAATATACCCTTCCACCATCTTCTTAACTTTCTTTAGTTTTATTTTCATTTTCTAAACTGATAATGATGAAGTTGGTTTTCATTCTCTCACTCATAGGAGTTGGCAAAAAAAAAAAAAAATAAAAAAAAAATGAGCTAATGACAAACAATTTCATTTTGAAGGACAAAGGGAGAGATCCACACTGTTACTCAGAGAATTCATGTCATTGAGACTAATTACATCTGCACTATGATATGGTACTCGGTTTTATTCAGGCTAGTTATTAAATAGTTTTGTCTCTATTCATTGTTTTTGTCTTTTAATTCATAAGAAGGAATTTCCAAACAAAACTTGTTCTGAAACGTCTAGGTTTTAGAATTTTCCTTCTGGCAATAAAATTAATAATAAAGAAATGAGATGAAACTCAATTGATTCTTCCATTTTGACATAGGTAGTTTTATTTATAATAATGATTGATGATGAATGTTGGAAGCATTTCATATAGAAATTAATTAACAATTATTAGCCTTGATATTTAACATTATTACTAATACTTGGTCATTAAAACTGTCATATTAGCACATCCCACCCTCCATGGGAGGTAACCTGCTTATGAGGTTGACTTCAAGACACAATCCGGAAGTGCCAATTAGAAAATTTTGCTTTTCTGAACCCATACATTACAAAAAAAAAAAAAAAATCGGTGGTTTAAATTTGTATGTATATATATATGTACGGTATTCAATATATCATTTTTAATCAATAATGAATAAAAAAAAAAGTTCCGTTAGTTATTGAATGACGGAATAATGAATGAAAATATTATTCAGAATGAAATAACAATTTTATTCATTAGTCATTATTATATTTTTAAATATTTAAAAAATGGTAAATAATATCCTGAAAGCTATTATCTCCTTTTCTTATTTATATAGTAAAAAACCATCAACCAGACAAAAAAAAAAAAATAATGAAAAATATGGAATTTCATTATCCATACTCTAGGCATTCGAATAAGGGAATAATAATCTACACTTTCCTCCATGACAAGTCATTTGGAAAGGGGATTCATGATAGCCTTCCAGTTGTCTTTTCAAGCTTCTCCACCCTTGGCCATACTCCACCATGCAGGACCTTCTACTTCTGAAGATGTCGCTTCTTTTGACGTCATATGGTACTCATCCTATCACCAAGGTGGTTCATCTATTGTCTTTAAAGCGGAGAAGATGTCCTGCCCATTTCCATTTGTAAAGACACATCCTTTCCAATCCAGTTCCCTTTCTTATATCTTAGTGAAGAGATAGTCAACCATTGGGAATGAGAAGGTGTAGATGATTGGGTTCGGTCATTTGTTAAATAAAACTACTAATTTTATAACTAAAATGTCAAAGGCAAAAACATATTAAACATTTTAGTCATAAAATATAGTTTTATTTAACAAATGACTGAACTCTGATCATCAAATATCATTCCAATATCTGATCATTAGATCTTGTCTTTCCTTTTAACATTTGTTTGATTTCTCTCTATTGAGTTCTGCCATACCTTCATTTTAATCATGTGGCTTCTGTATTGTTATTATATAAAATATTAATAAAAATCATATGAACTGCAGATGGAAGGTTTAGATCTAGACTTGAGAATGCACGAGGAAGGACTTCGATCATATAATGTTATTGGATCATGTCAGAAAGGGACCAAGCAACACTACCAACATTCCAAGAAAACTATCCTTTCGGATGATACTTACTGACATAATTATTATTTTCTGTTACAAATTATTATTATTATTATAAATAAATTAAGGTATTTTTTTTTTTTCATTTCTGAAGAATGGAAATACAACTTAATTTCTTCTAAAAATTGGGCCCGGAACCTTTCTGATTATAATGATCCAATTAAAGATCTACCTTTTCTAATAATATATATACAAAATTGTAATCGTTTTTTTTTTTTTTTTTTTGTTTTTAAAAATATTTTACCATGCACAGGGTGTCTACTACGTTTTTTAAAGCCAATTCGGTACGTTTTTGTGACATTTTCACGATTTGAAAAGAAAATTTCATGGCCATTAAAAAGAAAATAATATCAATCATAAAGCATAAGCCTTAACTAATAGATTAAAATTATTTGTAATCTTACATGGATTACCATGATATCTATAAGCTTACAATTTTTACATACATATATTTAAACAATTAATAAGACTGCATAAAATGTACATCTTATGTTAGAGAGGATAGTTATATTAATTTTAGAAGTGAAGAAATGATTATACTAAAAATTTTACAATTACTATAGAATTAGCAGCCTCAAAAACATCGAACAATGATAGCAGAATTCAAAATTTCTAAAAATAATACTAACTAAATATTTATTGTCAAAGTACACAATTTAGTTAATTATTGTGTACAGAATTTCAATTTTTAAGTCTGCATATATTTAAAAAATGTATAATTGATATGTGGGGCGAGGTTAGCTCAGTGGACTAATAAGTTGGAGGACCTGAGTTCAAATCCCGAGCAAGCACTGACGAATTTTTCTTCTAGTATCTTCGTTCTTGGGTTGAATTCGGCCTCCCTGACCATCCCTAGGCCAACCCAGCCTTTAATTAATTTAATAATGGGTACCTTGGGTGCTAATGACTTTAGCAGTCGAAGCAGAAAGGGGAAAATCAGGCGGTCGGAGCATAGTACTGTCCGCACTATCTCCCTAGTGTGCCGTATGGTCATGAATCAGATACCTCTATAGTATCTGCACCTCAGGGCCCTCTTGGCCTGTTACGGGACTGATTTTTTTTTTTTTTTATAATTGATATGTAAATGCTATAACAAAGGAATCTCACAGAGGAAGGGGGTGGGAGAGGCAGATAAAATTGCGTTGTCATACAAAAACGGCAACAATTACAAATGCGCCCACGTACCGGCTCTTACATTAGACTCTGAAATTCCGCTAGAAACTGAAATTTTGTGACTAGGTTTCAAAATTCATGACTTTTTCGTGCCTTATTTTCAAGACATTCGTGACTTTTTCGTGCAGTAGACACCCTGATGCATATGTTGTCGCATGAATCACTTTTATTTGTAAGAAACTTAGCAAAGCATATTTTAAGTTTACAGGAGAATGGGTCGAAGTTGAGAGGTCATTTTATTTGTTCGAATCTTCAACATCATGCACCAAACTAAATTTTACTACATTCCAAAATGACACAATGAAGGTTGAGGTCCAGTACAAAGTGCCATGGTAATATCCTAAATTACTTCATTAACTAGATCCATAAGTATTTATTAATTGAGAAAATAGGCCAAAATTATAGGTAGATCTCTAGAGAAAACATAAAGCTTCTAATATCTCGCTCTGCCATAAATAAATTAAAAAAATCTATATATTTTAGTGGAAAGAAAAAATAAGGTGAGTAATCAATGCATCAGCAAATAATAATTGGGCTATATGAGTCATCCATGTCCAAAAGGACCCATGTCCAGGATACAGGTCCAGAACGGTCCATGTCCAAAATATTATTTACTTTTTCTTAAAAACTATTGTGGTAAAAGGGTAAAACATCATGGAACCCTGTGTAGTAAACCAATGCCCTTTAAAAAAACAAAACTGTCAACGGAAATTAAAAACATTAGATCCTGTAACAGGTTTTTTTTCGTTTCTTCAATGGTTTTTTTCGTAGCTTTCATGGATATAGCTCCTTTTGGAAAAGGATGACTCATATCTAACATATCATAAAGTAGGTATATATGAAATAAAGTTAAACAAAACTTCATAAATAAATAAATGATGCTATTAATGACCCCCCAATGCCTAGAAAGGCAGCTTAATCTTAAAAATTATCAAGGGTAGAATGCAATACTCGTTAAAAAATCTCACATTAGCCTAAAAAATAAACATCAGGCAGATTTTAAGGAAGTGTTGGTGATCTCAAAGTCCATTATATTTTCTTCGCCTAGAATTATCTTATTCAACAAAATATTGCAATTTTCTGATGATGAATTTAAAGAGAAAGTACCAGGTCATTCAAAAAGTCCTGTCGTTTTTTTGGGGGAAATTATAAATAAATAAATATTTTCAAATAATCACCTTTATTCATCAAAATATCCACCGTTACAGTCGGTAACCTTCTCCCAACGAGATGGTAAAGCCCAAATTCCTTCCTTAAAAAACTATTGATTTTTACTGCAAAAATAAGTGGTCAGTTCGTGAATTAGGTTGTCACGGTCTTGAAAACATTTCTGTCTCAGATTGTTGTCGAGATCTCTGAATAGGTGATAATCAGTGGGTGACAGGTCAGGGGAATATGGTGGGTGAGGCAAAACTTCCCAGCCTATTTCTGTCAATTTTTCAAATTTCTGTCAATTTTTCAAATTTCTGTCAATTTTTCAAATTTCTGTCAAAAATTGACAGAAATAGGCTGGGAAGTTTTGCCTCACCCACCATATTCCCCTGACCTGTCACCCACTGATTATCACCTATTCAGAGATCTCGACAACAATCTGAGACAGAAATGTTTTCAAGACCGTGACAACCTAATTCACGAACTGACCACTTATTTTTGCAGTAAAAATCAACAGTTTTTTAAGGAAGGAATTTGGGCTTTACCATCTCGTTGGGAGAAGGTTACCGACTGTAACGGTGGATATTTTGATGAATAAAGGTGATTATTTGAAAATATTTATTTATTTATAATTTCCCCCAAAAAAACGACAGGACTTTTTGAATGACCTGGTAGAATCTTTCTTGTTCGCATTTTAAATAAATAATAATTTAATTATATTTATTTTATTTAAATAAAGTAACAAGTATTAATAATGAATTTTCATAATAGCAATGTATTTACTTTTAAGGAGAGGCACATCAAGTGTATCTTCATATGTTGTCAAAGATGTTTCGTCAACCCCAGGTGTTTTCAACATGGTTCTGGCTAGCAATTTACCCTCAATGATAGCCAGGCTTGCTCCCGGCAGTGGAAAGTATATCGTTGTAGACACTGACTACAAAGACTTTGCTTTGATATATTCTTGCACAGATCTGAGGCTAGTGCATGCAGGTAAATAATAACATATTAAATATTATAACAACGTGAGAAAAATTAAATTTAGGAAAAAATGAGAATCGAGTAAATAACTGCATTCTTTATGAGACATATCATTTCTGAATTTGTGTATGTCGGAGGGTTTACTCTCATTTAAACCAATCTTTTCAAAATTTGTGTTGTGCATCTCTCTAAGACTCTAAAATTCATTAGCCCCTTTTTAAAATCACACAATATATAATATTATAAAATTAAATTAATAACGTGGTATGATAATTTTTGTTGACACAGCTCCAATCGTTGACAGTTCCAGAAAATCACACTGATTTTTCACAATTGTGATTTTCTTCGATTCACTCTGTGTTAGATCAGAACGCTGCCAGCACAAGAAACAATAGCTCTTAGATCGGAGTAGTAATTCAACATCCAAACATTTTATTTTATAGTATTACTTTATTGCATATTTGGTTTTCATATTGGCCATATTTTCTCCAAAGATTCAGTGAATTAGCACAAAATCCATTTCATTTGAAATAATTTTCAACTGGGCTCACTAAACCCTACCCCACTTAGCTTCAGAATTCATACAAGGATTGAACAGTCATTTAGGAATGATGCTCATAAAAACAATAAAAATTTATATGTATTTTTCTTAAAACTACTTTCAAGAAAAATGACTAGAATTTCATTAATTGGATCAATTGCAAATGTTGACATTTGCTTCCTAATTAAATATTCTATTAAAGTACATAGCTTTATTTATAAAGGGTGTCCCAAATAAGACGGCTCAAACTAATATTGCGGCCAAACGGTTGGTCTGAGAAAAAAATGTCAGAGGTAAAAGTTGTAGGGTTTGACCTAAGCTTTCTAAATATATTGATTATTTAACATATTGACTGCGCATGTGCGCTCGGCGCTAGATGAAATGTTGGGGTTAGCAGATGACCCCTATTATTATGCACATCATTTTAAAGGGAATTAAAAAACAAACCCTTTGCTGCGAACCGCACTTCGATATCTTTAAAATCAACTGAGTATCGGGCGATTAAAATTTTATTGTTTTAAATTAAAAAGATTTTTTGGAGGCACTTACGGAGGTCGGTTATGAATGTGTGATACATGACTTTGAAGTATTTTTTCCTCAACTTTCTGAAAAAAATATGGCCGATCCTCGAAAAGAAATATTTTTCCTTATAACTTTAATAAAATTAAAAATAAGGCATATTTTTTAAGTATTTAGTCTTTAGGGATTAACTAAGCTAAATCTCATCAATCATGTTATCTATCTAATCCTTTGGATCCGATATTCCTTAATGGATTAGGGTTCATTATTTTGCTTTTGTTCATTATTAGTGTAATATTCACTTTCAACCATGAAATTCACATGTTGTGAGATTGTGGATATGATTATTTTTTTCGGGGAGTGTAGACGTAAAGCTCGGATGGCTGCTCGACTTTACGCGCAGTATTACCCAAACCAAGTTCATCCTTCTTACAAAACGATTTTGCGCCTGGTGTCAAATGCCCGACAAGGACATTTCTCTTTCACCAGAAGACATCGTTGAAAATAACGAAAAAAAGGGTATTCATGAGGAATGTTCTCTTCAGTGATGTAGCCACATTCGTAAGTGATGGAATAGCTCACATAATTAGGCCATGAATAACCCTCACTGGATGAGGCAGCTGGACCACCAGCAATCCCGCACCAAACGTTTACTGACCACCGGGTCAGTAAACGTTTGGTGCGGGATTCTGGGCATTAAAATTATTGGCCCTGATTTTTTGGAAGGTCCTGTATCAGGGAATGCTTACAGGACATTCATCTTGGATCGATTTCCAGAGTTCAGGGAAACCTTTCCACTAGAGACAAGACATACAATGTGGTTCCAGCATGATGGTTGTCCAGCCCATTATCTTCAACGATGTCTTCTGGTGAAAGAGAAATGTCGGGCGTTTGACACCAGGCGCAAAATCGTTGGCGGAAATAATCATATCCACAATCTCACAACATGTGAATTTCATGGTTGAAAGTGAATATTACACTAATAATGAACAAAAGCTTAATAATGAAACAAAATTTTTTCATTATTTTCAACGATGTCTTCTGGTGAAAGAGAAATGTCCTTGTCGGGCATTTGACACCAGGCGCAAAATCGTTTTGTAAGAAAGATGAACTTGGTTTGGGTAATACTGCGCGTAAAGTCGAGCAGCCATCCGAGCTTTACGTCTACACTCCCCGAAAAAAATAATCATATCCACAATCTCACAACATGTGAATTTCATGGTTGAAAGTGAATATTACACTAATAATGAACAAAAGCAAAATAATGAACCCTAATCCATTAAGGAATATCGGATCCAAAGGATTAGATAGATAACATGATTGATGAGATTTAGCTTAGTTAATCCCTAAAGACTAAATACTTAAAAAATATGCCTTATTTTTAATTTTATTAAAGTTATAAGGAAAAATATTTCTTTTCGAGGATCGGCCATATTTTTTTCAGAAAGTTGAGGAAAAAATACTTCAAAGTCATGTATCACACATTCATAACCGACCTCCGTAAGTGCCTCCAAAAAATCTTTTTAATTTAAAACAATAAAATTTTAATCGCCCGATACTCAGTTGATTTTAAAGATATCGAAGTGCGGTTCGCAGCAAAGGGTTTGTTTTTTAATTCCCTTTAAAATGATGTGCATAATAATAGGGGTCATCTGCTAACCCCAACATTTCATCTAGCGCCGAGCGCACATGCGCAGTCAATATGTTAAATAATCAATATATTTAGAAAGCTTAGGTCAAACCCTACAACTTTTACCCCTGACATTTTTTTCTCAAACCAACCGTTTGGCCGCAATATTAGTTTGAGCCGTCTTATTTGGGACACCCTGTATATCTGTACCCGTGAGGTAAAGGACACCATGTCACATATTTGTTATTGTTCAGGAAAGAAAATTTTTCATAAATTTTAATTATTAAAATTTGTTTCTTTGTTACCTATAGAAATAGTTTAAAGAAAATTGTTCATCTTTTTATTGGCATTGATAGGTAATTGGAAGTACTGGTAATTGTCAAACAAAACAAAGTCCTCCACATGATGTCTTTTACCTCTAATGAAAACGGACATGATTTTATTTTGCACCATCTTATCTTCGTTATTTATGGGACCAGGACATAGTGGCCTATAGAATTATATGGATTGAAAAATCCACATTAAGAAAATCTTGTTAAGTCAATTTAATAAAAAAATGAACATGGTGTCCTTTACCTTCGGGGTACAGATATATTCTTAACTTTTCTTGTAAACAATTAACTATTTTTTTTTTAACCAAGAATCTTTTTTCTTTTTTTTTTCTTTTTTTTTCAAAAATGTTACTGTTCTAGAAAAAATTATTTAAATTGTGCTAATGATCCTAGCAGTCGATGCACCCAAAAAAAAAAAAAATGAACTTAAAGAAAAAACACTACATACTTCTAAAGTAAAAATTGTGTAGATTATACTCACTTTGTTCATTTAGCAGAAATCCTTAAGAATAAGAACTAGTTTTTTCAAATAAGGGTTTTCAAAAGTTTCTCGTGTCCCGCCATTTTATATTAAAATGATAATAAAAAAGTTGTTCATAGTTAAATATACATTATCCTGTAGATATAAATCCAATTCCTTCTGCCATAGCCATGAAATAAATTGTCCAAGTTATGCCTTCCTTTTACCTCTTGAATGGTGTTAAGTCCTAAATTCAGTGAAATTATAATAAGTGATCATAAAACAACCTTCTTTTCTTAGAAGAATTACTTACTTTATCAGTTTGACGAGTCATTTTTTTATTAATAAGAAAAAATAAATTCTAAAAATTGTGATTTATAATTATATTAAAAATTGAATTAGATCTTTTATGGCTCTGTACTATTTGTTTCAGATTTTATATGGGTCCTCGGGAGAACTTCAGATATATCAGTGGATGCCAGAACGATAGTATATTCAACTCTTGACAAAAATAAAATAAATCGAGATAGACTTCTGCTGAGCCCAAACAGAGATTGTAGTTAAAATTGAGAATATACAAAATTAAACCATAAAATACTTAAGTTCAAATTTCATTACAATATAAAAGTACATTAAAGGAAGAAACATCCTTGACAAAGTTCCTAATTATAAAACTTATAAAATTGTCGACAAAAATTTTCATGTTTAAATGAAATATGATATGTAAAAAAAATGGGTTCATTAAAGAATATATCTAAAAATATACCATTTTGATAATGTAGATCAGATGAAAATCAAACAATAAACAACCACAATATAATCAATTACGTCTTGAGTATACAATCATTTAATATTGACAATAATTTCAACAGCTATGGAGCTAGGTTTAATTTATGTTTCACAATAAAGACTTTTTCTGAATTGTCAGGATCATATTTTTTGTCAGTAGTTATTAAAAAAATAGCTATTTAACAATTCAAGTAGAAGCAGCATAAAATTAATGAGAAAGTTGGTAGAATTACCTACACAAAAAATTCATCAATATGCCTCACTAATTCTGCCTCCAAATTTGCCAAAATCAAAAACCTTAGAGCTTTTAAGTTTTATATGGATAAAACTGTATGTACTTTTTTGTATATACACTTTTTACCCCTATCTTTCTAAAACTGTATTCATATCCATTCAATTCATTTTCAAAATATATGAAAAGATATTTCCCAATTTTGTTCACTCTTGATAGTACTTCAGGTTCTTTTGGAATAGAGAAAAAAAGAAGACAATTTTTCTATACTTACAGTTATTAACTGTAACTTTTAAAGGAACTCTTTCAAAAACCTTGGAATACCTTCACATCTAAAGCTTCATCAATACTATTTAAGTTAAAGGTGAGAGCGAGGAAGGATCAATGGATTCTTGAAATAACTAGAAGGAGTTGCTCTCCAAAATTGTTTAAAACATTAACTTATGCTTGCGATGTTTTGAACCTGTTTACGTTCATCATGAGGTATCTTAAATTAAATCATGTTAAAGTCTATTATAATTTTCAAATTTCATATTAAGGTCCACAAATTTTGAAAGTAAACGTTAAATCCGGGCCGTGCTCAAATTCAGTATGAATTCGATTTTTCCACTCAACAAATTCTTACCCGTATTTAATGTTTACTATCAACATTTATGGACCTTAATATGAAATTTAAAAGTTATTATAGACCTTAACAAGACTTAATTTAAGATGCCTGATGATGAACATAAATGGGTTTGAAATGTTCTAAACAATTTTGGGGAGCAACTTCTGCCAGTTACTTCAAGAATCAATACTATTATCCACATGCTTACAATACCTTACAAGCAGCTTTAGTACAAATTATTGTAATTTCCCAAAAATTGATTGTTACTCAAAGGCCCTAATCATGAAGTGAAATAAAACCAAATATACACCAGGCAGAAGGCCAACAAAAACAATTAACAAGCTACTTATATTTATTCAATTCTCAGAGAAGCATTGAATAAATTAACTTTGTTAATTATTTTTTATTGATCTTCCGCCTGCTATATATTTGATTAAAGAAAGTTGGCTCACTATAAATATAGATATGAAGTGAAATAGTGTTTTCTTCACAAGTAATTAAATAGTATTCTACCTTAGGCTATATTATTTGAAGAAATTACTTTGTATGAGTTGTTTCATTGATTAGTTTGTGCCTTTTGAGTGAGGACAGGAAGTTATTACATTGTTTTGCAAATAAATATATAATTATTAAAATAATTTTGGTGTTAAAAGATTTTAAAAATCATACAACCAGTGTCTTGTACCCAGTGCAGAATTATAGTAATTAATGTATTATTTATTTATTCATTTGAGGAGCTTCGTAACGCAGGCGATTGGCTCCATGAAATGTTTATTTAGTTACGGAGCATCACAACGGCAAGGTGAAATTATGTATTAACATTAATAGAAACTGTATTGTTTACAGTGAATTTGTTAACCTAATTATACTATGAATAAAGTTAACTTAATGTATTTATATTACAAATAAATCTGTATAAATTAAGCTTTTAATAATTTTTATTTATTATTATTATTAGATAAGGACGAACTGACTATATAAATAAATTGATTATTAAAAAACAACCCTAATGCAGCACCGTCGTGTTTTATTCCTAAGCAGAGCTATTTATATTGAAAGAAAGAGTAGGGAGAAGATTCTAGACAGATACAAACAAAATATGAGAGATGAACTTGGGAACACTTCTTTAATACTTACTTACTCCTGGGTTCAACAGGTCTTTGTGACCCTTGGGTTTCCAGACTATGCACTTCCATCCGTCACGGTCCATGGCAGCGTCCCTCCAATTTTTTATGCCCAGCTTAGCAGCATCCCTTGTTACTTCATCTTTCCAACGGCTTCTTAGCCAACCTCTTCTAGGATTGCCATGGCCAGCATCTTCTTCTGGAGCGTATCTTCCTTCATTCACACAATGTGTCCCGCCCATTACAGCCTACCTGCTTTTATATAATTAACAATATCATGATTTTTCAGTATGGCGGCGATTTCAGGGTTTCTGTTTAATAAATGTAACAATTGTATTTTATCAAAGCATGAAAGCCAGAGTATTGTGTAAAATTCTCTCTCACATTTAAAACAAGAACAAAAAATGTCTAAAAAGAATATTTGGTATATTTTATTCTGATGAAATCTTGTTTCAACCAGGGACTTCATATGCAGGATTTGCAAACATCAAAAATGGTTTTATCACAAAGTAATCTTCATGTTTATTAACCAAAATGACAGCAAAAAGTTGTAGATCTAAATTTTTAGTTCAATCATTTACTTTTTCCCTTTACATTAGGATAAATGTGGTTATCAAAAAGTTTAGGTTTTCAGATACAAGTTTTTTTTTTAATTTATAAAAAAAAAAACTTTTAATTCCTCATTTATAGTAATTAAAAAGTTAAAACAAAGCTTAAACCGAAATGTTCACATATACTTCTCAAACACATACAATCAACTGTAAAATGAATAGAGTTGGGAATACAAGATTTTAAGAGCGCTTAAATGTTTCAATTTTGAGATATCAAAATGAAGTTTGGGGTATATTTCATAAATTTTTACTGAACTAGTTTTTTTTTGGGGGGGGGGTCACTAACAGGAACTAAATCTTTGACAAACATCACCCCCACAAGCCAAATCAATGTTTAGAAGCAATAGCAGTTAATTTACTGCTCTTGGGACAGCCAGAAGCTGCTGTAGGCCTTCCAATTACCTGTATCGACACATCCTGGTCTGCAGCAAGTCTCCTGGACACACCGGCCATGTGTAAGTCCTCAGCCACCAAGTCCTTCCACTTCCCCTTAGGTCTCCCTCGTGCTCTGGCTCCATCTTGGGTTCCATAGTATATTATTCTGGTTGCTCTATTATCATCCATCCCGATAACATGTCTCAGCCATTCAAGGCGCTGAATTCGCACAAAATGCAAAACTTTTAGATCATTGTAGAACACTTTGTTCTATATCAAGCGATACACCCCATTTTTCAAGAAACATCCCCTTATGCGTCTCAATACCTTTCTCTCGATCTTTCCAGCTAAATTTTTGCATAGGGCCCAAGTTGCATAGGCATATGTCAGCATAGGTTGGATGATAGTTTTGTACAGAACCATTTTATTACCACATCTTAAGATCATACAACGGAGGATACTTCTTAGGGCAAAATACACTTTGTGGTTCCTCATTATGGTATTTGTAAAATCCTCCCCTTCTTCCATCAGTTCATTGACAATGGAGCCAGGATACTTAAAACTGGACATACGTTGGAACGTATCCCCACTAAACAATGATTTGGCTGGTTCAGAGGCTTTTTCTTAAACATCCCGGAGGTTGAACATTTCTTCAAAATGCTCCTGCCATATACTTTACACATCCTGCTCCAACAAAACTATCTTTCCATTAGAATGCTTTATCCATGGACAATTACCCATAAAACCTGCTTTTATCATACACCCTCTGCCGAAGAACTTCTTGGCTTCATAGTTCCTCCAGTACTTTTTTAAGGAGAAAAATTCCTGCTCCAGGATGGACTCGAACAACCATCTCCTGCATGACAAGCCAAGGCGTTAAGACACCACAGGGAGACCCCTGCAGTACTTTACGTAAGTCTGCCTGTAGTGCATATCTTTTTCTTATGCTTCAACATCTTTAGATGTTTTCCCATATTTTCATTCTTCACTTTAAATGCTTCTTCACACTTTAGGTCGAACCAAGCATATTTTAGCATTCTGATTCCATATCTCCTACAATGTTGGTCTGCTGAATCGTATATAATCTGACTCAAATGACTCCATTGTTCATTAGCTTCCCTTCCTTCAATTCAAGAAGCAATAGCAGTTGATGAAATTATAAATTTATACCTACGATCTCTACCTCTGACATAGATGAGCATTTTATCAAGTTAATACTGATCACTCTGTTTACCAAAACCTAATAATTGTGCATGTATCATGAAGTAAAGCGTAAGAAAGACCTTTTCAATAAGGAAAGGTTACCAGACTAAAAAAAAAGAAAAATGAAATTAATTCTTTATTGCAAAAAAGCCACAAAATTAGTGACATCTAGAATATTAACAACAAATAACTTCTTACAAAAATGTAAACAGACAAAAACATATAAAAGAAAAACAAATAAAGTATATGCATGTTTTGTGCAGCTAATGGTTAAGGATGTCTAAAAAAATGGTAGTTTTCAAGATAGACAAGTTATATAAACTGAATATCTGCACAAGGAGACATTCCTTCAATGATTTCATAATCATATAAAAACATATTAAATAGCAGATTTGCTTGTCTTAAAATTTATATTTATTCTCATTTTATTGATAACCTAAAGAGAAAGAATGCTAACACATTATTTAACGTAAGATTGTAGGCCTTCTAAAAAGATATCTGCAATTAAAGTTAGACTTAAATTATAAGTAGATATAACTAACCTATTATTGCCGTCTTATTAAATAATAATAAAAGGTATTAAAAACATTAACTGTTTCCAACCTTCCAGAGATTTAGTGCAAAACAGTAACTGTTTATGACCTCTCAGAGATTTAGTGCAAAACATTAACTGTTTCCAACCTTCCAGAGATTTAGTGCAAAACAGTAACTGTTTATGACCTCTCAGAGATTTAGAGCAAAACATGAACTGTTTATGACCTCTCAGAGATTTAGTGCAAACCATTAACTGTTTATGACCTCCCAGAGATTTAGTGCAAAACAATAACTGTTTACGACTTCCCAGAGATTTAGTGCAAAATATAAACCGTTTATGACCTCCCAGAGATTTAGTGCAAAACATAAACCGTTTATGGCCTCCCAGAGATTTAGTGCAAAACAATAACTGTTTACGACTTCCCAGAGATTTAGTGCAAAATATAAACCGTTTATGACCTCCCAGAGATTTAGTGCAAAACAGTAACTGTTTATGACCTCTCAGAGATTTAGTGCAAAACATGAACTGTAAGTACAGCAATGCCTTGTAATTATTATCAATTGTCTTAAACATGAAAGAAAATTCCTATGACTACAAAACAAAAATTACAAACTCTAATTTAAATTATTCCACCTTTCCAAGCTATAGGGCTTCATAATCACAGTATAGTAAGTTAATTCTTCTGATGGAGACAAAGCTTCATACTCAAAAATATAATAGGAGCCTCTCATACGGCAATAATTTTGTCTAGTTTTAGGTAAATATGATGCTTTGCTGTCTGTTGATGATTGGGCTTCATTTTATAGATTAACCTGTCATTCTGTAATATGAAGCTCTGTACCCACATTGGCAAAACAACCAAGCGTTAATCGAGAGATTCTGGGTTCAAATCCCAGCACAGTAAGTTAATTATTATAACAAAATAAAACTGTGTAAATCAAATCACTAACGGCATATGCCCGCCCATGTATTATACAGTTGCTTAATACTTTCAGGACCGATGGCTTCGAAAAAAAATGTCATCAGAGCCCAAGTCTTCCTTTTGTATAATTATTTCGGTAAACATATATATAAAAAAAAAAGTGAAGAAACTTTTTAAATTATGTACATTTAGTCGATTAACTACAATTTAGTTAAGTGCCAAATACACCATGACAGCAGGCCCGCAGAAGTTCTTTTTTGGCGGATTCAGTATCATGTGATACCAGACCCGTAAAGCTAACCAGGAGTAACGTAATAAGGTACCAAACCAAATGCGAAGGGTATAGGACAAGGGCCAGAGTAGTGGGGATAGAAAGAAAGGCAAGCTATCTGCTAACGCACAGGCCACGATGCTTTGGGCCCCGCAAAACACATCTCTTGGACACATATGCCACAACGCTGGGCCCAAACATATTTACACCAGTAAATTCTTTCACCATAAAATCAGTAAATGGATTAATGAGAACCAGATTCAGCTTATTGTAAAAGATTCACAGATTTTACATTCTTAGATTTGCTTAAAGTAAAAAATTTATTCTTCCCTTTCCTAGTTTTATGCAGAGCATACATAAATCTTTAACAATTATTAAACTCATAAATCTTTAACAATTATTAAACTCATTCCCAAATCTCTAGGACTTGAAAAATTTTTAATGAGAATTACTCCATGTGTAAAAAATGTCTCATCTGATTATGGACTATTATTTTACTGCATCAGGACTATCAGGTGAGATTATTGTCATCCTTCTAAAAATCCTTAAGTTCATGAAGTTTAAAAAATTCAGCCGACATATAATAAAATTATAAACCAGTTTTCAATTTTGTTACTCTCACTCCCTCAAAATCAAGCATACAAAAAAATCAATTGCTGAGATCACATTCATTTATCCAACAACAAAATCTTGTTATTCCAAAGGTAAGTCAAACTTTATTACTTGCAATGAAAAGTCAGCTTAAACAAAAAGTAAGAATTTGTCTGAAATATGTTTCTAATCAAAAATTGAAAACCAGTTTTAATGGGAGTGAAAATCATTTCTAATCCTTGAAAATTAGAATACCTTGAAAATTGCTTTTAAAGTAAAAGGAAGAAGTGAAAGACTGTATCGGATAACACATTGATCTCATTCAAAGGCAGCGTAATAACCCATGGTCCTAAAACAAATACCAGAGCAAAATAACTGTACAATTTCTTTAATTTATATAATTTTTTGCCTAATTCATTATTGTCTTTATATTGATTTTTGTTTGCCGCTTGTAGGCACTATTTATGAGTTTTCATCTGCATTGCAGGGTAAGATTTTCTATGTCAGATCTCCATCATTTATTATTATTTAAATTTTAACATCCATTATTATAAACTATGAATTTTGGGACGGGTTATCTATAGGTTTCCACCCCTTTCTAACAAGGATAGGGCTCATGCCTTTTCTTTTTTCTAAAGAAAAGCCACCACCCCATAGTGGGGATTGAACCCATGACCTTTGGCACGGAGTGTTAAGTGCTTACGCCTTAACACTCATGGCCATCGGGCCTCCTCCATCATTTATGCAGGATATAATTTTGTGCAATGGTTTGAATGAAAAAAAAATTATCTCTAGGCTTAGTAAAAATAACTTTCTTAACAGGCAATAGGTACAATTTGACTTATAATGACAATCCTATTTTATAACAAAAAAAAACAAGAAAAAATCTTAGTTAATAATAATGGACGTTAAAATTTAAACAAATAAAAAAATAAGAAAATATGTAATTACACCTAAAAATAATATGATTAAATTTATTATCTTATGGTTAGAGAGTAAAAATTGTAAAACACATTGAATCATGTTTCATGAAAATTCCTCAGTAGAAAGGACTTTTTAATACAAAACTCAGTTTTATTCTGTTGTGTAATCAATTCTTTGGTGGAGTAATTGGTTAAACTTAGAACTCTGATTACAAATGGACTTGTGTAGTAAGCCTTGAAAAATAAGTCATTGAATGATGTATGAATAATGTCTGTTAAATATGATAAAAGTATATATTAGATAAGAGATCTAATGATTACTTATTCTCTACAGATGGAAATAGGCCTATAGTAGTATTCCAATTTATATAAACTAAACTTCAAATTCTTGATGGAGAGGGAAAGAAGCTTTATTAAGAGTGAATATTTCATAACCGAAGATTGACCATGAAAATTGATTAATGATCGATCATACTGTAGAGTGGAATAATACCCCAATCTTAAATAGAAGCGTACATATAAACAAGAGTAAATTGGATGAGACACAACTATGAGGAAGTAATAAGTAATAGCCGGAAGACACTGAAATCCAGATTATTCCGGCACGTTTAGGAGTTAACAATTTCTAGAAGAATCTTCGAACCAAAAAGGTGAATAACATGCTAGTGGGTCTCCTCAAGGTAGGGTGGATAGTGTGTCTGTTTCCAACATAAGAAGATGCTCGTTAGAGCCACACATGTAGTACGTTGATTTTTGTTTTATCTATAGGCTAACTGAAACGATTCCCTGCTCTGCCATGGAAGTTTAGGCATATATCCTGCGCACAAATGGCCTAGGCGCAGATGAACTGTAAAGAAAACAATCATAATCATTTCATCAAAATAACAGAATAATAACCTTGTAGTTACTCGATCGAATAAATTATATCCTGTAAGAAAAATATGAAATTTCAAGGAATTGCAGTTCTTTTTGAAGTTCACTTCCTTATTAGCAATGTGAGTAGTAAGAATTTGGCATGACAAGACCATTTAATAATTAACCTCAGATTTTTGTTTAAAAAACACAGAAATCAGTAAGTACACAAAGTAGTTTATTAAAACTTATTAATCATAAATTTTAGCATCATCTAACTGCTTGACTAAGCACATCCTGGGAGGTAAGTTCAATTCTAATTTACTTGTATACTATAAATTAGACAACCTGGAAATGAGACTCTTCAATACGTTTTTGAATTATTTTCTGGTCATGAATGGTTACCTATCGAAAGACAAAAGTTATATTCTGTAGCAGTATTATCACAGACAGCAATGGTAATTAATAAAACATGAAAATGCAGCATATTCCATCTACTTTGTTTTCATAAAAAATTCTATTTGGGAACTAAATAGTAACATTGTTCCATACTAATCCTAATAGTGTGTTTGAACGGAAACAAAAACAAAAAAATTAAATATATAAAAATATAATATGCTTAAAATAACAACAATGATAAGATTTTTAAAAAAATAACACTTAAGTCTTATTTCTGATATTAATTCGAAACTACAGGCAAGTTAAGGAGCCAAGTATAATATAAAAATTTCTTTACATAGATATTCTTCAGATTATGTACATTCATTTTAAGCATTGCTAATAAATATTAAAAACTAGTAGAAATAATTTTTCTAACCACAGACTATTTGTACTTAAGTAAAAAGAGAAAATGTTGTTAAAACATTGAAACCTTTAAATATAATCAATTGTTTGGCTCCACCAATTGTATATACATATGTAGTCTATTATTACTTTGGCATAAAATCCGAACAGTAACAGAGAAATTTAATGTATAAGACTTAGTTATTGAGAGTTAACTGTAGAAAGTCAGGTCCCTTTGTACTAGATATATGTACACTGCTTTACCAAGACTATCTAGAAATAGCTCGCAAATCGTAGTCTTCTTTTTCCCATAAATGCTTCTCCTCAACTTCCTGGTTTACAACAATGAACAGTTCTTTATCTCGGCTGTCCAGCTGCTCTTTCAGGTAAGCCATCAAGTCGTTTTCCTACACAAAAAATTAATCAAAATTCTCTTAAATGAATGGATAGATCATACAAAGTTTTAAAAGAGTTATGATTTTTTTCTTCGATTAAGGGAAATATAGAAATCTTGGCCCTCTTCAGCTAAAAACTAAGATAAATATAAATTAGAATAATAAAAAAAAAGTATTTAGAAGTCATAAGGACTCAAACAAAACTTAAAATACAGGGAAAGATGGGGAAGTAAATCTAGGAATTACAAACATTCGCTAACAAAAATTTAGCGTTCTTATATCTGGGGTCATTTGTAAAGCTTGGAATAAAAACAATTAATAGATATTTTGTGATAAGTTTAAACACCTACTCCAATGTGATCTCAAAAGATTTGCAAGCTGTTGTGAGATATTGACGAAACATAAAATCTCAAAACGGCTCAGGTATGTACATACTGTAAAACATTTTTTAGCACATTTCTCTCTCCCTATGTAGCGAGGAAACCATTTATGCCATTGACATTATAATGCGATCCGGTAGTGCTGATGAATATTTTTAAAAAATACCAGTGGTTCATAATTATGTATATATTTGTCAATTTGTGGCCTCAAAAATGGCTGTTAACCAGCGGAATCCAGTTAGTGGAACTTGGTATTTTGGGTGAAAGTTGTGAGAAAAAATGTAAGTGCCTACGTTTTTGCGTTAATAGGCTGGTAGGTACACTTTCTATAGGTTTCTCGTGTAGGATAGCAAATGAAACCACTTTTAAAGTGATATTTGTGACCGTTTTCGAGAAAAGTGGATAGAACTAGTTCTCCTAACTAATTTTCAGTTTGAGTATTGTGAAACGACTGATTCAGTTGGAAATAGTTCCAGGTGTTTGATATTCTTCCTAACTAAGGTATTCAAATTTTGGCACGTTTGGAGTTACGGAAGTATAAGAGAATAATATTTTATAAACAGAGTTTGGAGATTTTCATATTTTTTCTTAAATATCTCGAAGACAGTTGAGAAATCTTGGAAGGTAACCAATCAAAACTTACTAAATTCTCTACAAAATGGTTCTGAAGTAATTATTGATGGGATGATCTGAGTAGCACCGGACTACCTACATATTTTGTAATGGACTCGCATGTAGAGAAAACATTTTATGTTTCTGCGAGTCTTATTTTTTCTTCTTGATAAAACTTCCTACATTATAAAATTCTAAATACCTACAATGGTGTTTGATGTAAAATCATTATAATTTGGCAAGGATTTATATTTATTCTACACAAACAAAATTTTTTGTATTTATAAAATTTCTTAACATTACGTTTCTAATATATTAGAGTGAACAACTTCATTATTCTGCTCACATCTGCATTTTCTAGGCTCACAAACGAAAATTTACAAACATTTAATTTTTCGAAATGAAATAAGACTGAATATGATCTATATTACTTTTGTATTTATGGCTCTAAGGATATAATTTAAAGATATAACATTTTCATTGTTGGTGCTAATGGCCTTGATGTCGATGCGCATAAAAAAAAAAATATATAAATAAATAAAAATCATAGTTATATTTCTATCCAGGGTGTCCCGATTTTAAGTGGCAAAACTTTAGGAGTGTGTAGGGATCAAAAAACTAAGACAAAAAGTCCTTTAGAGATTTGCTCGTTTTTGTCCCGTTTTGGAGAAAATCGCAAAACAAGAAACAAAACCAGTTTTCATTTTTGTTCATTTTTATTTAAATTTTCAATGGAAAAAAATTGTCATTGCGAATTGTTTCAATAACTAAAATTAAATTGATGCTGAGCTAGTTTTCGCATACAGTTTTTTTTTTTGGAACGGTAATGCTTTCGAAGCGGTGCGAAAGTACTCGCTTATTTTCAAAAAGAAGGGTGCTTAATCGACGAGTCTTTTTGTTAACTTTTAATAGACTATGAGAGACTGAGTAATTTTATTTATTTAGATTTTTTATTTATTTTTATGTTACCATCTATTTAGTCTAGTTATTAAATGTTGCCGTCTTGCAGAAATGTAATTAATACATCTAGCACTGACTTGATAAATTGCAGCTAAACACTGTTCTGATGATATTTGGTGCACTTCATCTATGATTCGCTCTCTTGAGTTGATTGAGGCCGAATAAACTTCCTTCTTCAAGGTTCCCCATACGAAGAAACCAATTACTAAAATTCAATATCTTTGCATAATTTTGAAGTAATAAATTCTGCAATATTTGAAGATGGCGATTATCACCTTTCAAAGTTCGTCATATTGCCTGCTTAGATATTCCTAACGCAGGTGTTGGACTCAATTTCTTCACCAGCAATCTGCTCTTAACGCTGCCTGGAATTGGTTGCCTTCATTATGAAGTAAGAATGACCCAGTCTCTCGTAGTCTATTAAAAGTTAACAAAATGAATCGTTGATTAAGCACTCTTCTATTTGTGAATCGGCACGCATACTCTCGCACCACTTATAAAGAATTACCGTTGCAGAAACAGTACACGAAAACTATTTCAGCATCAAGAGATTCAATTATAGTAATTGGTTTCTTGAAATAATTCGCAATTACAATTTTTTTCCTTTAAAAATTTAAATGAATAAGTACAAAAATGAAAACTTGTTTTGTTTCTTGTTTCGCGATTTTCTGCAAAACGAGCAAATCTCTAAAGGACTTTTTGTCTTAGTTTTTTGGTCCTCTACACGCTCCTGAAGTTTTGCCATTTAAAATTGGGACACCCTTTATATTCCATTTGCATTTTATATAAAAACAGTGTTAATAATTTTAAATTTACTATTCATTTTTTAGAATAATTAACTCGCCAGACTGGGATTTGAGCCCAGAATCTCACGTTTTAGTTGTCAATGATGCTACCAGGCTGTGTTCTGAGGGTTGGTAGCATAACCGGAGTGTAGAACAGGAAATTCTGGGTTCTTAGGCATGGCGAGTTAATTTTTCGAAAGAAAAAAAAACAACATTTTAGGCACTAAACATGTATTGCATTCTGTGTATATTATAGGAGCTTAATAAATGATAATATTTATTAATAAAATAATCCTTAATTAATAATTTATTCTATAATCACCTGTCCAATAACTTGAGGTTGATCTAGTTTTGAATCGAGATTATAATAAATTCCTGCAATTTGTCTAATGGCAATCCAATGACGTTTCTTAAGAGGCAGTAAAACAAATCCAAATCTGTAGTCACTTGGAACATTCAGAATAAATCCATGTATAAAGCACAGCTGTAAACACTCAGGAGGCCTAGAGAGAATCAGAACATGGTTATAAACATACAAAATAATATATGAGATTATTAGCCTGATGGAGAATCACTTACTTTCGTTTATCAAACCATATAGCTTCACAACCTTTCCGATGTAATGCGGACATTATTACATTAACATCGTAGTTACCAAGGCCGAGGAAAGATTTGTGTGGGTTAATCCAGACATGAGGAGATAAGGTTTGGCAGATTTCATCCAATTCGGCTTTACTAAATGCGTCTTGAGTTTGAAATAAATTATTTAAAGCATGTAGAGCACACAGCTCTTTAACCTAAAAATGAATAAAATAAAATTATAATGAAATCTTAGTTATTAAAACAATATTTATTTTATATAACCTACTATTTATGGAAATCACAAATGAAAGGGAATTTGAAGAATGAGATTTTACCAGTGGTAATAATATTCATAAGATATTTCATATCCTAATATAATTGATACAAATGCAAAGAATCGAATGTGAAAAGTTGTTGGCACCTTATAGATGACTTCATTATTTTTATTTAATTTTCGAGAGTTTGCCAAAGCGTGCATAAGTCCAACAGCAATCAGAAAAATTCAACCTGAAATGATAATGAAAAACACGTTTTTTTTTTCTCACATTCGATACTTTGCATTTGTATCGACGGTACATCTGTGGTCAAGGTAAAAATAATTAAGTTTTAGTTTCAACAACTTTCATACATATTAGCAAGGTGTGGGTTCGAGTTGGGTGATAATAATACAACTAAAAACTTTGACAGAAGATATATTTGTTCCAAACGACAAACGTTTTAATCTGATAATTTACACCTAAGCTTCAGGCATCCCAGGCAAACACAATTGGAGCACTCAAATTAAAAGTTATTTTTGGTATTTTATTTAAAAGCCTGTCATATTTGAGGCAAAAAAGAAGTTGTGATATGAAGACTGGGAGCTAATTTGGATAAGGCACATGCATAGAGAGAAGAGGATTCAGTTCAAATATCAGCTTGGAAGTTAATCTGTCTATGCTATGCTAGACCACCGCAGAGGAGATGCTGGTTCAAAACAGCTTGCAGCAGGTTGAATGTATCAGTGTTGTTCGAAAATTAACAAGCATGCTAACACAATCCAATACAAACGGTCATAGAAATCAGTGCGATGTTAAAAAGAATCTGGGGGCAGTTTGAGATGGTGTAGAAGAAATTTCCATTAAAAAACAATATTCTAGCTATATAAAACATTAAAGAAAAGGATTCAGAAAATGTCGTAGACCACAGAGATTACCATGATGAAGATAGTCAGAGCACAATCATAACAGTTAAATAAAACTACATTTTTATCTAATAAAAATTTATTATTTATTTATTAAACATTTCTTTCAATTATATTTACATCTATACGTTAATTTTACTTAGTTTACATTCCTATTCAAATTATTCTGTCCATTTTTGTTTAGCAGCCCTAATGAAGGCTTAAAAATTGTAAAGAAACTGCCAAAATTCGAATTTATTTTAAATAAAAAGGTTTTATTCAACTATTATGACAAAATCCTGACTATATATATTCATTCTGTTAACGAAAATGATGTCAAGAACAGAACAAAATTATTGACCATCAAGACTAGCTCTGTCTTAATTCTTTAAATTTAATAGAATCATGAAAAAAAGATGAAGATTTTGACATATCAGAATTCAGAATTATTTTCAAAACATTCAAACTACTCAAAAAGGCCAATAGTATTTCTTTGCATTTAGCAAATGAATTTATACTATTTTCTCATCTCCAGAGCTGGAGCAATATTCGTGACAAATTAATAAAACTATGATGAGTTCTGAGGGTTCATTTAAAAGTATTTAATTTTTTTTTCAATTGAAACTCCATTAAAACTCTTCACATTTTTATGTTGCAACATTTACAAACAAAGTTGACACTATAAATGAATTAACTGAGATTCAGCATTTAAATATCTGTAGCTATAGTAGTGAATTATCACAAATGATTCCTCTAACTTAAGATAAATCCAACTAATAGTCTGACAGCTCACCTGCTTCTCATGATAAACCCCATTACAATTTCCATTCATAGCCATAAAACCTTCTCTGACTGGTAAGGACACCTATCATCACTATAAAAATCACATCTAACTGTCCTTTATAAGTGATTCACCTTCTGCAAGAATATAATTTAAAATGAATGGATGCCTTAAGTACAAAACCCTAAATAATATGGGCAAACATTAATAAAGTAGAGCAATTTGTACTTTTTGGGCCTTAATAATTCACTTCCATCAAGAAGCAGTTCCTAATTAAATGTATAAAAACCATTATATGTTACATAACAACCTAAAAACTATGACTGATGGGAAAATCCAGAGAGAACAAGTGGGGAAAACAAATGTCCTCAAATATCAGGTTAGCTTCGTCAGGTATGATAACTTCAACCTTCCTATGCAGGGAAGATTGTTCATAGATACAACGAGGTAGGAAGATTTCAATTTATGAACTAGTTTTGTATTCAATGGGACAAAAATATTCTGACGAAAGTTGTTATTTCCTAAATATTTTTAAGGATTATTTAAATATTTTACATATCACATTATTTTATTGTAAATAAGAAATTGATGTATTTTGTTAACATACACCATTAGGAGTAAACGGAGCAGCTATGAAACTTGGAGTACCATACGATTTGTATTAGTTTAGGATAGTCGCCAATATTTGTAGAGATGTTCATAAATGGAGAAAAATCAGGATTGGAACCATTGGCGTAGCTGCTACTTTCTCCGAAACAATGAGTTTAATTTCATGGGCGTATATAGAAAATAATTTCGGGAGGGGCTGGGGAAATTTCGGGGGGGGGGGGGGGGCTGAGACCATTTCCGGGGTATGGAATACTAAAAATTTAGTGCTTGGAATAGTTTTAGGCAACTAAAACGCTATTAGACGTAAAATAAAATATTTTTTATGATCTTATTTAATTTATTTTTAAGGGTTTTACGACAAGTTTTTGCCATCAAATCAAAATTTCGGGGGGGGGGGGGCAGCAGCCCCCTCTTATATACGCCCATGTTTAATTTATTCATCTGTGGCAGAAGGTCAATTTTATAAAAACACACTTTCTTTCTTCTGTAGTCTTTTATTTGGCTCTACATGTTTCACGTCGCTGTGACGCCTCTTCAGGAGCACTTAATCTAAATAAAATAAAATATGGTTACAGCCTATTCCTTAGAGAACCTTCCGCAGGTAGGGCCACGTCTGGACTGATAAGATTAATCATGTCTACTGGGTATCAGCTGTTTAAAATCGATAGTTTTAGGGTAAATGTCGATTTTCCAATGAAGTTTTTGTCATTTTATAAAATGTTTTAAGTCATCTTGTTTATTAAATTAAAAAATATTTTATCCAGGTATTTAATATCTGTTTTTTTGTTGACGGTCTTTTTCCTATTTTTAATTATGTGTATATTTTCCTTAATTTTTCTTTTTATGGGGTTTTTCTCCTTATCTAATATCTTTACCGTGTCAAAATTAAATGTGTGGCTATATAGTATCCCATGATCCACCAATGCAGTCTTGTTGTCTTTCTCATCAAGGTTTTTGGCATGTTGTTTGATTCTCTTTTTTAAAAGTTGTCCCGATTCTCCTACATACACCTTATCACACATTGCACACTCAATTTGATGTATGTTATATTTGGTTTCTCTTTCTTTTAATCCATCTTTAATTCGGCTGTAGCTTTTTATGATTTTGTCGTGATATATCCAGGAGATTCTTCCTAGGTCTTTACATTTTTGTTTTATCTCATTGGCAAGTATGCGATTATAACAAAATGTAATATAATTAACCAGCTCTAAAGTTTTCATATCTTTACTGTCGTTATCCAATTTCTGTTTATAAATATGTTCATTGTGTATGAGTTTATCTGCTACATCTCCGTTTGTATTTAAAATGTTTGTTTTCCTATCGTCAAAAAAATCATAAATTTTACTTTGTATTAATTTTCTTCTTTTTTCTTGGTTGCCTTTTATGTCGTCTATTGTTTGTGTATCCTGAAGTTTACGTTTCAGAGTATGGTTGGTGTTGTCTGTTGCAACAGTCATTTTTGTTAATTTAACTCTTTTGCTCCTATTAGAATTGTCAGTACCTATATGTTCAGTGTCATCCCTTTTCCGTTTACTATCAGAGTCTTCATAAAAATAGTCGTCCGTAAAGTTAAAAACATTCAAGTCAAAATTGATTAAATTTAAATTTTCCTTCACATCCAATTTCTTTTTGTAAAAAACATTTCTTTCAGCCCTTTTAATTTCTTTATTTATAATTTTCTCAGGGTAATTATTATCTCTAAATATAGTTCTGAGTTTATTTGTTATTTCATTTAAATATTTTGGTGATGTTCGCAGAAGCGCCGTCAGTGTCCTATTATAAAGCAAATTCTTTTTAAAATTTAAAGGGTGACTAGAATAAAAATTAATCATACGACCGGAAAATGTATTTTTAGTCTGCCATTTAAACTCAAGTCTATTGTCATTAGTTCTAATTATTTCCATATGTAAAAACATAATTTTGTTTTCATTTTCAATTTCTAAAGTGAACCCTAAATTCGTCTTATTATTAAAAAACTGGAAGAGTCTGTCTATATCGTTTTCATGTACACAAATTAATAAATCATCCACATATTTATAAAGAAATTGGATATGAATGTTACAGTCATTTATGATTTCTTCTAATATGTGGTTCATTACAATTCCACTAATAGAAACAGATAAGTGGTTGCCCATTTGTACTCCAAATTTTTGTTTATAAATTCTATTGTTAAACTTGAAATAGCCATCCTTTGTACATAATTTAATACCATCTATAAACAGATTTTTGTCTTTTATTTTAGTTAGTTCTACAATTTTATCCCAATTTTTGTCAATAAGTTTGATAGCCAAGTCCACCGGAATATTTGGGAACATATTAACAACATCGAAGGAAACCAACTTATAACCAGAGATTACTGTCATCTTTTCTAATTTATGTTTTAAATCTATAGCATTTTTTACGTCAAATGGATTATTATTAACAAAATGTTTTAATTCCATGTTCAATGATTTAGATAATTTGTGTGTAGGGGATTCTTTTGCGCTGACTATTGGTCTCAGTGGTTGCCCTTCCTTGTGTAATTTTATCAAGCCATAAATCAGAGGAATATTACTGTTATAGTTTATATATTTTAAACGATCATTCTTTTCAATGAAATTAATTTTAACTAATTTGTCCGTAAATTTTATTATTCTATTTGTCAGTCCATTGGTGGGATCATAGTCGATTTGTTTAAAATTATTCGAATCATTAACTATGTCATTCATTTTCTTGTTGTAATCTCTATATATAAAAATCACGTGTCTGTTTGTTTGTTCCTTATAGAAATCTACACCGTTTGACCGATTTTGACCAAACTTGGCACACAGGTAGGTCTTGATAAGGGAAATCTCCTAGGCTAGGTCAATATAGTCAAATTTCAAAATTTGGTCAAAAGTTTTGTCAAGAAAAATTGGCTACATTGAACCATTCAGATTCTGACGGCCATTTTGAATAATGTCTCAATGTACTTTATAATTAGAATAACTCGAACTCATTGATGACTTTACATCATTATATAATCATGTAATGCAGTTTATTTCAATTTTATATCAACAGTCACTGTCTAACTAAGGAGCGCTGGCCTTTCTTTGATAAGAGCTATCTACGCGCAGGCTGTGGTGCTGGCCTCTGTCGGCTGTAATATGAATTGCTGTGATGCTGGCCTCTGTTGGCTGTTTCAGACAGCACTAGACAGATATAAACAAATTCACACCGTTTGACCGATTTTGACGTAACTGGGTATACAGGTAGCTCTTGATACGGGAAGAGTCATAGGCAGAAAGTAAGTGTAGCATGGCACACTGGGTAACAGCTAGTCATCTTTAGTTATTATGACTGCTTTACTAGTTTTATCAGCTCTTATTACCAATAATTCAGGATTATCTTTTAGAAATTTCTTTGTTTTATACTCTGCCTTTCTCAATTTTTCTGCAACAGATATATTAATATGTTCTGGGATTTTATTGTAATTTACATTTCTCTTGGTCTTGTTTAAACTATGGAAAAATGATGTTCTAATTTTGTTTTTTGTTTCTAAATCAATCTCGGTTTTGTTCAGCATATACTCAACGTCGACTATATAATTATTTACCATATGATCATCAATAGGCTTAAAAATATTAAAATTGTCACTTAATGATAAAAATTGTAATACTTCTTCTGGAATATCTACATTCGTCAAATTTACAACCCAGTCCATGTTAAAAGTCATAGGGGAGTTTTTCTTTCCGCAACAGCTTTGGATTTTCTTCAAATAAATGTTTTTAAAGTATTTTTGTATTTTAGAAGAATATAATTTTAAATATGTGTCAATTACTTGTGAAATTTTCGGCTCAAAACATATATCCTGCAGAAGGTTTTTACATCCGTTTTCTCTATTTGTTAAATTATGTATAAGTTGATAATTCCTACTGATTTCTAAATTCAATAATTTATATTTGAAAGATGACAAACTATTTAAAAAATTGTTGTACTTACAGAAACGATGGTTAAAGATACAGTAAAATTTTTTAGTTCTATTTTCAATAAATTTAGGAAATACATGGTTCATCTTGCACATTTTCAGAAATTCGATTCGTTCCGTAGACATGATCTTTTCCTTCAGAATCCGCTGTAACTCGATGCACTTTTTCATTGCGTCGGTGTCAACATTCATTGCAATAATCTCGAGATAGTTTCGTTCGTCACTCCGCAGATTTGCCATGGAGTATTCCATATTATAAGACAGTGACCCTATTTTTCCAATATATTCATCTGTGGCAGAAGGTCAATTTTATAAAAACACACTTTCTTTCTTCTGTACTCTTTTATTTGGCTCTACATGTTTCACGTCGCTGTGACGCCTCTTCAGGAGCACTTAATCTAAATAAAATAAAATATGGTTACAGCCTATTCCTTAGAGAACCTTCCGCAGGTAGGGCCACGTCTGGACTGATAAGATTAATCATGTCTACTGGGTATCAGCTGTTTAAAATCGATAGTTTTAGGGTAAATGTCGATTTTCCAATGAAGTTTTTGTCATTCTTTTTCTTTCATTTCTTTGTCAATTATGTTGTGTATTTAACCGAACCAGAAAATTGCAATCAAATTTTAAGTTTTATAGGGTGTATCTTAAATTCTGAAATAATAGTAAGCGAGTATTTTATGAATCCATATTTTTTTATCGTAACATCGGGCGCGTTTTCTGCCTATTCTCTCAGAATTAATATAATAATAATTAATTAATATAATAATAATGAATAATTAATTAATATAATAATAATAATAATAATAACAGAATTAATATAATAATAATGATAATTCGTCTAACGTAGGATTAATGAAACTAATAGTCTCACCTGCTTCTCATTATAAACCCCATTACAATTTCCATTCATAGCCATACCCGTCAGCCAGTCAGCCTTCTCTGACTGGTAAGGACACCTATCATCACTTCAAAAATCACAACAAACTGTCCTTTATATGTGAATCACCTTCTGCAAGAATATATGTATTTTAAAATGAATGACTCCCTTAAGCACAAAACCTTAAATAATAGCGACAAACATTAATATTTTTTTTATCATAAAATCGGGTCAAAAGCGCGTTTTCTCCCTAAAGAGAGAGGGAGCAAACCTGCTAAACAAGTACGATGAGCTGATTTACCTAACGACGCCCTTCTGGAACCATTGTAATAATGTCATGGATTAGAAGGTTCATCCTCTTACAAATACAAAGAAGAGAAAAAAAAAACTTTATTTTAAAAAGCAAAGTTTAGTTGCCAAAAAAATTCGGTTACTAACTACTATTGGGTTGATATTGATCAACACAACATTGAGAGCATTGTAAAACTAAATGAATAGTCAGAAGCCACTAGGAGCCGAGCGACAGTACCCTAAAAGAGTCCACCCCAAAAAGAGAGGGGCATACTCGAGGAGCAGAGCTCAGTCGCCTTCTGAACCTCGGAGTGTGTGGACGCGTCACTTCTCTCTGCTCAATATCGCGATCTTTTTATACAAGGAACTTCGTAAGTAATTATTCATTTTTTGTGATGATTTTGAATAAATATATCCATCAAAATGCTTTTGAATTATCAAAAAAATAATTAAGTCGAAGATAATAATGAGAACTGATTTATCAGTTTAGATCAAATTTAACCAACAATGTAAATCACCTATTATTTACAGTAACCTAGATTTGTAATATAAAAATATTACGTTTATAATACAGTGGTTATTTGAGAATTTAATTAATTAACCTTTTTCTAGTACTGAACATACTGTTGAAATTTCAAATATATAAATGTATTACTTTTTTTTATTTTATAAACACATTTCATTCAAAAGAAGCCTACACAACAATTCCCATAACGTTGCCAACAATTTATAGACAAATTTAATTATTTTTAATTTGAATAATATTGATAACTATAGAATGATGAACTGCTCTTTAATACACTAAATATTTCCATTTAAATTTATTTTTGAATTGTATAATCATAAGAACTTGTATCGTGCGTTTTGAAAAATATAATTAAATTATTAATTTAGTTAATGAAATGTTTCAAAACCCCAGAAAGGATATTTTTTCACTAAAGTTAAAGTAATATAATTCTAATAAGGCACCAATTTTCAATTTCGGAAAAAATAAATTTTATTTAGAATGGGAAAAAGAATATTAAATAGATTTCATTTGGGGGGTTGGGGGGTGTAATATTAGACTTTAAATACCTTCGTATATGTAGTGTTTGTGTGCGTTCTTATATTAAATGTATGCATCTGTGTACTGTGTGTCATCGCATGTGCATGTGTCAATGGGAGTAAGTTTAAATCTGTATAAATATGTGCTATTTGTATTTCCCCTGTCAGTAATTATGTTAGTAGAGGAACGCGTTGAATTTAGGGAACATCTTATTATAGTTATTATATATTACTACTAAGGTCTCAATATTTGAGAATATTTTAGATAAATTCTAATATTTCAGCTCTATTTTGTTCCCTGAACTTTGGGAAATAGGGAAAAATTATCATTCAATTGAAATTCAACTTAATTAAGAAATTGAGAAAATAATCGTCTTCAAGTTAACAAAAAATTTAAGAAAAAAATATTTTTAATCAACTTTCCAGTAAATAAACAAATGTTTTTTGAAAATAATTATTTTTATTTTTTTAAACGTCACAGCATTTTTATGGGCGGGTTATCTAGCCAGGACAAGTACGTTGTATTTTCATTAGATGGAAAGCTCCCGAGTTAGGATTAAACATACAAGAGTGAAATTGATTATTTTTATGGGAATAACATAAATTCTTGACTACTGTAGCGAGTTAATCTAGATGCTATGTACACATTAACGATCAGATCCGCTATTTGTGAAACTGTTAAATTTCTTCGTTATAAACACAAATTTATATATATATATATATATATATATATATATATATATATATATATATATATATATATATAAAACGAGAGAGGAATACGTTTAGGACGGTTAACAGTATCACACAGGTGTTACTTCATTCTACTCTACGCTGAAAATTACATTTAGAATTACAAATCTCTCGAAGAATTGAGTAAAATATGATTTTCTGAAATTGAATAGGTGCTGTTTTTTAGGTTTTTCTTAATATAAACCACGTTTATATTCCAAAATAATTAGTCTATCGAATTTGACTTATCACAAAAAAATCAATCACCAACAGGTTCTTTCCCAAAATCGGGCGTTTGGCTCGACTGCGCGGCGTAAAAAACTAAACAAAACAAAAAACATTATAAACGATTAACGCGATTTTCAGTAAAATAATGTAATTTATTTTTATTCAAACTAAAATTTCATTCATTCAAAATCCTCCTCATACTACCCTTGGATTTTCCATTTACTACCGCGTCTCCGGGATCCTAAATCCATGCCTAAATTTAGAAAGGGCGTCCGGAATTCGCGGAAATGTTTAAGGTCGGGAAGAAAAGTGGATTTGCAGATTGCCATCTTGGTCCTCGTCATAACTTAATTTATGACGTACCAAGTTCCTTTCCATGGTTTAAAACTGTTACTCCCAGACGATAAATGCTGTCTTTGGATAATTATAAAATTACACTGTATTTTCGTTATAAGTAGACAAGAGGAACAAACTGAAAGTTTACTATTGGATGTTACTTATGGACTGAAAAGACTTACTACCACCTTATATTAAGACTTACGAATGCAAATCTCTAATGATCAGGGTGCGATTCTAATCAAGAAGATACTGCTTGTGGGCCATAATTGGCCTGTTACAAAAGAACAAGTATTTTTGATGTAACGCAAGAATTCATAAGACTTGCAGATGGAATCAGTTATCAACTCATTTAAAACGGTCAGGTATTTGGCCTTCCTAGGAGCACTGCACCGTATACAAACACTTTGTGTATGTTTAGCACGTTTTCTCATTTTCTCCAAAAAGAGGAAACCCTCTTTTCACGAAGAAATGTTCTCTCAATTGTTCAATTTCAAGTTTCAGAAATCACAGACCTCGAGTATAATGTTGTGCGATATACAATATATAATTATAAAAAAATTGGCGCCTAATGTTTTTTTTTTTAAAGATAATTTTTTAGAATGAGATAGCTCCAGAAATAGAAGAAGTTACTCAGAAATAAAATCTCAAATTTCTGGAAGTATCTGAGTTTTTTTTTCGTTCTAAGTGTATGTTGCAACAAGATTACACTATATTTCGTGTAGTCTAGGGTGTAGTCTATACTTGTATGTTGTAAGAGGGGACGTTATTTTTTGCGAGAATATCTACAGAAGAACTGAAATAACAATAATTGAGGTATGAGTAAATAAAAAAATTCCAGGAACATTCTTTATATATATATATATATATAAAGAAAAATCTAAAAAATGACGTTTTTTATATTTATTTTATTTTTTTGCTCAGAACTCCAAAAATGTTCATGCTAGTGACCGTGCCTAGGCGTCGAAATGCCTTATATACTAGAAATATTTTTTTAATAAGTACTAAGGCACTCAAGCTTTCGAAAACATCTTACAGGTTGAAAATCGATCCATTTGAACGGCTTCTGGCATTTTTTTAAAGTAATTAACATTTTTTTGCCTATAAACAAATGAATATATCCGCCAAAGTGCTAAAAAATACGCTTAATTTGACGTTTTAGGTTTTGAATTCTCTTAAGTAGATCCCGAGATACGCAATGTCAAATTCCAATAACGTAGGCGGTAAAACAACAAGAAGATCCTCTCAACATCCAGCCCAAAACAGATGCGCCTTGGAATATTGTTAAAACCACACATGTTTTTAATTAAATCATTTGTTGCCATTTATCGCCAATCTTTCAGAGTAGAAAATTCCATAAAATCTACCTAATAATAATCATATCTTTCCGTTAATACTTAGTTAACGTAGATTGCAGGAGACAGAGTTCTAGCGTGGTCCTCTTTTCTTGTAGCATTAACTTTATACGCCGAGGGGTGTCAGGTGCTCGTTCTAGAGCACTATTTTTTATTGGAAAAGCATTAGTTTCATCCTAATACATGAATAAACACAACCAAATGATTGACATTTTTTTGAGTCTTTCAAAAACATCGGGGGCGAGGTTAGCTCAGTGGTAGAGCACTGGACTCATATGCTGGAGGACCTGAGTTCAAATTCCGAGCAAGCACTTACGATTTCTTCTTCTAGCGTCTTCGTTCATGGGTTGAATTCGGCCTCCCTGACCGTCCCTAGGCCAACCCAGCCTTTAATTAATTTATTAATGGGTACCTTGGTGCTACTGACTCTAGCAGTCGAAGCAGCAAGGGGAAAATCAGGCGGCCTTAGTGTGCCGTATGGTCACGAATCAGATACCTTTACAGTATCTGCCCCTCAGGGCCCTCGTGGACTGTTACGGGACTGATTTTTTTTTTTTTTTTTTTTTTTTTTTTAATATCATTTGAAAGATTTCGAAGATAAGTGTTGTAAAGAATAACATACACTGCGAAGGAATACCGATAAATACGTTGGTCGTCTTCTTCAAAATAGAAACCCCCTATTTCAAATGTTTTAACATCGTACGACATCATTTATAAATCGTCCAGGTTCTTTAGTGAACTAATGAAAGCAGTATGTCATGGCCTCCAAATCTCACAGCTTGATCTTGAGTCGACCTGGCGTTATTTGACTAAAACTTCAATTCTTCACGTCTTGTCAGATTCCAGGATCTTGTAAATCGTTGTTCACAAGTCACTTTGTACAGAGATATTAGACATATTTATACATTTGATGCTATCATGGAACTACAGCTGTCGGTTAAAACGCCAAGTCTCGTTATTGTCGATTTAATTCTTTGGGGCGAAGGTTTTGTCCAATTTGAAACATCAAAGTGACGTTCCTGCCGGAATGATTTAAAAAAAAATGAAGAAGATAAGATCTTCCTCTCTATAACTCCGAAACCTAAGGTCCACTGGGACATCACATCACTCCCAATCAAATGTTTCTGTCACGCCGTAATTTTGTCCCTGGATTCTTCCTGTCTCAGCTGGCTTGAAATAGTGCCACTGATAGATGTCTGAGTTACCTACATCCTTTCTTACGGAACGAATCAATAATTAGTATGTATTACTGGTATTAATACCATTATAATTACAACCATCACTATCCGCAAATAAAATCTAGTTCTCTACTAGAAGGTTACGTAAGAATAAATAAATAAGTACCCAAAAATAGGGATAATTTATCTAGATAAACAAAATGTTTCCGTTACATTGTATAACTCCTGAGTTAAGTTTGCAGGGATAAATATAAATCTTGATCTAATATCGTTTCCAGCAAGTTAATTAGTTTACTTTACATCTCTCAGGATTGTGATTGAACTAACAATACAACAGATAAAAAGTCCGATTTACAGGGCCTTCGTCGTCTCAGCGCGTTTCCGTTCTTATCCCTATTGTCATTTAGGAAGCTCAGAATAGAAACAGTAACTGTTTTGTCATTTTTCACATGTGAAAAATGTAAACATAATATGTTACATATTATGTAAAAATGTAAATAGGAATCCCAATGCAAAGCGTGATCTTAGGGGCCACTACAAGAAATTGACAGTATCCTAAGCGTAAATTATTCTATTTAAGCACCGATTTCTCGGAATCACGTAATATCCGTATATTTAGGCAATTTAATAACCTTTCGAACAGATGCTTTACATTTACTACGATTTCCCAAGCGGTTTTAAGATTTAGGAATATATGCGCTAAAATAGTTTGGCTGTTATACATTTTTTCAACCAGCAGCCTCAATAATCGATATTTATTTAAATTTTAACGCCCGTTTCCACATAACACAAGAATCTAATAACTAAATTCTGTCTAGTAAATATGTACCTACATTTTATTATTACTTTGAAATCCTACATAGATAGTTTCATTGACGGAGAACACAAATTACGAGGTAAATACCCGAATCTAATGCCCTAATTATCTAATAAGATTTTTGTTAGGGACTGAAATTCTGCGGAAGGAACTCCTTTATTACAATGAAAGGCCTCAGGGAATTCAGATTTCCAACTGGTATGTTCATACCTATACAATCGTCGATCGGACATCTAGTAATGCTTTCACTTGTGGTTGACCTCGGACCATGAAATAGACAATAAATTTATTCATCCATTCGAAGCAATGTTCGTAATAAATTAGGTATTGGCTAACTACTTAGCATGGTTAGTTTGAGAAGGACGTAAAAACATTTATCTCAAATTTCAGTTTTAATTTCCAAACTCTAATTTAGATTACGTTTTATTGTAGCATAGACTACTGAGGAAAAGATAATAATCCTGATACAGTCGCTTTAAATGACGTTTTTATTCATCCAATTACCTAATCAAGGACTAAATGATCACGACTGTCCATTGTTTAATGGACAATATAAGATTGAGGTAATTCCAATGGGTGCTTGAAGAGTGGAGCGGAGAGAGAGCAAAGAGGATAGTGAAGAAATCAAACGCAGGCGTAAGGAAAGTTAACAGAGTGGATCAGCTGACAAAGCAGAGAGCATAGGAGTTAGTATAGAAGTTAGCTCTCTCTACGCTCCACTCTGTAAGCACCCCTTACACTAGACTGAGTTAGCGAATGTTGGACCGAATACGTTTCAGATATATTGTAGTACCTAAATGTATTCACATTGAAAACAATAATGGACAGAAAACCCATCTCATTTCGGAGAACGAATATTTATGCTGAACTTGGTTTAACTAGAAAACGTTTATTGGGTAAAAATAAATCTAGCATAACAAGTAAAAATAAGAAAAGTCGAGTGTGGAGAGAATAAAACTTTCGAAATAAAAAAATATCGGATCATTGGTAAAGACAACATAAGAGTATGTTTGTGCCTTATATAAACACAAAAACAAAAATTTGAACCTTGGATTATCTGATACCTTATTGGTAACGAAACGTGTATTTTCCTCGTCAGTACTTATGGATTTCGTCATGAGGGCTAGAAGTCATAAGTGGCATTTTCCCTCTACACGGAGGGAAGAAACCCGCTAAAACCTATCCGAACAATATCATATCTAAAATCAGGCTTAGCTAATAACAAAAATTTTTCCTTAAGTAGAACCAAATCAACACTACTGAAACTTTAAGGAACGTTTCCTCGATCTGCGGTGGACGTATCGACATTTACATCTTCGAGGACATTTGGTAGGCTTTCTGACGGCAATGCTTTTCTTTCTACTAATCACGAATACTCAGCCATTTTCGAGTGAAATAAAACAAAAATAATAATTGCTGGTGTCTGTTGATGATAACAAACGATTGAACGAGATCGTTAGACGTGAAATCGGTCCATCTTAAAGAGGGGGGGGGGTTCGCTCCGGACCCAACTTATCAATTTGCCAACACATATTGTAAAGAAACTCCAAACAGGAACATATTTTGTGCAAAAAAATTAAATCGGTACATTAGGAGTTGGTATTTGAACCGGAAAATAATAAATAAAAAATAATAACTTGGTCTACTGTTCATTACAAACATAAACGGCCAAATATGTTCTTCTTCATTTTGTACACTTACAATTGTACGTTGTAAATGGAAAAGAACATGCTCTGGCCCAAGCCATTAATTTACGCTTACAACATTTTATATGGGGTTCAGAAAAAAATGTTTATATCGTATTTATATAGGTTATTTTATGCAAATCATTAAGGACTGCAGCATATACTACCACTTTTCTCACAAAAAGTACTTAGTAATGTAGCTTCTGCGAGACAGACGTTTTGTATATAGGAGTATGTATGATATGTGACTTACATTATAAATGTAATGTCTTCTTAAGATACAGTATGAAGAACTACAAAAGATATCCTCCCACGCCCAACCACTAAGCTATCCATCTCTCCCAGCATATACATGTCCGTAAAACCTTTATATTATGTGATGTCCGAAAGGTGAGGCTAGAATAAAACAATTCTTCGTGTCACCAGCGTATGTCGTAAAGTTTTAGAATTATTCATTCTACTTTCCATCGGTTGTTAGTAGATAATCTCTGTTACACCATGTTCTTCATATATCAAATCCCGAAAAATTATTCATATACCTTTTACTACTCTAGTACTGTCAAATAAAATAACGGTACTTGAGTTGTTATAGAGATAGTAAACGTCATAAAATAAACTGGGTAAAAATATGCTAATACTTTTATAAATTATTTGAATGAGTATACAGATTTTCATGTTTATAATATTTTATTTTTTATAATTGTGTTCTACTCCTCGTTTAATGTTTAGTTAAGTCATGGCAAGAAAAACAATTGGCTTGAAGAAGTGTGTTTACAAAATCTTCCAATTTAGGGGAAATACATGATTAGTCGTCAAGAATTAGTTTGATTAGATCATACATGATCAAAAGGATGGAAAAAGTTTTAAGTGTATCAAAAATTAGATTTTTCAATTGAAGTCATAATACTGATTTGAAGATAATGTTTGTAAACGAGCGTCGATTAGTTACTTTTTATTTTTTGGTAAGTCTATTTGGTGTTAAAACAGACCCTATCGGATGTCAGAGCCTAATTATTTTAATTAATTGCTTCCTTGTGAGTTTTCTTGTTCTTTCCCGAGAATAACCTCGTAGTTGCAGAGGCAATATCAATTGAATCAGTTAGTAGTTTTTGTTATTCTGATCAGTATTCTTTTACAATTTATTGTGATTTTAGCACTTTCCTCCGAAGGAAAGTAGCTATTGAGGTTGGACTCATGACGGAATTTTTGAAAAATTTCTTCAAATCTTTATCGATCCTACCTAGTAGACACCGAAAATGACCCCCGTTAAAATTTATATATATCTATATATATATATATATATATATGCATATATATATATGTGTCTGTTAACACGATAGCGGCCAGAGTTTTTGTTTTTTCGTCACGAAACTTGGTATATAGCATTCAATTAGCAAACGATTGAACGAGTTCGTTAACCACCAAAGTCGGTCCACCGGAAGGGGGGGTTTACCCCGAACCCAAAACACTTATTTGACTATGTCAGCCGTAATATTTGTTATATTTCACCGAAACTTGGTATTCGTAGTGTTAATATAGAGAGAAAAGTGAGATATAAAAATGAACTAAATCGGTTCAATAGAAGGGGGGGTTTACTCCGGACCCACAATACCAATTCGCCACTACCAGCCGTGATTTTTGGTATATTTCGACGAAACTCGGTATTCGTAGTGCTAATCCACAGGTAAATATGTGTTGTAAAAATAAACGAAATCGGTTCATTAGGAGGGGGGGGGGGTTTACTCCGGACCCACAATACCAATTCGCCACTACCAGCCGTGATTTTTGGTATATTTCGACGAAACTCGGTATTCGTAGTGGTAATCTACAGGTAAATATGTGTTGTAAAAAGAAACTAAATCGGTTCATTAGAAGGGGGGTTTACTCCGGACCCAAATTCCTAATATACTCATACCGGTCGTAATTTCTGCTGTATTCTAACGAAACGCTGTATACGTCGTGGGTAACTCATGAGAAAGAAGTGTTGTAAAAATGAGCTGAATCGGTCAATCGGAAAGCGGGGGTTTAATTTGTAATATATTTGAATAGAAAAGCCGGCAGACGTAGGTTCACAAAGCCGCCGCAAGGAGCGCTTTCTACCACTAGAGTGACTGTATCCTGTTCCTGCGTTAGATCAAAATACGACAATATGAGGATTTTTGTATTTATTACGTAGTGTAGTAGGTACCATGTGTAAACATAACTCTGGATGCAAATTAATAATTGATCAGTTACTCATTACAAGATGAGAACTATTCACGTTTTTATTTTATTTATGTAGGATATTTTAAGCAAATTGTTCTGGAAAGCAGTCTACACTACCCAAATTCTGAGGAAAGTGCTTAGTTATGCAGCTCCTGCGTAACGGACTTTTTTTCATATTTTCAGAAAATGTCTTTCTCTATAGTTGGGTACTTAGTGTACAAGGCACGATATGTAACATTATGACAAGGATTAACGATTTTTATATGGAGTAAACCTTCCACTACTAAAGACCGATATTGCATATATTCATAATAGATCTCTGAAATTAGCGTAGAAGGGGGAGTTCCATGCAAACTAAAATATGACAACTAAAATACAATGAGTTCCTCGCGGCCTAAAATTACTAGCGCTTAAGCGGTCAAGATGGAGGGTTTCAGGTAAATCTTCATTCTTGGCGCACCTGCTGCAGATTAACGAGTTAATCCTGTCGTTTGTCATGGGGATGTTGTAGGCTAAAATTAAAACTATTTGGATTTAACGAGTATTATTATTATCTTGCACTCAATCCCTAAATCTTTACTGTAGTTAAAATACATACTATGCTCTTATTTTTATTGAGTGAAAAATATATGCTATGAAATTTTTTAAAGGTTGAGTACTAGTATTTAGAAGAGCGATTAGATGAATAAAATGCCCCGGAGCAGGCAATCAATATCACCAAGGAAGTTATAAAAAATGCTATAAAATCCTTTGGAGTAATACAATTCATTTACTTCGTTAATATCATTCAAAAAAGCAAAAACCATTCTGGTTTTAGTCGATGAGAAATTAAAAGTGGAACTGTCTATGCCTGAGTTCTCTCCACTACAATTCGTCTTGGCTGGCCCTGAAGCTTAACTCTAAATAAATTGAAGAGAGAATGGATTTTGTATACTTTCTACTATTAGTACTGAAGAACTGTTTCTAAATAGACCTAAAGTAAATTCGATTCGTGCTTTGTCACTTTCACCAATACCGAATCTGACCGATATTGATTTCTGAATCATTTACCCTTTCAGTTCTTTAAGGGTTCATGATTCAGAAATCAAATGACGTGGAGAGGTTCCAGTAAAGGAATGTGGAGGTTACTATTCAACTTTCGAAGATTTACTGCACTTTTAATAGCGTTCAAGATGGTTCGGAGAGAGGAGCTTCAAATCAATAGGAGGAGTTGTTCACCTGATAGAAGAAACATGAACAAAGACACATTTTTTAGTGTTTAGGGGGTAGAACTCCCTTTTGATGTCCGGCCGGAGAGGCAATCCTGAATGGCTGACGAGATTTGTCAACTATCATTACCCATAGGGAACGGAAAATTCTCTAATTTGTATATTCAAGTGTGGACACACGCGCACACACGCATATATATTTGTCTAATAGGGATCAATGAATATTGATTATTGGAAAGTCAAATGAAACCGCTTTCAATGTCTTGAACTTTTGATACCTTAACCGTTATTTGAGAAAATTTGAATTTCTTATTTGGAGTTCTTTTAAAATAGTGAAAGTTGTTCTTATGGGAGGAAGTATAAAATACAAAACAAAATATAGTAAAAATAATATTAAAATAAATAGTGACCCAAATCTCAACAATTATTCTTGTGTATGCAGAATGTCGATGAATAAAATTCCAAATAAACATAATCGTCAATTTATCAAAAATAGCTTTACATGTTTCGTATCTTCGGATTTCTCTTCAGGAGCCTAAAAAAAGTACAGTCTAATGGAACGTAGGCAAAACTCCAGCTACCATGGCCTCGTTAGACCTACGAAATGTAATGTCATTTTTAAATATTGACGGAATTGGTATTTTATTCATTGACCATCTGCCTAGACAAGAAAAAAATTACATTAACATTCACGAGAAATTTTGGACTTTTCTTCTATTTCTTTAAATATTGTAAAATTAAAATTCTTAGTGAGCGGATAGTAATCATAATATTATGATAATCATTTAAATTTCCTTCATCTATTTCAGGCGCAAATTAGATATGAATGTGATAATTTGAAAGACTAATAAATTTCCGAACATAAAGTTAACATTTCGATAGAAGCTTTTAATTTTTTATTTATTTTGAATTTACAACAATGTATAATTTACATTTTCAACAAATTATTACATTGAGATGAGTGTACATAAGGTGTGATGCTGCACAGTTCTAGTACACACTAGACGGATATGGTTTTTTATTTTACTGATATAAATCTTTTTGAGTTGGTCTCTAGGCTACTTGCGTTTTGGGGTTGCCACTAGAAGCAAATTTGCTTTTAGAAGTTTTAATTTTGTTGCATTGAAATCACACCAGGCCCATGTAATAAAAAAAAATTTGACGACGACGGCGTTCTAGTTGTTTTGTTTTTTTAATTATTTTTCACATCTCTGTAATTAGGTCGAACAACATTGGTGTAACAGATTATTCACAATTTTATTTATCGTCTGATTTGCATGTTTCTAAATTTGAAAACTTACTAGCATCAAAGAAAACCATAGAAGGCCGCTAGGGGGATGCGTGAGTAAGGATTAATATAAATGCATAATAAAACAACAAACTAAGTGTTGTAAGGCGGTGCCCTAACTAAATCTATTTGGACCTGTTACTTATAAAGTCATCTGAAGATTAAAAACAAAAGGTAAGGTACAGAAATACACAGATATCTATTACTGGGAGCTACCAAAGCCCTCGGCATCATATGCATATTAAAAAAGAGAATTGAGAGCCAGCTGATGATATGCCTGTCTGCCGTGTATTTTTTTTTATGTTTACCCCATCTTGTCCTCTCGCAATGAATACTCTTAATGGAAGGGAGACTTTTCTCGTTTTACAACTCACTCAGAGCACAAAATAGAAGATTATTAACATTAATATTGAACGTGGTACAAGATGCCCGGGAGGTAGTTGATTAAGAAGCCCAGTATGGAGGGTGTCCGTTGATGTACTCCGGCACTTCTTATCATCATATGTATACATATATGGACATACATATTTAATGTCGCTTACATCCCGACAAGCCTCTTCCTTCATGGCTATTCTTCTATGAGCTGCGTGGATAATTCATTCACTGAGAGTTAACTGTAAACCCTACATGCGAGATAGCTCGTGGGCGTGATGGATTCTCTCTCAATAGACTGCCCCACTCACCTACCTTGTCTTGTCAGCTGTCTTAATAAGTTAATTTTATAATAAAAATTCTATGTTGTGTCTAGTTGTAGCCGTCTTTGCAAGGGTAATAACTACAGTGTCTTGACGTTTTATACCAAGACACACAACTTGCAGCGAGGAAGTTTAATCAGCAAAAGTGGCAGCGATCTTGGTATGACACGACAGACGACAAACAAAGGGTGCATTAAAAGCACAATTCGTAAATGATTTTCAAACAAGAGAGGCAAAAGAAGGGAAGTTATTGTTCATTGTCGATTAATAATATACCTGCCAATATTCCCACTCAAACTTGACTCTAAAAAACTTAATAACTCAAGGCATACCTGGACAAAACTTTGACATGACCGATAACTTGACTGTATTACTAAGAGATGAGAGCCAGTATCTATAAAACTCATTCGAATTTTTGAAACAAATCAGACTATATGACATTCTCTAAAGACTATTAAATACTCAATTTTATCCTAATATATATATATATATATAAATCACGTGTCAGTTTGTTCCTTATACAAATCCACACCGTTTAACCGATTTTGATCAAACTTGGCGCACAGATAGATCTTAATCCAGGGAGAGTCATAGGCTAAGTCAAAAACGTCTACCAGCTGTCTGTTTGTAAGTTTTTTCCTTATACAAATCCACGCCGTTTGACCGACTTTGATCAAACTTGGCACACAGGTAGGTCTTGATCAGGGGAGAGTCGAGGGCTAAGTCAAAAACGTCTACCAGCAGTCTGTCTATATGTTTGTTCCTTATACAAAGCCATACCGTTTGACAGATTTTGATCAAACTTGGCACACATGTAAGTCTTGATCCGTGGAGTGTCATAGGCTAAGTTAAAATCGTCAAGGACTCACAGTTCGGGGGTCACGGATTCGAAACAGTGAACCCGAACAGTTACAGATTTGGGTTATTAGATTTTAATATTAGTTATTTGGTTTCTAATTTAATTAGCATGGCACGCCGGATGACAGTCAGTTTAATAATAAAAGAACAGCTAAATTGATTACATTTAATGTATTAAATACCTTGCTAAAGAATGAGGTTAGTTTACTAAACTCCTGTGGGCCTGATCTGCTTTGTTACTATACATTTATTATTATTGTTATTATTTTTATCGTTTGTTAAAAGAATAGAGTAAGAAATCGTCAAAGCACACTTCTAAACTTATTAAATTTAAGATCGCTTTATATGGAAATAAATCTATTAAGGTCTCCTGTTAACATAAGCAGGTGTAAAAACTAATACAAGCTCACAGTCATTGTTTTCGGATATACTTATTTACATTTTCAAAAGAAATTTTTCTTTATCGATTATTTTAACATTTGAATGAAGTTACAGTTAACACCTGTTTTGTAGTGCAGTACGGAAAAATACGAAACGCAAATCGACGTAATCATGTCATATATTAGGGTTTTTTACATAATGAATCAAGAATGTACATGATCTTATTTCAATGAAGATCTTAGAATATTATGTTTGTCGTTAGACATTTATCGCAGTGAATGAAGATAAGAGTGTTCTCAGTTTGCTGTGAGCCAGAAAGATAGTATTATTTGTTTGTTTTCCATGAATATAATCATTGAATGAATGGTTGATTGACATTTTTTTCAGGCAGATCAACTTAACACAATTAATGATATTGTGTGGCCTATTATTTAAATTTTAACGTCCACTTTTACAAAAAACAGATTTTTGGGACATTTTGAGACATCGAGCCTTTTCCTATTTACGAAAGAATGACCCAAACTAGGAATCGAATCCACGACTTCACGCATGGAGTGAACATCCATTACCAATTTTCTGGGTTAGAAGGTCGACTGTCTTAGTTCAACCATTATGACATATCTTCATTATAAGAATCTAATTCTAATTAGTATGAGGATATAAAAAGATTCAGTAGGAGCTGCGTAAGCTGAGTGCATTTCTCAGCAATGCAATGGACAGTAAATTTTAGTCCGACTTTCAGGAACTGCGTCATCTTGGCGCGTTTCCAAGTAATCCTAACTCCAGGTGTGATGAGAAAAAAATTGATTAGGAATGTAATATTTTGCTCCTAATCTACTTTTTTTACACTTAAAGGTAATTTACCGAACTAAACTAAACTAACCAACTAATTTACTCGCTAAACTAATTAAATAAATACAAAATAAACGTAAAAAGTTTCGCGCATGTTTATAATGAACAGGAGAATCAATTATTATTTTTTTAATAATCGACTAACTTTCAATGGACTTATTATGCGTCATGACGCCATCTGGAAATGCCGAGCAAGCACGAAAGGTTTTCGGATTTTCTTATATTTTCTAAAATATCAAGAAAGCGGTTGGGAAATCTTGGTAATTGGAAAGTGATTATTCAAAAGCTCAGGAAATTCTCTACAAAAAAGATTCCTAACTAATTTCTGCTGGGGCGATGTCAAGAGAAAAAAATGCTTAAAACTTCGAAATGGTTAGTTTTGTTCTTTTGAACGGGGATTTGTCCCCGGTTTATACTACTTTTTAACATGTAGTTTTCGTTTTTTAAATTTTAGTTAACAATAAAATGAGTATTTCAGTAAAGCAAGCTAAGAAAATGTGAAACGTATTGGTTATAGTGTTTCCAAGAGTGTAGGTTGAGAAAGAGGATGGAGTAATTTCCGCTTAGGATAGTATACTTTTCTACAGATTATGGCGCCTAAAATTTTACTTCTTTTTGAGATTTAATTTCATATTTTTCACGAAAGATCAAACCTATAGATATATACTCCTATTTTTTTCCTAATTGTACTATGGATTTGAACGGAAACGTGCTTAGATGACGCCGTTCCAACGAGTCGGACTTTTTATTGAATAGAAACCGGTGCCCCTGATGTGATTCTATTGTAGAGACTCATTGGTGGATGGTGTGCATAATAATGCGATAAATTATACAAGGAAATGCTGACTTTTGTATTATTTACAACCGCGCTCAGTCGGGCATATTCTCAGAAGATATGACTAATCTTTCAGTAATATTTTTACTCAGACTTAATTAGTGTAATGATTTGTGATCTAATAGCATTCAAATTGGTTAGTTATAAATATTTTCATTAAACTTTACCACTGAGGGGGCTACGTCTTAACTGAAAATGTGTCACCCTTGCTTTTGAAGGGGCCTTAGGATTAAGATAGGAAGGGTGACACAAGTGCCCTGTGGTGCATAAGCTAGGAAGATAGGTACATACAGTTTTGATGGTTGATAAAGAGATATTTACCATGTCTTTCACAGTCATAACTATGACGGTGTGAATAAAACCGATTTTTGAGTTGTATCACTTTAGAAATACTAGTGCGATGTATTTCTACCTACCTTTTAATAAAAATTTTTTTTTTGGTCTCCCGTGGTCTAGTGGCTAGCGCATTAGTTTCTTATCCGGGAGACTGTGGGTTCGATTCCCAACGGCGGCAGAATTTTCTCATCTCACAGTTCGTTGAGAAAATTCCTTGGTGCACCAGGATGTCGGCGCTAATGACCGAGACGTCAATGCGCCGTAAAAAAAGATAAATAAAAAATAAACATTTTTCTCATTATTTCTATTTTACTAAACTGTACTCTGGCCGAGGATTTGGTAAGATAAATTTTCACTCAGTATTAAAGAAAACATATTTAATGATAAATTACCGGACCAGTTTAATGGAATGTATACAAAATGAAATGCTAAAATTTAGACATGACGGGATCAACTCATAATAAATCAAAATTCCATCTAATTTACAACGATCTTAGTATTGCTGAAAATAGTTACATTAAGGACACGAAAATAAATTACATTTTATGAGGTTAATCCTTAAGGCGCATGGAGAACTCCTGAATCTAAATTATAAGCCGTGGGATCCTACTAAAATATGTAATTGCAGTATGTGCAATAGTAATGAAAACGAAACCGTTTTTCACTTCTTAGGAAAATTCTTTGTAATTAATGTATTTAAAAATAGTGGTTTAACAAAACAACCCGAGAAGAATCTTCAACAATTGGTTACCTCAATGACGAGGACCACCAGCTGTTACGGTTTATTTTTTTAACGTTATTTATAGTAATATTTATTGTATTGTAATTCTGATGGTAGGCAACCATTTTTTTTTTCGTTTTATTAAATAGAAACCTCCATACAGATCTGCATTTTAATGATAACGCAAGATTTAAACGAAACGTGTAATAAAGGTATGTATTTGTTGGAAGGTAATTGCCGTGTATTAATCTCGTCTTGACAGAAATAAGATAAAATAAACCGTCCTATAATGGAAAAATAAATTGAAGATAATACTTAAGGGCTGACAGCTAACACCTACACATTCCATCTACCTGATTCACTTCCACATTTACAGATCGTTTAAAATATTACTTCTATCAAGATTTAGGATAGGGCAAAACAATAAGTTCAACGAAGATAAGAGACCGATCTTTGCCTCGCCCACCTGTAAGTATACCGGATTGATGCCTTCAAGACATTGATTTAAGTAGTAGACAATCATAACCAACAAAAACAAATCGTCAGCTTCAAGTGTTCCATCGCTCAACACCTATTTTTGTTTGCCTTTTTTAGAAATGTAAAACGAACGTGCCTATATTTTTTTGTAACACCTGAGACTATCATACTGTGTTTACGCCTGTAATAGCTGCAATAAATTGCTTTGAGGAAGTGCCAGTAAAAACAATGTATGTAGGTTATTGAAAATATACTGTAATGCTTACTGTTTAAAATAGTTAAGTATGATTAACTGCAGAGAAATGTATAAGCTTAAAACTCGCTAATTATTTTTTTTTTTTTAAATATGTATTATTTACGCCTGTAATAGCTGCAGTAAATTGCTTTGAGGAAATGCCAGTAATTACAGTGTATGTAGGTTATTGAAAATATACTGTAAAGCTTACTGTTTAAATAGTTAAGCATGAATAACTGCAGAGAAATGTATAAGCTCAAAACTCGCTAATTATTTTTTTTTAAATATGTATTATTTACAGTACATATTTTGTCATTAGAGGCCCTATGCCGTGATTGTTAAAGAATGTTCTTACTAGAAGTAAAATAATGTTAAAAAAGGTCGATAATCTCTATATAATAATAATACAGGGACGTTGACAACTAAAAAAAATAATGATATTCACTGATACTGATTCGAAATTGGATGAAATAGTAATACGATATCGATAATATTACAAAGGAATAATTTATGGTGGTTCTACGTAATAATTAAAACTTTAATGTAATTCTTGAACGAAGAGAGCTTTTTAAAACCTCAAATTCCACGTTACCATCTTGGATTCGTTATATTAAATAATGATTGCATGATTAAAATGAGAGGAAATGTTTCATACAATATTTTTGTTGTATTTACCAGGATGGAGGAAGGAAGTCGGTAGATGTTTCTAAAGGCCTCTTTACCTCAGGGCCAGTAAGATCCAACTTTTTGCTCTTAAATAGAATCTAAATGGAAGGGTGTATTGTCTTCATTCAACACTTTTCCAGACAAACTTCAACAACTGCGGTGCTTCTCGCAGCTAATTACAATTTTAACTAAAAAGGAGACAACAATAACTTCAGATTGCCTTAATTCTTTATTAACTTCTTTCATTAAGCTACATTCACTCAAATTAAAGTAAAAAAAGATAATACTGGGCAGCATATTTTAATTAGCTTTAGTAAATTGCGGAAATATTCTGTAATAATACATAGAAATATGAATTGAATCTATTGTCTGTAGCACATTCCTTCGGAAGGTTGCACTCATGGGAAAATGTTTGAAATATTTCTTAATATCTTCATCGCCCCCACCTACAGGCAACAAAAATGCCAGCCAAATATATATATATATATATTTCAAAGGGGGTTTACACGATTCAAACCAAATTTGGACGGTCGATAAAGGTCCTAAAGTTACACATTTCGGCCCGATTTCTAGGTGTTCTGGAATCGACGTTACATGCAAAAACGTTTAAATTTGACTTTTATTTTGAGAACCCCCCGAGAATTTTCTTTTAGTACTTCCCGAGATAACAAAATAGTCATTAATATAGTTCGAAAAAGAAAGCTCTCTTCTTTTCAAAACGTAACCTACATTTTTCGCTTACAAATTTTTAGAACTCTAGGTAAATTTTCGACACTTTTTTCAGTTGAACGCCTTGTTAGTAGAATCCCTACTATTCCCTAACTTCTTATTACCTCGACGGCTGATTATAAACCATAACTAATATAAAAGCTCTGAATGTTTTCTGTTCTCTGTAGTTTTTATTATGGAATAGTTTTAGCTTACGAATTTCAAAGGCATTATATATTTTTTATTTAGATATCTGATAGGATGCAAGTGGACCCTTTTTGCAAATCATTTTTCTTTATGTAATTTTGCATCAAAGGAACAGGTACTGACATATGATTAAAAATTTCGTATCTTATAATTAATATATTTAAATATTTATAATGAGATGTAGATAGTTAGCCGTCGACGTGATAAGCAGTCAGGGAATAGTTGGGATTCGGATAGAAAAACATCAGTCGATATTTCTAAAAACCTATATTAAGGACGTTTCGACTACTCTTTGGTAGCCTTTGTCAACTAAAAGAGAAAACACAAATGCAGAATTAATAAACAGAATAGTTGAACCAATAAAGAGATATGGTAGATCTAAAAATAAAAATCACTTATATGAACAGTTTTCATAGCCAAATCCCAACTATTCCCTGACTGCTTAAATATTTATATCAAGTTAGATTTTTTAATTTTAACATAAAGTGATATATTCTGACAGTTCATAGATATATTGAAATATATCTGTAGAGCCTTTGAGTAGAGTTATTGGCCTAGAGCTGGCTATAGTGGCTACCGATGGTAGTGAACTCATGTGAGTGGTCCTCTGCTCCTGACAGTCCCACTCGTCCTCTTCTAACTCTCTACGTGACCTATGATGGGAGTGCGAGGAACGGCTACAAAATCACATACTTTTAGTGGGTTTCCAACCCAACGCTGTAACAAATAAAACCCGGCTTATAAAGTGAGACGATGACACAGTCCGGACTTGCTGACGAGAAATGTAGAATCTTCATAAGCCATTGATCACATGAAAAACCAGGTCGTTCAAATTTATGTGAATATATATATATATATATATATATATATATATATATATATATATATATGTATATGTATATAAGTATATGTATATATATATATTTATATATATATTTATATATATATATATATATATATATATATATATATATATATATATATATAAATTTTTTAGGGTTCTTCGCTCGGGAGAATTATTGATGCTAATGCGGTCTTCCCCAGCGGTCGGTTTTTGTGGGTGATGTTTCGCAGAAATTCCATTCTTCTTTATCAGACTGTTGTCCATGTTTTTAACTTTTTTTGTTTGTTATTTTATAAAAAACAAAAAAAAAAGTTAAAAACATGGACAACAGTCTGATAAAGCAGAATGGAATTTCTACGAAATATCACCCACAAAAACCGATTGCTGGAGAATGTGTGCATATATATGTATGTATGTATGTATATATATGTATATATATATATATATATATATATATATATTGGTTGATATGTATATAAAGGGCTCTACCGGCATAAAAGAAATATAAAGATATGTAAACCCATGATTTTGTTTTTGCCGAAATTAAATTATGTTTAATACATTTGAATAAAGAACGAATTACATATTATTTTTTGCTGTATAACATACTATACAAAGTATATCGGTGTTGTCTTTTGACAATGCAATTTTGTCGATTACAGGTGGAAATTATCTTAAAACTTTGAATTAATAAATACAGTTAACTCTCGCTGTGCCGAACTTGTATAAATCAAAGTGAATCTGTGGCCCTGATTCATTACAAATAAATTTCATTTCAATAAGTCAATTTCAGGACACAATCGTGAACCATTCGGGGACTTCTAGGACTTCCACCTCTAAGAGTCGAACTCTTTGATGATTTCTAAATCATCACCTCTATAATTCGAATTCCAATACGTCACAGATTCTCTAATCACTTTTAGTCGCCACGGCGCATGTATCTGCTAACAGACTCAATGAAAGTTATCTGTGATGATCCTGAATGTGATCCTTATTATGGGGAGGGTATTTTTGCCTAATTGCAGCCAACATGAATTGACGAAGAATCAGAGGAATAAGTGATCACAAAAGAATCTTCTACAATTAGACAAGCCATGTATACGGTTAATACTTGTGACAACGTCGATCATCACATGTAACTAAGTAAAATTTCATAAATAATTATGAAAAAGTCCGTCACGCAGGAACTGCATAACTAAGCACTTTCCTCAGAATTTGGGTAGTGTAGACTGCGTTCCAGAATAATTTACTTAAAATATCCTATATAATGAAATAAAAGTCCGTCATGCAGGAGCTGCATAACTAAGCACTTTCCTCAGAATTGGGTAGTGTCGATTGCATTCCTGAATAATTTGCTTAAAATAACCTATATAGATAAATAAAATAAAAACATAAATAACACCTGTTTCAATTCAATCCAAACATAGTACAATGTAAATCCCCCCTTCCGATAGACCGATTTAGTTCATTTTTACAACACATCTTTCTTATTAGATACCCAGGACGTATACTGCGTTTCGTTACAATACAGCAGAAATTACGACCGGTATGAGCAAATTAGTAATTTCTGTCCGGAGTAAACTCCCCCTTCTAGTCAACCGATTTAGTTTATTTTTACAACACATTTTTCTCTTCAGTTGACCACAACTAATACCGAGTTTCGTTGAAATATAACGAAAATGATGGCTGGTATTGACAAAAAAACTACTTTGGCTCCGGAGTAAACCCCCCCCCCCTCCGGATGGACCGATTTTGTTGGTTAACGAACTCGTTCAATCGTTTGATGGGGGAATACTACTGTTCGCGAAAGCCGCTCAACGAAACATACTCCGTGAGGTGCTGCCACCTAGCGGTGTGCCCGGGAACTATTTGCCCGCGGCAGTACGAAGCTGCACGAAAAGACAGGTTGGGAAGAGATAGTCGCCAAGCAGACAAAGTGTGGAGCATCTAAGTTTTTCTCTCCCCAAGTTTTATACACCAATTATGGAGGAGTAAACATCTAAGCCACCCAGGACGAGCGAAGGGAGCAGGAAATGGTGTTAGCCAGCCCACCATGATTTGGAGAGCAAGAAAATGCAGCACATTACAGGGCTTATACATTATGCTTAAACACATAATCGTCAAGACACCAGGTACCTCTCTTAATTTATCATTTATGAAGATCCAGCAAAACCGTTCAACAGTTCAACCATCAGCAGCAGCTCATCATTCCCATGCTCAAAATTTAACTAACCCAATAACAATAAATATGTTCCTGCTTTTGGCTTTACACCCCCATCTAATTAATTATATTTTCCAAAATAAATCCTGATTTTAAATTTAACCTATGTACAAATCTCTGCAGTCCTTCACCACCAGTGGTCTACTCTAAACCATATAAAAAATGGTAGAGTGACCACAATCGCAAACATGGTCCTCCGGGCCGGATCTGTACCAGTAAATCATAAACATGGTCCTCCGGGCAGAGATCTGTATCAGTTAGATAATTTTGGTAAAAATAGTCTTATATTCAGGCAATAAAAAATATATTGATATGGATTTGTGAATTAATTGCTATAAAATATTATTATTTTCAAATCACATCAAGTCTATACCATTTTGTATTAATTATCATGAACTAATCAGTTTAAAAATTCTCTTCATGATCCAAATCAGACTTGATCATTTTTCAAATGCGTTGATTAGACTATTTTAATGTTTAAATAATTTCTATAAATGTTTGAAGACATATTTAACTCAAGTAATTGACATTAGCCCAACATGAGAACTTACATTCAATTATATTATTAAATTATTCATATTATTGTCTCATGTTCATCTCTCAATTACCTTATAGATTTTATTCTTTATATTTTTTAATTTAATTACAATATGTTCTTCAATCATTCATTAATGATCTGGGTAGACAATAAGATTCTCATAAATATCATTTATATCTTTATTTTCTAGATATGTATCACACAGGTATTATTATTATTTCACATAAAGTCAATTCATTTGTTATTCCACACATAAACACCTATTTAAAACACAATTCTTCTTCCACTGTGACTGATCCTCATGGTTTTCTCAAACTAGGGAGGCTTCGCTCAGCTAGCTGTTTCTCCACCTAGACTCAGTCCATAGAGGTAGTAGTTGCCAAGTAAAGTTACAGTGGCCCCGCTCTCGTGACGTCACACTCTCCTTGGTTTCTTTTCGTGACAGTCACCTTATGTATGATGTGTTTTAAATTGCTTTTGATTATTTTAATGGTTTTTATTGACTTAAGCTTAGCCTGTTGTACTAATGTAATCCAATCATCTTACTTTAATGTTTCGTCTGCTCAGTCCGTTCTCTTCTCAAGTTTTATTTATTTTGTTGTTCTTATTGGTACCTGAACATTTTCTATCTCTATTTATATCCTTGCTTCTTCCTTTTGCTCTATTGTTCTCATTCTTTTATTTGTTTGGCTAACTCCTTGCTCCGCTCCTGCTCGATCTGGTTGGCTGCTTTGTGTTTGTTTTAAATATGCCTGAAGATCAAGACGCTCAAAGGCGTCAAGCGACGAAATCCACTGATTATCTTAATCAAGCCAACGCACTTGAACGCAAAATGCGCCTTTTAAAGCGCAACATCATTGGAATCGGCGACATTACATTGAACGATATCGCAGATGACGACATACGTAGCTTCGAGGCGAGATATCTCGTCGCGAAGGAAGAGTGGGAGGAATTCTGCTGCACATGGGACAAACGCGACTCACTACATCTGCTTTTGGGAGAAAGCGATATTTTCCCTAATAAAGATTGGGATGCGGTATACACCAAGCTACGGTCTGAAATTATCTCTGCTAAAGCCATTCTACTCTCCCTCAAGGACCGCGACTCTTTAAGGAAAGCTGAAAAAACCGAATTGCCAACAATGACCTCCCGCGGCCCCGAGCTCGATAAGATCCCAATTCCCACATTCTCAGGCGACCTCCTACAATGGACCCACTTCAGAGACACGTTCCGCTCCATGATACACGATCGCAAATCTCTCAGCAAAATTGAGAAATTTCATTATCTGATAGCAGCTCTCAAAGGAGAATCCGCGTCATTAGTTTCCAATTTCACCATCGCGGATGAGTCCTACGATCAAGCTTGGGAGAAGGTAACAAAGACCTATGACAACCCTCGAGTATTAGCTCGTCTTCTAGTTCATCGCATCGTGGATTGTGAAGTTACCTCTGCCAAATCGGAACAGCAGAAATATGATAGGTTTCTTACAGGCGTTGCTGATAGTATCGAGGCCTTTAACTCTCTCAAACTCGAGAATCCTTGCGAATTCATATTATCCACATTAGCCCTGCGCGCTCTTGACGCTGAAACGAGGAAACAATTCGAATTATCTCGAGAGTCCAGCAAGGACCTTCCGAAAACTGAGGACGTAATAACATTCATTCGCCAAAGGAAACTCGCCCTCAAGATGTCACAGGATGTATCAGGAACAAGCTCAAGCAGTAGGTCTTCATCGAACTCTCGTGTTAGCTGCCCCAACCGAAACTCCTCGCGGTACAAAGCGGTTTCATTTCACACCAGCAGCGATTCCTCGGACTCTCAAAGTTCTAAGTCCCGAGAAACCAGTCCTAAGCCCGTTCAATGCCTTTTCTGCCAAGGCGCCCACACCTGTGCGAAGTGCGAAAGATTTAAGAAACTTCCTGTAGAGCAACGGGCATCGATAATACGTTCTTGGAAGGTGTGTTTCAACTGTTTAAAAAAAGGGCACAGAGTAGGAAACTGCCGTTCCAAATTTCGCTGCATCTACTGCAGGAATAAACATCATTCGCTGATCCATCGAGATGATCGTGGAGTCACCAAGGATGAGGAACCGGCTCATGACAAAAGACAATCTCCAGTTGCAGACACTCAAGACAAGTCCTTCATCGGTTTTGGCTCAGCCCAGAAATCATGCTCAAGGAGCACCGTACTCCTCGGAACCGTGCGCACCTTGATTAGAGGTTCAAGAGGTGATTTCCACACCGCACATGCTCTCCTCGACTCGGGCAGTCAAAATACCTTCATGACTTCCTCTCTCGCAAAGAAGATAGGTGCTAAGATTTGCCCTTCCAAGGTGTCCATCACAAGCCTCGCAGGATCAACCCTACCAGCACACCTAGTGAAAGGATCCACACACTGCGTTTTACGCCCACTCGCTGGAGACACAGAGTTAAAGGTGACACCGTTGGTCATCGATCACATTACATCTGATTTGCCCAGTATCAGCCTACCAACATCACTTTCCAGCAAGCTTATGGATTTACCCTTGGCCGATCACCAATTTGGAGAGTCTAAACCCATCGACATACTGTTAGGAGGAGTTGTCTTCCATCAAATTATTTCCGGCGCATCTAAACCCTCTGACATCGATGGTTTGTCATTGTTGCCCACCAAATTCGGACTCGTTGTCGCCGGCACATTGAATGATCACCCCTCTACTTCTCATCACTCATTCTTTATCGAAAGGCATCATTCAATTGAGGATGACATGAAGTTGTTTTGGGAGATTGAAGAGCCCAAACCTGTTGACCGAACCGACCCCGAAGATGCCTATTGCGAGGAATTTTACTCGAAGACACTTTCTCGAGATGACGAGGGACGATTTATAGTGAGACTGCCCTTCAAGGAAGGCGTTCCGATCGGCGACAACAGAGATATTGCATACCGCCGTTTCTACGCTCTGGAAACTAGATTCCGAAAGGATCCCGCGTTTTTTCATAAATATTCCGAATTCATGCAGGAATACAGGGACCTCGGACACATGTCTCCCGCAACAACTGAGTCCTCGTATCTCATCCCTCACCATGGCGTTTGGCAGGAGGGCCCCCACGGCGACATGAAGCTGAGGGTAGTTTTCGATGCGTCATGCCCTTCGTCATCAGGTTACAGTCTCAATGACGCACTCCTATCGGGACCCAAGCTACAAGAAGATTTGTGCAACGTTCTGATCCGTTTTCGCCTCTATGCCATTCCTCTATGTGCGGACATGGTTAAGATGTATCGCCAAGTTGTTGTTCACGAAGAAGACAGAAAATTCCAGCACATCCTGTGGCGCGATTCACCCAACAAGGCAATTCAGGTAATGGAGCTCAATACCGTAACATATGGGCTTAAGTCAAGCGCATATCAAGCACTTCGAGCCGTAAGGCGACTTGTAGAAATCCATGGGTCAGAATTCCCCTTAGCCGCAAGTCGCGTTTTAGAGAACTGCTACGTTGACGACCTGTGCAGCGGAGCTGACACCCTAGAAGAAGCTCTTCTACTTCAAAACCAGTTATGCGGTTTATTCGCAAAAGGCGGATTTACCCTCAGCAAGTGGGCTTCGACCGAACCAATGCTTCTTCCTGCCAAAGAACTACATAGCGAATCTGTAGCCATCAGAATCGACGACTCCACCAAAATATTAGGTCTACTTTGGCGTTCATCAAATGATTCCTTTTCCTATTCGGTCAAACCCCCTCATCCTTGTCCGGTCACTAAACGGCACATGCTGTCGTCAATATCGCGTATCTTTGACCCACTTGGACTGCTTGCTCCCGTAGTCTTCATCGCCAAGTCATTGCTCCAAGAGGTCTGGAAAGCGAAGACCGACTGGGACGAAGAACTCCCACACGATCTCCAAGCTGCCTGGATGGAACTTACAACCGATTGGCCAGCCCCGTCTTCTATCTCGATTCCACGATACATCACTGAACCCCTAGCTGTTCGCCGCTTGGTTGGCTTCTGTGATGCATCATCCAAGGGATACAGCGCTGCCTTATACTTGCACTCCATGAGCTCAGATGGCGAAGTCAAGGTCTCGCTTGTTAAACGCAAAACCAAAGTATCTCCTTTAAAGTTCACATCAATGCCACAACAGTTGCACAAGGATGCCTCGATGAAAAAGGGGACAGATTATGTCCACATTTCACCTTTCTTCGATGAACAGGGGATCCTCAGGGTGGGCGGCAGATTGAAGAATTCACCCAGGAAGATTTCAACCCATCATCAAATCGGGAGACCTCGTGATCCTTGTGGAAAGAAGACCACTTCTAGGACAATGGCCCGTAAGACGAGTCACATTACCCTGGTCGCGACGGAATCATTCGCGTTGTGGATGTCCTAACCCCCACCGGCAAGACTTTAACTAGGGCAGTTACGTCCCTTGTTCCTTTATTTCACGCTGAAACGGAAGATCGTTCAGCTAGTTGAATATCCAAGTTTGGCTCTTTTGTTTTCGTTATTCTTCTTCATTATGGAATTTGTTTACTTTATCCTTATTTTAAACATTTTTTTTTTGGAAGTAGTTTCAATTTGTATTTGGTACACACCTATTTAACGCCACATATTAGAAGTTTTTATTCTCATTATTGTAATTTTGTTTACATACTTTTCTCACCTCTGTGAAACTGTATTTGTAGGTTGAACTATTTATCAACAAACTTGTATGTACCCTTGTAATATTCTCTATTTTTATTTTTTGTATTGTAAATTAGCTTAAACTAATTTAGGTGGGCGGTTTGTTCGCGAAAGCCGCTCAACGAAACATACTCCGTGAGGTGCTGCCACCTAGCGGTGTGCCCGGGAACTATTTGCCCGCGGCAGTACGAAGCTGCACGAAAAGACAGGTTGGGAAGAGATAGTCGCCAAGCAGACAAAGTGTGGAGCATCTAAGTTTTTCTCTCCCCAAGTTTTATACACCAATTATGGAGGAGTAAACATCTAAGCCACCCAGGACGAGCGAAGGGAGCAGGAAATGGTGTTAGCCAGCCCACCATGATTTGGAGAGCAAGAAAATGCAGCACATTACAGGGCTTATACATTATGCTTAAACACATAATCGTCAAGACACCAGGTACCTCTCTTAATTTATCATTTATGAAGATCCAGCAAAACCGTTCAACAGTTCAACCATCAGCAGCAGCTCATCATTCCCATGCTCAAAATTTAACTAACCCAATAACAATAAATATGTTCCTGCTTTTGGCTTTACACCCCCATCTAATTAATTATATTTTCCAAAATAAATCCTGATTTTAAATTTAACCTATGTACAAATCTCTGCAGTCCTTCACCACCAGTGGTCTACTCTAAACCATATAAAAAATGGTAGAGTGACCACAATCGCAAACAACTACATACCAAGTTTCGTGGCGAAAAATCAAAAACTCTGGCCTGTATCGTGTTAACGGACACATATATAACTATATAGCTACACAAATTACTCACCGCATGCTCATGAGTTTTTTTTTCTTTTTTTTTCCTTTTTTTTTTTTTTTTTTTTTTTTTTTTAACAACCGTTACTCTTTTATTTCCTAATTTTTTTCCCTTATTTTATTTTTTTGGCCATTTGCCTTTTCTATTTTTAGCTTTATTTTTTTTATTTTTTTATTTATTCATTTATTTTTTTTAACTCCTTTTTTTTAACCATTAAGCCCGGTACTTTTTTTTTTTTTTTTTGTTTCCTCTCCCTTCTTTTTTTCCCCCTTTTTCCCGGCACATTTAGTCTCTCTACTTGAACATTCATATTATTGCTTTATTAATCTTAAAGTAAGTTAACAGGAAATAAATTAATCTAACTAAAAATATACACTAACTAAGTCTTAATAACTAAAAAAAAACAAAAACCTAAGGTAACAAAAAATATCACAGTAACGAGTTAAGAGGTAACAAATGTATCACAAGGAGAAAACAGTTGGTTCTCCGAAGAAAAAAAAAACTAAGGATAGATAAATAGGTAGAAAAGTAAAACAAATAAATAGAGATAAAAAGACACCTAGAAAGATAAAATAAATAACTAGAACTTATGTATACCTATAATTCAAGGATATGAACTAAATTGAACTAAATAAACACATATACCTAAACAATCACAGTTATTATATAAGACGATTAAGTCCAGTTATTTTTAAAAATTTGAGCGCCTTGTCAACTGCTGCTGAATTATTACCTAGTGCCTCCTCCATCTTTCTGGGTATTCCAAGCCGTCTTAGCACCATTGTATATTTGCGGCATTCTTCAAAGATATGCTGTATTCTGAGTAGTGTCCGACAGGTAGCGCATCGAGGTGGGTTTGTTCTGGACATGAGATAGGAGTGCGTGAGACGAGTGTGACCAAGCCTGAGTCTCGCCAACAACACTTCTTCTCCTCGGTTTGATCTGGCCGATGACGCCCAAGGGAGGCAATCTCTCTTTACCATCTTAAGCTTGTCAAAGCGTGCTTCGTTCCACATTTCCTGCCACCGTTGCTTAATTGTCTTTAACAGCGGTGAGGCGAGCTCGCTTGCCGTGAGATTGGTGGGTGTTATAACTGGCATGAAATGCGCAGAGGACGCTGCTCTGTCTGCCATCTCATTCCCTTTTAATCCTCTATGCCCAGGGGTCCAGACAAGGTGCAAAGTTTTGCCGAAGTCACGCAGCATGGTGGAGTATTGCAGCAGTTTGATGATCCCTGGATTGTCACTGTACATGTCGTGGATATTCATCAAAGCGCTTTTGGAGTCGGTACAGATCACTACGTTGGCCTCGGGAACTGTCATCCCATGATACACAGCCGCTGATAAAGCAAACAGTTCCGCGGAGTAAATACTGCTGATTCGATGTAATCTAAATTTATACTCATTTTTTCCATCTATAAAAGCGCATGCGGAGGAAACACCAGTGTGTGACCCGGCGGTGTACATCACTCTCTTGTTGCCAATTTTGTCCAGTAGTGCATGGAGTCGACTCCTCAGTTCGATCTCACTTGAGTCGTTTTTCCGTAGGGCCAAGAAGAGACAACTGGGTTTCATATATTTCCATGGAGGAATGTGCGCATCTTGTTGACAAGAGGGGGACTCTGCAAGTTCGGCTACTATTGATCTCATGCGGAAAGCAAGAGGTAAGGATGCAGAGGTATGAGCATGAAACAATCCAGAATATTTGGGACAAAATATGTAGGGATAACCGGGATGCTGAGGTGAGGCATATACTTTGCTTATATACTTGGCGGCAAGCCGATGCCTCCTAAACATCAGCGGAGGAATTCCTGCTTCTGCACACAGCGATAGGACCGGCGTGCTCCGGAAGGCTCCCCTTATACTCCTGATTCCATTGAAGTGAATCGTGTCTACAAGTTCTAGTACGGGTTGCTTGGCTGAGCCGTAGACGATGCTCCCGTAGTCTATCTTACTACCCACCATTGCTAGGTAAACTTTCAAAAGCGAGAGGCGATCTGCTCCCCAGGATGTTTTGCTCAGCACCTTTAATATTTTCAGCCGGTCAAAGCACCGTCTCCTGAGTTTGCTTACGTGTGGCACCCAGTTCAGTCGCCTGTCGAAGATCAACCCAAGGAAACGGACTTGTTCTACGAATGGAATCTGATGTGTTCCCAGCAGTAGTGGAGGAAATAGTGGCTCCGATCGACGACGGCTGAAGAAAATGCATTTGGTTTTCTCCTCAGAAATGCGTAGCCCTGATTTCTTACACCATAGGAGGATCCGATTGATCGTCGCCTGCAGATTCTTCTTGATGTAGTCCACACTCGCAGACCGACAGAAAATGAGGAAGTCGTCAGCGTAGAGAAGGCCTTTTACACTAGTTGTCAGACACGTTTTGATTCCATCAATGGCGATTGCATATAAAGTGGAGCTAAGGGCACTACCTTGCGGCACCCCAAATTCAGTCTTCACATTCTTGGATAGAGCACCATTTGCGAGTACCCTAAATTGTCTTTCCATAAGAAACTGTTGAATGAACCTAGGCAGGTTTTTCTGCAGGCCCCATTTGTGTAACATCTGCAATATTCCATGCCTCCATACAGAGTCAAAGGTCGTTTTTTATTTCGAACACAACTGCAACCACGACCTGCTTATTGATGGAGGCATACTGCAGCTCGCTTTCTAAAATCACCAGATTGTCCGTGGTTGATCGACCCTGTCGATAGGCAGACTGCCCCGTCCAAAGCAGATTTTGTTTGTCAAGGGTCCACAGAAGCCGCTTGTTAACCATTTTCTCCAAGACTTAAACAGCTGTCCAAGGAAATAGGCCGATATCCAGAAGGGAACCTTCTGTCTTTATTTACCTTTGGGATAGGAATTATGTGCGAGAGTCCCCAAGCACTAGGAAAAACGCCTATGTGCCAGACCTGATTGTATAGCTGTAGTAGCTGGTTTTTGGTTTGGGGAGAAAGGTGACGCAGCATATCATATAGGATGTTATCAGGGTCTGGAGACATGCCTTTAGATTTCCTTAGAGAAAATTCCATCCCCCACATTGTGAAGGAGTCATTATAGTCAGCAACTTTGTTGACATGGGCAAAATCCAGTGACTGCGACATACGTGAATGATTTTAACTCCTATTTTTTGCCGGATTTTTCCTATTTACATGTAGGTGAGTCGAATATAACCTCGATGAATCCACGTTCTGTAAGTCGAACAATTTTCCACGGTCTGGTAGATCGACTTATCGACAGTTGATTGTATATAATATTTTTCCCGATAAAAAATGTTTGGGTAAATTTTTTGCTACATTAGCAAATTTACAGGAGTTTTGTTTTATGCATATTATTTCACAACTTTTGAGGTCTAACTCAAAAATAACATGTGCAATTCTAATATTTTCGTGCGAAGAATGTTTCTGATCGAGATTTTGGAACTTCAAGCGGAATTGCGGTTTAGCGGTTGAAATATGAGTTGCTTAGTCCGTAGGACCCGAGAAATAAGTTGCTACTTGCTCTGAAATAAATACAACAACTATTTGATAACGCTTGGAGCAGATACTATATATTTCCGAACTTTTATTATTATTTTTTTGAATTAACACGCCAGGTTGGAATTTAAATCCAGAATTTCCTATTTACGCTGGGGTTTCTTGCAATTTAGGCTACATGTCATGACAATTTAATTCATCTAATGGGACTAAAGCTTTAGATAAATGTGTCAGCTTCATTTTTATCTGAAGCCAGATGACGTTATAGTCTTCTAAAGCTAAGAGTTAATACGACTACTGAAATTTAAATTAATTTAACCTCCTTATAATACACAGGACAGAAAAAATTTTATTAAATTAAATATTTGAATATTAAATCTCTGACGAAGTCCTCTATATTATACAGGAGTTTAATCAATCTAATTATTTAAATATCTTAATCAATGCTTACTAATTGTTTAATGATATATCAAAACCTGTTCCTGCGATGCAAAGTTTCTTACAAAAATTGACAAGCGGAAAGGGGCCATTTGCATCTTATCAGATGTCTAAAGTTCTAAAACAGGAATAGCTTTGATTTTTTGGAAAGATGCCAAGAGATAAATATTTTCTACACACTGCGATGCTTTCTGCTGTAGTGCGATTTTAGTTTGGCATGTTCCTTTTAAATAAACATTTGTTATTCCTCCAGTTTACTGTTTATGTGCAAGAATTTAAGTGGCAGGGAATAGGAAACAAAGATGTTTTTTTCATTTTCAAATAATTTATAGTACATTCAAATCAGGAATGCTATTCTTGTAAGTCCGCTTTTTCCGTTGTTTATCGTATTGGCTGAGGCGTGGAAGATTCTATTGCTCTCAGAGGTGGGGTTCACATATAGAATGAATTATTAAATAAAGTTATACAAAAAAAAAAAAACAGCTATTTTTTCTATTTTGACTAAACCGTATTCAAAGGGCGAGGTTAGAAAAGTGGTAAAGCACTCGACTAAGGATCTGAAAGAACTACAGGGCCTGAAACGTGGTAATTAATTACGACCACGCATGACCATTTATTACGATCCGCACCTAGGATTTCGTCATAAGTTCGACGTCAAAACCGGGTATCCTAGACATAGAAAGACGGAGAAAACCTAAACACACCCACTAAAACATAAATATATAAATATATATATATATATATATATATATATATATATATATATATATATATATATATACACACACAATGCACAAATATACAAAACAAAAATTAATTAAAATATTCCATTCAGTCCAGTCAACGAACAGTTATAGATGGAAATTTTTGGAACACAATTATTGACATATCAAAGAAAGTGAACGAATCAAAAGTCCTCGCCTTTAGCCTTTGTGCTGGGGGGGGGGGTTTAGAAGGTCCCATTTTTCGGGGTTTCACATATATCTCGGAAACCCTGCGTCCTAGCGACATGAATATTCTATAACAAATGAAAGTTGATTAAATTTCCTACAAGTTTTATTCTATAAAGTTTTTCGAGATATCTTTAGTTTTCGAGATATCCGCTCTTGAAAGTCTGTCATTTTGGGGAAAAAAACTTTTGCCGCATATTTTTTCCCCGTTTTGACGGGATAACTCTTCAACGATGTACCAAAATAATAAATAACGGTTATAGGGTTGTAGAGTATTGCATTCCCTTCAATAATATATATTACTTTGCTATTTTATGTATTTTCCTTCAAACGTAAAAATCATTTCAGTGTTCATCGTGAAATCAGAAATTTAGCGACCAATAGCCCAGGAAACTAAGAGTTATAGGTGGAAATGTTTGGAACACAATTTTTGACTTCATAACTTTGATACGGCTAGTTAGGAGGTCAACGTATCAAAAGTCCTCACCTGTAGCCTTTGTGCCGGGGGGGGGGGGGGAGGTGGGGGTTTAGAAGGTCCCATTTTTCGGGTATTCTCTTATATTTCGGAAACCATGCGTCTTAGCGACATGACCATACTATAACAAATGAAAGCTTATTAAATTTCCTACAAGTTCTAATCTATAAAGTTTTTGGAGATATCTTTAGTTTTCAAAATATCCGCTCTTGAAAGTCTGTCATTTTGGGAAAAAACACAAAGTTTTAGTTTTTTTTATTCTCGACCGGATATCTCTTAAACGATGAACCCAAAAAATAAATGTCGGCTATAGGGTTGTAGAGCATTCCGTTCGCTTCAATAATATGTATTACTTTACTATTTTATGTATTTTCTTTCAAACGTTATATACGCACTCACATGTTCTTAGCAAAACCATTGCCAATATAATGGACAAGATCTTATATAATTGAGTGTGAATAACTGGTCAGTGGCACAAAATTATATATTTTGTGCTATTTATACGTCCAGTACTACCTATATTTACATAATGGAGTATATTTTGGACAATACATTGACTGGAAATGGTGAGAAATTGAACGGTTCATTGGTCGACAGTTGTTGCCAGATATCACGATGAACACTAAAACTGTTTTCATATTTGAAGTACATAAAATAGTAAAGTTGTATATATTATTGAAGCGAATGGAATGTCGTACAACCCTATAGCCGACATTTATTTTTTGGGTTCATCGTTGAAGAGATATCCGGTCAAGAATAGAAAAAAGTGTGTTTTTTTCCCAAAATGACAGACTTTGAAGAGCGGATATTTTGAAAACTAAAGGTATCTCAAAAAACTTTATAGACTAGAACTTGTAGGAAATTTAATAAGCTTTCATTCATTATAGAATGGTCATGTCGCTAGGACAGTGGGTTTCCGAGATATAAATGAAAACCCGAAAAATTTGACATTCTCACCCCCCCCCCCCCCCCCGGCACAAAGGCTCCGGACGAGGAAAGTCCGTCAAAGTTATGAAGTCAAAAATTGTGTTCCAAAAATTTCTACCTATAACTCTTAGTTTCCTGGGCTATTAGTCGCTAAATTTCTGATTTCACGATGAACACTGAAATTATTTTTACGTTTGAAGGAAAATACATAAAATAGCAAAGTAATATATATTATTGAAGGGAATACAATACTCTACAACCCAATAACCGTTATTTATTTTTTGGGTTCATCGTTGAAGAGTTATCCCGTCAAAACGGGGAAAAAATATGCGGCAAAAGTGTTTTTCCCCAAAATGACAGACTTTCGAGAGCGGATATTTCGAAAACTAAAGATATCTTGAAAAACTTTATGGAATAGAACTTGTAGGAAATTTTATCAGCTTTCATTTGTTATAGAATAGTCATGTCGCTAGGACGCAGGGTTTCCGAGATATAAGTGAAAACCCGAAAAATGGGACCTTCTAATCCCCCCCTCCCCCCCGGCACAAAGGCTACGGGTGAGGACTTTTGATATGTTCACCTCCTATCCAGCCTAAACAAAGTTACGAAGTCAAAAATTGTGTTCCAAAAATTTCCACCTACAGCTGTTTTCAAGCATTCGTTGCCTGGGCTGATTCGTTTATAGAAAAGATTCTCAACGCTTTTTTTCATCTCCTAGAGTTTAGTAAGAATGTTGATTTTGATTCGACAGGCTTTTTACTGAAGGCAGTCCGAGGAAATGTTTTTAATAGAATGATTATCACTACATACATTGTGAGGCCCAGCTTCCTTTTTGAGTCGACATAGGTGATATTATTTTGTCAAATTAATATTCTCCATAGAAATATTAAAAAATGAATTTCAACATCTAAGGAACTTCGATATTTCTACAATATTATTTATATATATATATATATATATATATATATATATATACATATATATACACATATATATATATACATATATAAATATGTATGTATAAAAGAAGAAGAATTCATTCCTGTTCAGTACTTACAGTTTCATTTCTTCCTGTAACTAATTATAAGCCCTCCATTAAACGAAACGAACGCACATGCAGCATATACTATTGTCTAGTTTATTGAAGAAGTACTAGTTTTCTGGACTTAGTATTAAGACACATATTCACTTGTTGAATAAATAAATGTTTCTTTTATTTATATAGATTTTTGAATCCATTTTCCCCATTTAAATGATTTTATAATGGCTATCAAAAAGTGAATGGATGGTTTTTTTTTTGGTTTTTTTTTATGGCGCATCTACATTTTGGCCATGGTGGTGTTTTCAAATCAGAAAGACCTGGACATTCTGTACATCATATTTTGTCAGTTAACAAATTAAAAATTGTAGTACTACCCGACTGAAGAGCACCCCATTTTTGGATGAAGAAAAAAAACTAATAGAAAAATATGACGTATATTCATAAGTGTGCAGCTGGAGGATATTTCCCCGCAAGGATTGAATGGAAGGTGACCCAGTGAGGAAGACATGGCGCCTGGATAGCTACCGATGCACTTTGCATAACTGCAGACGGTCCAAGTGATGAGTTAGCCATACATCATATCGCAGTATCGGATATCTGCAGTAGTTATCATCAGATATATCCCTTCATATCTGCCGCTGCAAATTATATACAGCCACTAAGAAAATTATCTTTCCATCGAGTAGGAAACATTTGCCATATTTATTATAAACCGCCGCAAGGAAGTGGCAAATTCTACAAATATGGAAGGTATAATATTAAAACGACAACGAGTCATAATCTTCAAATCTAACGCGACTTAATTGAACATTCGTTGTTGTTTTTGAACCCACTAAAAGTTTCCATAACTTTAATTTATTTCTAATAAAATCTTTATGTTCACTGATGGGTCTAAATCAGATAATGGTGGGGGGCCTCCACTGTAATTGATGAGAAAATCTTTACCAAGAGACTTAATGATAATTGTAGAAGCAAACTACTTATAAATAAATAATTTATTTTTTCTCGCATAGCAGTATAACTTAAATAGTTATTTATATTTTTCGTAAAAATATATTGCGTTAAGATCATTTATTTCGAAAATAACCTTCGAATAATGATAATTATCAAAGTCTAATTATGTTTAAATAAGTAACTTATCTGGTTTATTATTAAAACTAGATTTACCAGACCAGTCATTTTGGCTGGTGTTGCAATTTCAATTAAAATTCCTACTGCATATAACAGTTGCTTTCCTAAATGATGTCTTTTGTAGCTATAAGCTGAGATACATTTAATGAACTAAATGTTACTTTATATATATATATATATATATATATATATATATATATATATATATATATATATATTAGTAACAAAAATATTTTTTGTTATTGAAATTTATATCAGTACCAGGTCTGGTAAATCTAGTAGAAGTCTAATTAATTCCTTGATCATTATAGTTTCTTGTATAATGATTTAAAATTACTACCTCTTACGAATTTTAAAATAATACAATACCCATACATTTAGAATTTTAGTGGACATATACATTCAATATTACTTTATGATTCTGGTTTACATTATCATTTTACATAGGAATAACTAACATATTTCATGTAGTTTACTGTTCCTGTAAAAAGTAAAACCAAGCAATTATCTTTAGCGTTTATTTTTGTTGTGTAATAGTTAAAAAAAGGAAATGAAAAAAACTCTTTACACTGAATGTTTAAGTTCTAGCCGGCACCGTTCTCCTTCTAGCTTCCAGCAAGAATTTAATAACAATGTTTTTTCATTAGTAGGACAGCCTCCGGGTTATGGAGGACCATTAATTATGATAAAAACTAAGTGCTTGAAGGAAAAATACATTGACATTATCCTAAATTAGTTTAGATATTTATAAAGGAGCAGGTTCGAGGTACAAGGACATTAACATGGAAAGTAATGGCTGTTTCTTGTACTATAAAAATCTTCTAGGAAGTTCAGTTTGTTTTAAAAAACAGAAAAAAGTTCGTTTCAATTAAACCGTATATTTGTTAAGCAGGTATTTAGTACCATTATCTGGCGTAATTATTTGATGACTAGAAACGTACCTATGTATGTTTTTTTTTATAAAGAACTATTAGCCGAAGTTCGAGCATGTAGGTTATGATGATAATACCTGCTTTAGTTAATGATTGCAGACAATACAAACACTTATTTTTTTTTTTTTTTTTTTTTTTTTTTTTTTTTTTTTTTTTTTTTTTTTACGGCGCATCTACTTCTAGGTCATTAGCGCCGACATCCAGGGTACAGCGAGGAATTTTCCCAACGAGCCTTGAGATGAGAAAATTCCTGCCGGAGGTGGGGATCGAACCCACCATCTCCCGCTTATGAATCCAAGGCGCTAACCATTAGACCACGGGAGACCCCCACAAACACTTATTAGATTTAAAAATGTGGACATAATAGAAAAAGGACCAGACAATGCGCAAAATAAAATAAAAACTACAAATATTTTTCAACATAGAATCCAAATCTGTAAAAAAAATAGGCTTCTTCCATTTAATTTCCGGCCTGAATAGCCCACTTCTGATAGCAACCTTAATATTACGTTCAATCTTTAGAACATACCATAATTATCTATAAATACATCGGACTTTGGAAAAAACAACATCAAGCACTTTACAGAGGATCGACAGGTGGTTTTGGACACCCGATATGTACAAATATAAATAAAGAAATTAATATATATACATTCATATATATAACATTTTTAATTAATTTATTTATGAGCATCCGCAACTAAGGCTATTCGCTCAGTACAATTATATACACATCATACAGTTATAATTATAAAAAATCATAGTAAACTTGAAAATCTTGTTCACAGAATAACACAGAATACATTGATGAAAATCAGTTGAAGGGGCCGGGGAAAAATAGTGCCAAGCAACATTTTTAACAAAACTTAACTCTAGCTGCTGTATGTTGGATATTATGGGGTACTTGGATTTTGAATGTTTTTTTGTTGATACTCCAATTGCGAAATTATCGTGCAATAACTACCAACGCGATTTAAAGCAAGTTTGGTAGGTTCTTGCACAATATAATCATCACGTTCAATCTGAGATATAAAGGTCCTAAAAGCATTTTAAGTTACCGAAATAATGATGTCTAAAAATGTCTATTGTTTGCCATTTTTACATACTTATGGTTTTGCATAGCAGCGAATAGGATGTAAATAATACTAAATCATATGATATGAAATATCATAAGAAGCATTTTGACGCTTTGGAAAAAAACTAGCGTAAACACTTTTGGAGTTACGGACGAATGAAGTAAAAAAAAAATAAATATATGTACGTAATCAAAATACGTGCAGTATCCAAAAGGATGGCACTCGTACTTTAAATAAACTCCAACGAGGAAAACAGGAATGAAGTAAAAAAATCAAAATAAAAAAAAAAATTATATTTTAAGAAAATAATGTGCCGGGAATTTTTCGATTTACGCATACAATAACTATGGTTATTTCAGTTGTTTCATAGTTTTGACGTTTTTACAGATGCGCCATAGACTAGAAGTGAAGTTGAATTTTTAACAAGGCCATTTTGCGGAACCCCGCACAGTTTAGTTTTAGAGTTTGAAGTTAATCCCATTAGAAAACACTCAAAATGGAGGCAGGCTATTGTGTACTTTAACTTGGATTGTGCGAGAAGCCCGTTAATGGCTAGTACTGGTGTTTACATCGGGAGACCAAGCAATTTATGCTAATGTATAATGCATAATGATCTGCATCGAAGGCCATTTATCCATTGTGCAAAGTAGAAAATTCCTCCTATAGCCTTTTTAGAATTAAGCCTTATCAGACAAGGAAGTAAACTCGTGTGTGTTATGAAGTGTATAACACACAGGACGGCATAGACCTTTAGTGATTTGAGAAACAAATCTTTATTTTTTAGAAAAATTTAGGCGAGGATTCGAACTCACAACCTCCCATATTGTAATGCAACCACAATACATAGCGTCATATTTAAAATAAGCCAGACAATACTGTCATATCAGTGTGAATTAGTTCTGGGGATTAAATGTAATTAAAGCACTGAAGAATACTATAGTGTTTTTACGTGGTCAGTGACTTAATTACAAATCTTTATGCTTGAATGAAAAAAAAAAAAATAATAATAATCTGTCACGCTGGGATTAGGATCCAGATTGGAGGTAATTTACGCGCAGGGAAGAGATAATGAGGGAGTTCAAATCCAGATATTTCGGGGTAGATACTGTTTCTAAAACATAAAGATTTAAAAATAACGTCGATCAGTTAATTTTTATAGATAGCAACTGTTAAATTACTTTAAAAGCCCTAAGACATTTTAACATTCAGATATTTTAGTACGCTGAAATCGCATTCGCACATTTATTTCTACTCAAGATATTATTAAATTAATTCAAATGTACCAGAAGGAAGGAATAGAAAACTCACAGTTTTGAAATGTTTTAGTTGATTACTTTTAGAGTTGTAAAGACACTGTGCATTCTGATGATCACTTTACTCAAACTGATTACAAAACGATAATGATAAATATATGTATAACAAATAAAGAATATTTGGACACACAAAAACGAAAAAGAAACACAAATTCATTTCAAATGGGAGAACGCACATACAGGAATTACAGGCAATGAAATATTAGATGACCTTTGCAAAAAGCTCTTCTCCTACCTCCGAGATTAATATTTATATAATAAATTGTCGGCGTGATTATGAAGCCTCAGGATTTGGGAACGGAGAAGGTTCAGAACTGCAAAGGTAATACATTTAGTACTATTTGTGCCCCAAATGAAACACAGATAAAATATTCCATTACAATGTTATGATTATTTCAACTGTTAATTTTGTTTTCTTAAAATAGATACCGTAAAATGGGGTCACATTAGTACAGTACAAACTTATATTGCTAGGATATTATCACTTATTTGATACTAAAGGGTCGAACATTGCCCAAAGAGTGCGACCAGAAAAACATATACCTATATATATTTTTCTGTTCGCTCTGAGACAAATATATAAGCATCTATAAGCAGAATAGGTGTGAACCAATTTTTCCATACTTTACTTATGGGACCCCATTTTACGGTAATGAAAAATGTATTAAAAATAATAGCACTCATAGAAAATATTTTTAGAAGTATGAAGCACTAAATATGAAAATTGTTTAAAAAAATAAATAATTAAGGAAGTAGATATTTTAATTTGAATTACTTCCTAGTCTTAGGTGGTCGAGTGGATAAACTAGACTGACAGCCCCAGTATAATATCCTGAATGAGAATTTTTGCTCTTGCTATCTTCTTTGTAGGAACAGAAATTACTTTTCAGTTTATTCAACAATTGTTTATTAATGCAATCATGTACAGCTTGAATGAGTGGACATTTGTATTTTCATTATTTGGGGAATTTTGGAAGGAGTATTAACGGATCCATTATTCATGTTTAAGGGTGGGTTTACACTTGATAGTTATTGCAGGATATTTATATCAGAAAGAAATTGCGACTAATGCAAAACCGTGTAAAATGTATGTCTGCAATAAATTCTACATAGGCATGAATGATTTCTTCGAAAACGTTCGTACAAATAAATGAATACTTGGGTCTTATCCCTTAAATTAATTATTGTGAAGATGGCTTCCAGCCATCATTATGTGTTGACAATAATAATATATTTTCATAAACTCATTGTAACAAAAAGAACGACAATGTGTCCGAAGGAAAATAAGATAATATTAGCAAGCATTTGTAAAAAATAAAAAACATTACAATCCATTTATTCTATAAGAAGGATTGGTTGTACAATTTAGTGGAAGTCTTGTAGCCAGTTTCGGGGGACAATAACTTACCTTACCGAAGCTTTTAAAGAATGAAAAATAAACGACAAAGCTCAGTAGGATTGGCACATGGTACTGTACTGGAGAAAACAACAGCTATAAATTCCCCGGCAGCCATTAAAAACTGATGCAGTGGCACTAATTGTTATAGTAAACTTTTAAATTCTACGAATTCATTCAAAACTAATAATACTTAAGAAATTAATTATATTATTATTTGGATCTTAAATTTAATTTTAAGAAATCAGTAAATTTGAGTAAAGTACAATGTTTCATGATTTTTTTGCGAGTATAGAATACCTATCCTTTTTATGAAAGAAATCAATCACGATTATAGGCAATGAAAACCCTCGGGCGCCAAGTACTAGTTTTCTAATTTCCATTTGGGAAAATGTTGCCACTAGTTTGAAATATAGATAAGATAAGCCATTGGGGGTCCCCCGTAGTCTACTGGCTAACACCAAGGATTCTCATGCCAGAGAAGAGGTTCGAGTCTCACCTGCAGCAGATTGAGTTATTTCATCTATGGGCCTGCTGGAAGAATTCTCTGCTCCATGGAAGGGTGGTAATCTATAGATAGCCCGGCGCTAATAAGATCCACATCAGTCGATTTTGGTAACTAGTCTATCGATGAAGATTTGGAGAAATTTTCAAATCTTCTCTCATGAGTGCAACTTAAATAACTACATTCCTTCGGCAAGTGGTAAAAGGGGCTTCTGAATGGATACTCCTAGAACGGAAGTGTTTATGGCTTTCTGCTCAAAATTTCCCCCTACCCACTAAGAATGTTCATAGGAAAGCGGATCGTTTTGAGAGAAAGGCCCTTTTAAACGACGCCTGGTATTAAAATACATGTTTCCAGGCAAGTAACGGCATGCAATCTCAATAAGGATAAAAAGCAGTGAAATTGAGCGGCATATTAGACGCGAAGAAAGAGGAATTTTATAGCTGGATGAAACCACCATTTAAAGACAAGCTCATTACCGGAGTTAGATCTACGGGCAGTTCTGTTTTTATGGCACCTTTTTAATATCGCAGCTATCTTCTAGAAGGGATAAGGTCGTAAAAGTGACTTCTGAGGACAGGTCGTAAAGCCGAGGGCGTGTGTTTGTTAGACCATGTAGACAGACCATCCTTGCCCTCTTAGGCAGGTAATTCTCCCTTATGCCCCTCTTTAATGTAAACACGCCTCAGGTGAACATCTTCAACTCGATAAAAACAGCATGCTGCTACTGAGGAGGTGTCTACGCCGACTGAGTATCATCTATATCGCGCTATTTGTTTTTATTATGGGTTCCAATTCATATCCAAACCTACTTTTTAAAAATTTGATTTTTTAATAAGATGATGACATTTAGCCGTTGAGGTTATAAGAAGCCAAGGAAAGGCTAGAGAATTCGGCTACAAGAAAACATTTGATTTTGAGAAAAATCTATATGACTTTCGGCTTGGTATTTGCTGACTTTCTTCGGCGATGAATTCATAGATAGCGAAGGAAGACCACGATAAATTTTATCATATTTTAAGTGTTAGGGAGAAAGATTCTGCACAGATATCCTGTACAGGCAAAATACCAATATGGACTACAGGCTGAGATATCGTATGAAAAAGATATTGTCGCCTAAACGTTATTGTGGTCTTCCTCCATCACCTAGGCATTTTTGCTGACAACGAGCATGCCGTAACATTCGAAAAATAGATTTTTCTGAAAATCAGACGTTTTCTCTTGCCTGAATCTCAAACAATCCTTGACTTCTTAATGATTTTTTAGTGCATTCCCATTAATTGCTGCTCTAAAAATCGCTTCTATCGAACTCCTGACTGACGTCAGAATTTGGAATCCAGATTCAGCAGGCCCAACCAGCTGGATATAGTGGGTATTTGCAAGAATAAAATAAATTTCAGCATTATTGCTACTTAAGTACTCATATGTACCCACAGTATGCCGGAATATCATAAATCACTTGCCTGTATATGTTTAACTCAGAGCAGCCTCGCGGCCTGTTACTGGACTATTTTTAATTTTTAATAGAAGCGTGTTATGAAAAAACAAAACGATTCGATCAGACCAAGGACGATTCTACCTGATATTTGGAGATAATGAAAAATAGGTTTGTAAGCAGATCAAATCAAAGGCCTTTTTCCAACTCTAATGATATACACTAATGCCGAGAACGCTTTCAGAAAAGGGCTCCTTCTTTAGGTCACAAAATTAAGGTTGTTGGCCAGTATTTTAGTAATGGTTTTAGTGCTTTCTGTATCCCAAAAAATAGATTACTTGTAACAGTTTATTTCATTAATGACTCAGAGATTTGTTTGCAATATCTGTTGACAAGAATCTTCTTTATGTGTAATTGACAATGGTCAATGAAAGTAACATAATTCGTTCTTGGGTATCACTTGAGTTAACATCGCCCAACTTGTTTAAGTCACTCATATCTATTTCAAAACATCACAGACATTGAAGAAGTATACCATTGTTTATGCTTCACAGTAACCTCTTGAAAATCTGTCAGAGGGGATCCTCTTGTAAACTGTAGGATGTTATTCGCTTGCCACTATACTATTAAGATTTTTTTTTTTTTTTTTTTTTTTTTTTTTACGGCGCATCGACATAAATCTGGGCCATTAGCGCCTATTAAGATGTTTTAAAGTCCGGGATTTGTAAGTTGAACACGGTAGTGTGGAAGTGTACTATTTGATAGACGAATGAGCAATGAAAGTAGAAGACAGGGCAAGAGCACAGAAGTCAGCTGAACTAGGAAGTATCGTTGACAAACGAGGTACGTTAATGATATCGATGATTGCGATCTTAGCTCACTGGTACAGCACTCTATTCAAGAAGACTCGTTCATCTAAGAAACCCTGAATCTGGAAGAAGACACTGCGACGGGATGTTTGTCACACACACGTCTATCTCAGACAACACTCCAATTTGACTCGCAATGCGTCGACTGCCGAATCTCTGAGCCATCTGCTATTTCTTTCCTATCACGAGATTGAGAATCCTATATTGTTACTCCTACCTTTTATTATATTTTTTTTCTAGGGTGCGGGGGATTGAATAGATGCTCTATAAGACCACAACAGCACAATACTATTGTTATTTGTAATGAACTGGGAAAGAAGACATGTGTGGCCATTAGGATGAAGGATTGAAAAAAGATAACTAATAGAAAAAATAAAAATTCCATTAAGACAGTAACTTTATACTCGCAGAATGAATTTTTATGCCATTAGCATTTTTAATTTATTATAAATCTGAGAGTTCTGACGCTAAATGTTCCTAATTAGCAGAAAGCGACTTTGTTGATTCATAGTGAATGTAAACTCTCTTCCTCTGTTATTCGACTTCCACTAGTTCTTAGGGAACAGAGTATTATAAATACAAAAAAGAAAAGACAACGTTATTTTGGATGCGTTGTTTTTTTGAAAGATTGATTTTACTGTTAAAAGCATTTAAAAAAAAAAATGATTTCGTTTAGAGCCTTCTGCTCAAATTCAGGAACATAAATATGCTATAGACAACCTATGTTAAGCACTGTATCACATAGAGTCTTCTTTTAGCGCGGTTCCTCCCTCCCCCATAGGGAGGAACCCCACTTATAATATATACGTTTATATATATATATATATATATATATATATATATATATATATGTATATATTTATATATATATATATTTGTCTGTTCGCTCTCTAGGTAGAAGACGAAACGGAAGAATACCATTAGAAAGCTTACTAAATGCTCTACAAAAAAGGTTCTGATGAAAGTTTTGATTAGACGATGTCAATCGGAGAAATAAGTGCTTAAAACTTTAAAGTAATTGATTTCGCTTATTCGAACTGTTCTTTTTTCTGTTTTTATTCCTTGTTATTTTTTAACTGCTTATAGTTGGATAATGTATTTGATAATAAATCAGGTTAAGAAAAACAATTTAATCTTAGAGATATGGATTTCCAAGATATAGCTTTTCAAATGCCTAGCGGGGTCCTTCCTAGGGCGGGGACCCATCCACGTAAGATCGTATCGATAAGACCTTTCTTGAAAGTAAAGATGGAACTGTCAACATTGGTCCTCCTCTGCCTCCAGGCACTTTCATT